>JAJOZX010002337.1:267500-675215 GCA_023014485.1 Bathynomus jamesi
AGGAATGTCATCTCGATCACAAAGGGTTTTAATTTGCAATTCCCTCAAAATCTGTGGGTAATATAAAAACGTGTTTTCATTTTGTAATCAGTGTAAAAAAGAACATAAGAATCGCCCATATTTATCAAATAGAGAAAAACTTTGTTGAATGATGTTATAATCTGTTGAATATGTGCATTTGTACATTGGGACAAGACCATAGTTCATGTCACAAATATTAATAATACGAACTGACACTAGATTACATTTGACAGCTCAAATACTAAGAATAGAAATGGAGTTAATGAGAAATAGTACAATAATGTTGGATGTAAGTAGAGCTACAGTCAGATGCCTTTATATCATGAATTCCATAGATGAGTATATATATAATATATATATATATATATATATATATATATATATAATATATAAGAAAGACATATATATATATATATATATATATATAATTACAATCATGTTCGCTACTATGTTCTAAAAAAATTATTCAATCATTAATATTCTCATGTTTGCTGAAATAAATTTCTAATAATAAAATTTTTGTAAGTTTATTCATCTCAATTTTGCGTTTACAGTATGTACAACAGTTTTGGGAACAGTCGGACGGGGAAAGCCATATATAAAGATTTCACATGATTTAACTCTACACAAAACACACAGTTTTTATACAGATATCTGCTCTAACGTTGAAGCTACTGTTACGTTGTCTGGTTATAATACATCATTTACTCAATAAAATAATTGCAAGGTCACATTTATTAACTTGTGGCATCCTCCACATGAAAACTACCCAACCTACGGTACCTACCAAATATTACCACCAGAAACGTATAAATTACATAATTCGACACGGATTAAGCAATTTGTAAACTCTCATTCATGAACACATCCAACATTTTCTAAAAACAATCTAAACAGCTATTAATTATTTATTACCATATCACTTCAAGCTAAACTGCTATACTCGGTGGTTAAAACAGGGCTTTCAGCGCTTTAGTTGATGAATGTTGACAAAGTTTCTCATTTCTACCATATCTCAAGAAGTGAAATTTCGCGAAGTTAAATTCCATGTTATGGTTGTCTTCTGACCAATTGTATACTTCGCTTGTGACCCTCTGCAAGACCTCCACCTCATATGCAGCACTGATTTTTCCGCCGATTTTTGTTTCGACTGCATACGATGGTACTATACTGTTGCTGATTACTCCACCGTGTATATCTCTTAGCATGATAATGAACAGGAGTGGTACCAGTACTGTACCTAGGGTACCTAACTACGCACTTCTGATTCCGATGATGATATACCTTGAATTTTGACACCCCATAGGCGCTCTCTGAGGAAGTTGTAGACACTGTTTACCACTTTGCCTATTATTCCCATATGTTTCACTTTATATGATATTATACAGTGAACGCATTTGTCGAAAACTTTAGTGAAATTCATGTATAAGTAAAAGGGTGTCAGGAAATGATTGCCCCCCCCCCTGTACAGAAGAAACTGAAAGGAATAGAAAAAAACAGACAAAACCACGCGAAAGAGCGTTTAATTTTGAATAAAAAACACTTGTTTTAATATCGGGTGTTGCCCCCATTTGCAGCTCTGACGGCCATTAATCGACGGGGGTATGATCCCAGAAGTGTCTCAAAGAGATCGGTATCATGACTCATTTCTTCAAGGACTTCGTTGATCTTTGCAGTCATAATTTCTGTTGAATACCGATTCTGAATGGGTTGTTCCAGCATTAAGGACTCCACCCGATCCTTCATGATGGATCCGACATGTTCACAGACATTAAGATCGGGAGAATTGCCAGGCCATTCATTATTTCCGAAAAAATCAATGTTATTGTCCTTAAGCAGTTGTTGAGTCGCAAGTGCTTTCATACAGGGGGCTTTGTCGTGAAGAAAGGTTGCCTGTTCAACATCCAAAACACACTCGGGGTCTTTCAAAATCGGAATTACATGTTGGGCTAAAATTACATTTCGAAAATAAGGCCCATCCCAACTGGTTCCTCTTGGTTTGATAACGCAGATGAGCTTCCGAATAGAGAACATAATGAAAACACCCACACATGCTGGATTTTTTACTATTTCTCGATACTTCTGGTCGTCTGGGACTTCATCAGGAGTTGTTGCCCAAACCCGATCATTCTGAAAATTTGGTTTTCTGGAGACATAAACGAAGAATTCATCGCTGACAACCAAGTGAAGGAAATCGTCTTCCATCCATTCCTCAAGATAATCACAAAACCATAGCCGATCTTCAATATTAAGATCACTCTTCCGTGGCTTAGCTATTTCATGCCAAGCACTCAAGCCTTGGCGAACTCGAAATTGATGCACAAGTTGCCGATTGACTATCTTACCACGACGGATAAGTATCTCTTTCGCTACCTCAGAGCAGCTCTTCTTTCGGCGCCGTGATGCAGCAAGCACAATGTCTTTCGATTCTTGAGATAATTTCTCCGGTCTTCCTCCTCGAAATTCTGTTTCACAATCTTCAGGATTCTTATTCCAATTCCTTTTGACAAAGTCTTCTGATCTTTTTAATCTCTCAGCCACCCAGTGTCGAGTTATGAAAGTTGCACCAGCTTCCTTTGCTTCACGAAATGTGACAGCTCGAATGCGGTCAAGAACTCGCTTTTTCTCTGAATCGTTCAAAATAGATGATGCCATGGTTTCTGTGGGGAAAAAAATGGTAAGAATTAAAATCACAGGAATAGAATATAATGGTTTTTATTCAGATTTTAACGCTCTTTCAAGTGGTCCAGCCGGTTTTTATCTATCTCTTCTAGCTTTTGCTCTACAGGGGGGGGCAATCATTTCCTGACACCCGTATATGACATCGTAGTAGTACAGGGCTATTCAAAATGATTCATCCGATTTCAACTGAGAATACTTCCGTACCTATCAACCGAGCATCAACTGGGCATACACCACATGAAAGAGGAAATCTTCTAGTTTTACAAGATCACAGCGAGATGGCTCCAAAGTCACGCCGTGGCCCAGCCTAGCAACAAACAGTCAGTGTGAAAATGGCGTCCGCACAGCAGAAGGCGTTTTGTGTGTTGCAGTTTTCGAGCTGTAAATCGGTAGTCACAGTGCAGCGTGAGTTTCGTCGACGTTACAGAACAGATCCACCGGGTGCTCAGAGCATCCGTCGGTGGTATCGGCAGTTCGAGGAAACAGGATGTTTGTGTAAAGGCAAGTCCACAGGACGACCGCGCGTGTCTGAGGATAATGTGCAAAGAATCAGAGAGAGTTTCCAACGTAGCCCGAGGAAATCAACAAACCGCGCCAGTCGAGAATTGGGACTTCCTCAGACGACTGTTTGGCGTGTTTTGAGACGGCGCTTGCATATGAAGCCATACAGGTTGCAACTGTTGCAGGCTCTACGGCCGGGGGACAAGTTAAAACGACAGAACTTTTGCGATCTTATGCAGGAGGCTATGGAGGATGACGAATTTGCTCCCCGCCTAGTGTTCAGTGACGAAGCAACTTTTCATTTAAGTGGCAAGGTGAACCGTCACAACCTTCGCATATGGGGCACGCAACAACCACATACAACAATCGAGCACGAGCGCGACTCACCTAAAGTTAACACCTTCTGTGCCATTTCTCGGGCAAAGGTTTACGGCCCCTTCTTTTTCATGGAAAACACAGTGACTGGTCATTCCTATCTGGATATGCTGCAGAACTGGTTATTTCCCCAATTGAACGAAGGTTCCGGCGACTACATTTTCCAGCAAGATGGGGCGCCGCCTCATTGGCATTTGGATGTTCGCCGTTTCCTCAACGAAGTGCTCACTCGCCGTTGGATTGGTCGCAGTGGGCCCCATGACTTGGTGCTCCACAGCTGGCCCCTAGGTCGCCGGATCTTACACCGTGCGACTTCTTCCTTTGGGGGTACGTTAAGGATACTGTGTACGTGCCACCGTTGCCCACATCTATGGATGAGCTCCGAACTCGCATTGTTACTGCCGTAGAGTCAGTGACAAGGACATGCTGGAGCGAGTATGGGAGGAATTCGACTATCGTGTCGACGTTGCTCGTGTAACTAGGGGAAGTCACATAGAGCATTTATGAGGTGAGAGACAAAATTTGGACAGTTTTTCTTTTGGTTGATATATCACAAATCACTCTGTATTTGTAACATTAAAAAATATTCTCATTTGAAATCAGGTGAATCAATTTGAATAGCCCTGTATATATATATATAACTTGGTTGAATGGTTTGTTCTTAGGGAAACGTAGCTTAGCGAGGAATAGGAGGACGAAAAGGTGGTATCAACAACACTAGTATCAAATCTTACCTTAACCATAAAGAAAAAACACCCCAGCCACTTGCTTCGTCCACTATCTACGCTTTTAATTGTGTTCGCTGCGAAGCGAACTATATTGGCAGTACCATCCGCCAACACGAAACAAGAGTGGACGAGCATCGTGGTATTTCTACCAGAACTTCGCAGCCCTTGAACAAACCCTCCAAATCAGCAATAAGGGATCATTGCCACCTTCACAACCACCCGTTACTTCCCTCCAATTTCAAAATCATTAATTCTGCCAACCAACTAATCGACCTCCGCATACTTGAGTCCCTTTATATACTCAGTATTCAACCAACCCTCAACGACTACAGTTCCGCTTTCAACCTAAACATCGCCAAATAAACTCATATTGAAAAGAAATCCACCATCACTCCGTCTGGCTCCATCTTTCAGATGTGGATTTTTTCAACAAGCAACCATCCCCAATCTTCTGTACAATTAGTCTTTCACTACGTTAGCAACCTGGTAAGACCCCCCTTAATTCTGATTCACCTTTTAACCGTTTTATATTTTTTACTTAGTGGCTACACTCTTATACTTTATATTATTTCATTTTTAATCTTTTAATTTTAATTTAATATATATTGTAATCATTGTCACACGTTCATTTTAACATATTGTTTGTTTTTGTTTATTATACTTATTTATTTCTATTTGATTTTAAACTTTTTAGCACTGATGATGGAAATTGAACTTTTCCGAAACGTCTGTAAATAAACATGTACCATATCTTTGTCTTCCTATTCCTCGCTATATATATTATATATACAATACTAAACTACGCAGGGATGCTGATCGGGAGATCATGAGTACGAAACCGAGCGAGAACTTTGTAATTTCTTAGACCCGTGGTGGGGTGTGGTTCGCATTCCACTTTAAGCTGCCGGACAAAGGTGGTGCGACGGGCACGACTTTTGCCAGAATGCAAAACTCGGGTAGTGCCACCACATTACAATATGTGAGTAGTTTCATACGAATTTAGGGCCATTAAGCCTTCTACACATATTTTAATTTCACAATTCGACTAAATTTTGAGAGATGCTTCATGAATTTGAGTTTTATTGCCTACGGCTTTGAAGATTAAAATCTTGACAGTTTTGTTATCTTCCTAAATTAACAATCTAGCTAATTTTTTCCTTGATCACTTGTACATGTACATTGTACATGTACATTGTACATAATTATGTATATATTGGTTGTGTATATTTTTGGGCACACGCACACACACACACACACACACACACACGCCACAAAATCAACTTGAAGAAAATTATCCTAATCTTGATGACGTCAGAAAACACTTTCCAACTATCCTAACTAATTTCAAACTGAGAAATAGTTCAACACAAAATAAGCCCAGACTATGGATAAACCAAAGACTGGGGCTTATTTTGTGTTGAACTATTTCTCAGTTTGAAATTAGTTAGGATAGTTGGAAAGTTTTCTGACGTCATCAAGCTTAGGATAATTTTCCCACGTCTTTTAAGATATAACATCTTTAATCCTCAAAGGGATACACCTAAAAACTGCACCTTGTATGAGCCAAGATGAAGCTTTAACATCTACTCATTGTTAACCAGTTGTCCCATAATAGCTTCTAATTTTGAATAAAATCTTTCCATACCACTGTGTTTACCTTTTACGGGTGCAAATCAATAATTTGTTGAGATAATTCCATATAATCTCATCTTTATTAATGTAATTACGTTTCAAGAGATCAATAGCTACTTCATATGAACCACCCACAGCTGGTAAATAGCCTATCATGCTATAGGCTGGACCTTTAAGGAAACTAATTAACTAGTTATACTTATCAACAAGAGGAATACAAGGTTTACTACCTAATGAAATCTTAAATTTTCAATGAAGGATGGGGCTTGTGCCCTGTCCCCATCAAATGTTGGTACTAGCAAAATGGGTAACTTAGTCCTAAATTCTTGTGACTCGGGGTTTGGTCTGACATTTAAATTTTGTTGAAGGTTTAGCTCTACTTTGCTTAAAATCAGAAATAGGTTTATTTGGTGTTAAGTCATTCAAACAAGACTGTAGTCTCCTTATGTGGTATTCAATTGATGTTATCTGATGATCCTTATCAAGAGTAATGGTCTGAAAGTTGTTCATCAGCCGTGTCAGTTCAACTAACTTTGAAATATTCTTATCAATGGATATTATACCCCTCTTAAATTTATTAAAATTAAATTTAGATACTCTAAATCTTCCTTGCCTGGTTGTGTAATATTATTAAAAGTGTTGATGGCCTTGGTAACAGCACCCAACTTCCCACGCCTCTTCCTTTTTAATTGTTGCATTTCATTACTGTCCTTGTTTAAGTCAAAATAGTTTAACTAGGGATTGTAATGAAATAATAATACGGTACGAAGAAATTGACAGAGATGAGAGATCAAATAAATTGAGTAATCAGACAGTCGGCCAAGTTGTTGGAGACAGTAGACTATCGGGGCTAAGTGCAGGACATTCAATCTGTAACATCACTACTGATAAAGAAAATATTTGAAAAACTTATGACTAGTACTCAGGAGCACGCCTATTTCTCAAACAGATCCTCACAGTGATAATTGATTTATTTATCCTTAAAATATACCTTCATCTGTAAATCATGAAAAAATTACGGGGAACAATATTAATTATGCTAACTAACTAACTAACTATATATATATATATATATATATATATATATAATATATATTATATATATATGTGTGTGTGTGTGTGTGTGTGTGTGTGTGTGTGTGTGTGTGTGTAGAAAGATTACTATTTAAGGTGTATATTAATGGCTTAATTGCTTCAATTAAGGAAAACGTTGGGTGTTCTATAAATAACATGAAGATAAAGTGTCTACGCCAATAATATGATATTAAATAAGTCCTTCTGTAAAATGATTGGAATGTCTTCTAAAAACCCGCTAAGTATGTGCTCAGAACCATCATATCCTTTTAATGTCACAAAACAAAAGTTGGGGAAATTCCATCCCAAAAGCCCTAACCTGTCGGTTGATATTAATTTCAAAATGAGAAGTAAACCAAAAGAGTAAATACAAGAAATTAATTCTAGAAGGTTAGTGTAAGTTCGCACATATAGTGATTGGTATCGGGCATAGGTGCCCCATAGTGAAAATTACATTTATAGATTGAATTAGAAAATATATTTTACAAAACAATAATAAAATTTGACTTGCGTACAATAAAAGAAAAATAATTTCGCGAAAAACAAGAGTACTTTTATTGTAATAGGCCATGCTGGCTTTCTAGGGCTAAGTATTTGGGACAAATCACCAACAACTCCTTGAGTGATAACTCAGATATAAGAATACAATATGGAAACTTCTGTGCGAAAGCAAATATGATTATAAGTAACTTCCGATTCTGTACAGTTTTGTTTGATTATAGTGGTTTATGAGATGAGATAAATCTTCAAGTTGATTTTGTGGTGTGTGTGTGTGTGTGTGCCCAAAAATATACACAACCAATGTATACATAAATATGTACAATGTACAGGTACAAGTGATCAAGGAAAAAATTAGCTAGACTGTTAATTTAGGAAGATAACAAAACTGTCAAGATTTTAATCTTCAAAGCCGTAGGCAATAAAACTCAAATTCATGAAGCATCTCTCAAAATTTAGTCGAATTGTGAAATTAAAATATGTGTAGAAGGCTTAATGGCCCTAAATTCGTATGAAACTACTCACATATTGTAATGTGGTGGCACTACCCGAGTTTTGCATTCTGGCAAAAGTCGTGCCCGTCGCACCACCTTTGTCCGGCAGCTTAAAGTGGAATGCGAACCACACCCCACCACGGGTCTAAGAAATTACAAAGTTCTCGCTCGGTTTCGTACTCATGATCTCCCGATCATGCGAGAATAGGAAGACAAAGAGATGGTACATGTTTATTTACAGACGTTTCGGAAAAGTTCAATTTCCATCATCAGTGCTAAAAAGTTTAAAATCAAATAGAAATAAATAAGTATAATAAACAAAAACAAACAATATGTTAAAATGAACGTGTGACAATGGTTACAATATAAGTTATATTAAATTTAAATTAAAAGATTAAAAATGAAATAATATAAAGTATAAGAGTGTAGCCACTAAGTAAAAAATATAAAACGGTTAAAAGGTGAATCAGAATTAAGGGGGGTCTTACCAGGTTGCTAACGTAGTGAAAGACTAATTGTACAGAAGATTGGGGATGGTTGCTTGTTGAAAAAATCCACATCTGAAAGATGGAGCCAGACGGAGTGATGGTGGATTTCTTTTCAATATGAGTTTATTTGGCGATGTTTAGGTTGAAAGCGGAACTGTAGTCGTTGAGGGTTGGTTGAATACTGAGTATATAAAGGGACTCAAGTATGCGGAGGTCGATTAGTTGGTTGGCAGAATTAATGATTTTGAAATTGGAGGGAAGTAACGGGTGGTTGTGAAGGTGGCAATGATCCCTTATTGCTGATTTGGAGGGTTTGTTCAAGGGCTGCGAAGTTCTGGTAGAAATACCACGATGCTCGTCCACTCTTGTTTCGTATTGGTGGATGGTACTGCCAATATAGTTCGCTTTGCAGCGAACACAATGAAAAGCGTAGATAGTGGACGAAGCAAGTGGCTGGGGTGTTTTTTCTTTATGGTTAAGGTAAGATTTGATACTACTGTTGTTGATACCATCTTTTCGTCCTCCTATTCCTCGCTAAGCTACGTTTCCCTAAGAACAAACCATTCAACCAAGTTATATATATATACTACTACGATGTCATATACATGAATTTCACTATAGTTTTCGACAAATGCGTTCACTGTATAATATCATATAAAGTGAAGCATATGGGAATGATAGGCAAAGTGGTAAATAGTGTCTACAACTTCCTCAGAGAGCGCCTACGGGGTGTCAAAATTCAAGTTATATCATCATCGGAATCAGAAGTGCGTAGTTAAGTACCCAGGTACAGTACTGGTACCACTCCTGTTCATTATCATGCTAAGAGACATACACGGTGGAGTAATCAGCAACAGTATAGTACCATCGTATGCAGTCGAAACAAAAATCGGCGGAAAAATCAGTGTTGCATATGGGGTGGAGGTCTTGCAGAGGGTCACAAGCGAAGTATGCAATTGGTCAGAAGACAACCATAACATGGAATTTAACTTCGCGAAATTTTACTTCTTGAGATATGGTAGAAATGAGGAACTTTGTCAACATTCATCAACTAAAGCGCTGAAAGCCCTGTTTTAACCACCGAGTATAGCAATTTAGCTTGAAGTGATATGGTAATAAATAATTAATAGCTGTTTAGATTGTTTTTAGAAAATGTTGGATGTGTTCATGAATGAGAGTTTACAAATTGCTTAATCCGTGTCGAATTATGTAATTTATACGTTTCTGGTGTAATATTTGGTAGGTACCGTAGGTTTGGTAGTTTTCATGTGGAAGATGCCACAAGTTAATAAGTGTGACCTTGCAATTATTTTATTGAGTAAATGATGTATTATAACCAGACAACATAACAGTAGCTTCAACGTTAGAGCAGATATCTGTAAAAAACTGTTTTGTGTAGTTAAATCATGTGAAATCTTTATATATGGCTTACCCCGCCCAACTGTTCCCAAAAGTGTTGTACATAAACGCAAAATTGAGATGAATAAACTTCTAAAAATTTTATTATTAGAAATTTATTTCAGCAGATATGAGAACATTAATGACTGAATAATTGCTTTAGAATATAGTAGCGAGCATGATTGTAATATATATATATATATATATATTATATATATATATATTATATATTATATATATATATATATGTATATAATTTATATATATATGATGAATAAAACCACGAAGGGAAAAGAAACACAAAGTGGTGCTCGTGGTTTTATTCATCATAAATATTTTTCACTTGTCACTTTCGTGAAATAATTGAACCTTATGAACCTTATGTTGTTTCATGTGTTGGTCTCTCTTCACACGGAGGTCAAGCTGGTGGCCCCGCCTCTAGGTCTGGCCTGGTGGCGGAGCGAGTTACTTTCTTGCGCTCTCCACCGTACATAGCCAGGCACGCCCGGCTCATCTGGTACTGTCCTGAGCCAGGCATCCAGTCTTTTCTTGAAGACTTCAACTTTGACCCCCGTTACGTTTCTGAGGTCCTTAGGAAGCTGGTTGAAAAGTCTTGGCCCCCTGACAACCAAGCTATTTTCCTTCAGGGTTGAGGAGGTCCCTTGTCGTGCTTTTAATTTGGGAACACTACACATTCTGCCTTTCCTATTTTCCAGTGTTGTTTGAATGGTAATTGGGTTTAGTTTTAGGTTTGGTACCAGTTTTTCGATCATTTTCCATATGTAGATTATGATGTACCTCTCTCTTCTTCTTTCCAGTGAGTACAGATTTTCATATATATATATATATATATATATATATATTATATGTATATATATATATATATATATATCTTCGTAAGTTATTGAATTCATGATATAAAGGCATCTGACTGTAGCTCTACTTACATCGAATATTATTGTACTATTTCCTATTAACTCCATTTCTATCCTTAGTATTTGAGCTGTCAAATGTAATCTAGTGTCAGTTCGTATTATTAAGATTTGTGACATGAACTATGGTCTTGTCCCAATGTACAAATGCACATATTCAACAGATCATAACATTATTCAACAAAGTTTTTCTTCATTTGATAAATATGGGCGATTCTTATGTTCTTTTTTACACTGATTACAAAATTAAAACACGTTTTTCTATAACCCACAGATTTTGAGGGAATTGCAAATTAAAACTCTTTGTGATCGAGATGACATTCCTCAGTTTGCTTCATAATACGAGATTTATTGTTAGTCAATTATTTTGTATAAAATCTTTATATTATGCATATTTCATATTTACATGTTTATATATAATATGCATATAATTATTTAAGTATACTGTATATATGTGCACATCTTAACATATATATATATATACAAACTCAGAATGGTCCCCTGAGAAATTTATATGTTAAACACAGACCGCGGATGGACGCTCAATGTCCCGGTTGAGGTTTAAGTTTTGGTTTTTTTGGCTAAAAATACAATAGTTACCCCTTTTTCTTTGTTTATTCAATCCGACGTGAATGCAACGAGTCTTTACTTATATAGAGGTTCTGAATGTAGGGACTAGGCTTGCTTTAAACCCTAGGTCCATGTCCCAAAGCTGGATCCTGTCTGCTTTGCAGATGGCTGGTGAGGGAAGCTATATTTATGGGATCTCTTTACGAGAGACCCGTTGCCTGCGTCGGGCTAGCATCATGAAAAAGAAAAACTATGGTATTTGTCATTTGCCATTACTTATTCGGACTATAGTGGATTTAATTTTCCCAGAAGAGTTCCTTGTTCCATGCGCGGTCTGTGTTTAACATATATATATATATATATATATAAAATTAGTGGTGGACCGGATATCCGCATCATTTTTAACATCCGCATCCGCACTTCTGACTGCGGATGTTACGCGGATATTACCTCTAATAAATTATGCAATTTACAATTAAATTAGCTTATAACGTAGCTTATAAGGCTCAGTCATGCACATTTCATGTAAAGTATTAATTACACTGGCCAACAAAATGAAACTTTTTTTTTCATCACAAACATGATCACACTTTTCTTAATGCATTTCTCGCGCTGATTCCGAATCTGGTTTTTTTTTTTTCTAGCACGTAGAGTTATATAGATACACTGGTTTTGATATTTTTAAGTTTTTGATATTGCTATAAGAAAATTTATGGATGTATAGATCACACTTAGGAATGCTAAACAACAAATACATCATATACTTTATTCAATGTACTTATAAATAAAGAATATATACATTATTTTATTAAAAGCGCTGTGAGTGTGATTTCCTTTTGTAAATTTGGCCTGGATTGTCACGATACAGCATCCAACAATGGTCCGCCATCATGCTTTCATTCCAATATCCTTGGTAGCGCTTCTCCATCATCTGAATATCTTGATGGAAGCGCTCTCCTTGCTCGTCACTCACTGCACCAAGGTTTTCAGGAAAGAAATCTAAGTGGGAATGCAGGAAGTGAATATTTAACGACATTCGACACTCCATTTCTTTGAAGGCATCAAGGAGGTTCTTGACTCCAGCCTTATACGCAGGTGACTTGTTGCTTCCAAGAAAGTTTTCACATATCCATTTGTGAATCCTGACTGCATACCATAAGCATTCCTATAACTTTTAGATCTCCACAAACATTCCATTGATGACTGTCGTATTTGATTGCCTTAAGTAGTATATCCTATTGTCATATGTCTCTTTTAGATGGACGGAATGGGCAATGGGGATGGATGGCATTATATTACCATTATGCAAAAGAACTGCTTTCAGGCTTCTCTGCGACGAATCAATAAAGAGGCGCCACTCAGATGCCACATACGTCTGAGATATGGCTGGAAATAGTCCATTGATGTCATGGCAATAACAGAGAGGACCGTCTACTGAAAAGAATGCTGTTAATTCAAAATTCCGCTTTCGGTAGTAACTAATACGAACATTGTTCTCAAGTAAATTGTTCTCCTTTAGACTTGAGGCGAGAAGCTCTGATTTCTCTTTAGACAGCGATAAGTCTCTAACAAGATCATTCAACTGTCCTTGGGTTAACTTTTTAGGCTCTAAATGTTACCTTCAAAAGTGTACTCTGGTTCTGTAGATGGTCCGGAAACGCCAGTTGCACCTTCATCACTTTCCATGTCATCTATGATAGAATCTAGCCTATCACTTGGGGGAATTGGAATGGGCAATGTTTCATCATGTTTTACTGGTCTACGTGCTGAATCCAAGTTTGGATATACAATCTGGTGTTTGTTCTTGGCAGAAAACCCCATTAAGTTCACACTACAAAAATAACAGTCTTCATGATGATCTCTCGGCTCCCTCCATATCATGGGTATGGCAAATGGCATTGAAGCTTTCTTTTTGTTAAGCCAATCACGTAATCCATTTGAACAGCCAGAACAGATTTGATGTGGCGCCCATGGTTTATCTTGGTCACCTAGATGGCAACCAAAGTATAGCTGTATATTTTCTTAATGTCGGTTGTAATACTTCGTCGCTGTGTTTTAGTTGTGAACTGGCCGCATACGAAACAGAACTTGTCGGGGTCATTCTTACATTGTCGAGGCATGTTGACTGACCTGAGCAAACTATAAATTCAAAAAAAATGTACGCCAACTTGACACAACAAGTTCTTGGACTGGACTGATCTTTTGACACACAAAGCACGGCGTTGTTGCCTGAATCACAATGCTGCTAGACGTAAAAGCTCACACCTGAAATACATAAGATGTATAATTAAGATAATTGAAATAAATAAGATGAATAAACTAAAAAAACACAATAAAATAAACACAATAAAATGTTGAAATAGTAGTATTTTGCCTATTTAAAATGGTTAAATCTGTGTTTTTATATATATGCCTTCATCTTGAAAACTATACGTGCTAGAAACTATCTGAATGCAGTTTTGGAATCAGCGTGAAAAATGCTATCCAGCCAACACAAATTTTACTTTGATGAAAAATCTTTGTTGACCAGTGTTATTAATGAACAAACAAATAACTTATATAAACCTGAAAATATAAATACCTGGTAACATAGAAAATTGAATGAAACTTGTTTCATTGAATTTTCTGTCGCTGAAACTCTTGAGAAAGTTATTATTTTTATCATAATGCAAACATTAATATTAATTTTAATTCTTATGCATTACCTGCCATAATAGTAATATCACGAAATTTGAAAAATTATGTCATATATTCATAATTCTATATTATATTGATAGATTAACTAAATATCCGCATCCGCGGATATTGAAATTAAAGATCCGCATCCGCAGATGTTGAAAAACTGACATCCGGTCCACCACTATATATATATATATATATATATATATATATATATATATATATGAGGGGCGACAAGCTTAACCTTCGTGAAATGAGGAATCTTCGCACGGAACACGCGTAGAAGGAAACTGTATTATTAGTATTATTTAGTAGTAGTAATAGTAGTAGTAGTAGTAGTAGTAGGGTTTAAAACTTATCTTCATTTCTACATATCTGTTCTACATATCTGTCTTTAAATGCATTACTAAATCACCTAATCTTTCCTCTGAAGCAGAAGTCGCACCAAACCATTTTACATCGAACGCTTTCTAACATCTACATACTAACAGAAATGAGGAGGCCGCATATATAAATGTAGTACAATATACGAGTTTATCAGTTTGGTTAATACCTCAATGCTTTTATTTCACTTATTTCCTCTCTGTAAATTGACGGTTACTCTGTTAATTTAAATATTTCAGTAATTAACAAGATGCTTGAAGGAAACCTTTGCTTTGGTACAGGAAAATATCTAAGATGATGAAAAAATAAAAAGAGGACATTATGGAGTATAAAAGTATAATAGCCTAGCGACTTTAGCTGAATACAGACGGTTAAGAAACACGTTAACCGGCCTGAATAGGATGGGAAAAAGGTATAATGAAATAAGTCTAGTTAGAAATAGCTATAGGGCTCAGTAGTATAGCCGCAAAAGGTTAGAGTGCAGGAATGTTGCAAGTGATTACGCAATGTTGCAAAGGGGGTTGGGTTGTTGCAAATGGGGTGGGGGTGTTGCAAAAAAAAGAAAAAAAATACCCCAAAGGGCCCTTTGTTGCCAACCGGGGTTGCAAGGGGCATGCAACTTAGAGGTGGAGTTCTCCCCCAAGCTATTCCCCCCAAAGGGCCAGAAGGAGAGAAAAGAGGAGAGGTGTTCACCTGGCAGGAGCCAAGTGCATATTAAGACTTCAGCCGAGTAGGCGTTGTTTTATAGGCTCCTAATCAGCCAGTTGGCTGAGCCAAGGGGGGAGGGGTACACCTGAAGGAGAGAGAGAGAGAGAGAGAGTAGTTGCCTTTGATTGCAAGGCATGCAACTTGGAGGCGGAGTTCTCCCCCAAGTTATTTTCGTTTACCTAACCTAAGAGGCCTCTAAGGGGTTTTCCCAAAGGGCCAGAAAGAGAAGGACAAGAGGTCCTTGCTCGGCTGGGAGCCGAGCTTGAATGACTCCGTCAATCGTCTCTCGGTCTTTTATAAACCTCTATTCTGGCTGAGTTGCCAGATAGCGCCATGTATTCAGTTGCCAGATAGCGCCATGTGTTCCAGATAGCAAAAACCATATATTAATCATCCATTTAAATAGTATACCACAATATATGACGGTAGATGAATCCAATTAAATTCTGTTTATTAAATAAATAATTTTTACACACTTAATTTTTATTATAAATATTTAAGTCACGAAACGAAATGAAAATTTACGAAACAATTCATTTAAAAGTTGAAATTAGCCAAAACACAATCCGCTATAACGGGGTCGGACGACATGAGAGATCTTCCTTCCAGACCGCTCTTGATGTGTATATATACATATATATATAAATATATATATATATATATATATATATATATCATAAACGAATAAACAACACACACACACGAAATGAAAATTTACGAAAAAATTCATTTAAAAGTTGAAATTAGCCAAAACACAATCCGCTATAACGGGGTCGGACGACATGAGAGATTCCTTCCAGACCGCTCTTGATGTGTGTATATATATATATATTATATATATATATATATATAATAAACGAATAAACAACTCGTGCACACACACACACACACACACACACACACACACGAGGAAAAGGAGACTCTGTGTCAACTCGAATCGTCACATTTAAATAGTGTACCACAATATATGACGGTAGATGAAACCAATTAAATTCTGTTTATTAAATAAATAATTTTTACACACTTAATTTTTATAATAAAAATTTAAGTCACGAAACGAAATGAAAATTTACGAAACAATTCATTTAAAAGTTGAAATTAGCCAAAACACGATTCGCTATAACGGGGTCGGTTTCGAAGAACACCTGATGGTTGAGAGACCTTCCCCCCAATCCCTCATAAGTCTCCCTTCACTCCAAACGAAATGAAAATTTATGAAACACACAGAGCCTCATTCCCCTGCGAAGAAAATTGAAAAAAACGAAATTTAAAGAAATTAATCAATTGACATTAGCCAAAACACAATCCGCTATAACGGGGTCGGTTTCGAAGAACACCTGCTGGTTGAGAGACCTTCCCCCCAATCCCTGATAAGTCTCCCTTCTCTCCAAATGAAAAGAATTTATGAAACACACGCTTGTCATTCTCCAAACCCGTATATATATATATATATATATATATATATATATATATATAATAAACGAATAAACCACTCGTCACACACACACACACACACACACACACACACGAGGAAAGGCAGAAACTAGGTCATTTCGAATCGTCCCCCTAGAGACCATTTTCTGGGCGAGACTCAACCTTTCTTCGTCTACTTGAACAAAAACCACCTTTCACATCAATTCTTATATTATTATTATTTCTACAATGAAAATATTTTATATTTACGCGTAATTTGTATGGTGTCATATTCTTATAACTACATCTTAACTGTTTAAATCAATCACCTTTCACATCAATTCTTATTATCATTATTATTATTATTATTATTTCTACAATGAAAATATTTTATATTTACGCGTAACTTAGACCCACAGTTTAACGTTGAAACCGAATGCTCTTTTAAAAATATAATTAGGATATATTTCTTTATATCCTCTCGATTACATTAGTGACTAATGATGCGGGAAACTCTGAGTAAATGGAAATATTATTATTTTCTCGAAAACTATGGGTGATAGAAAAATTCTGAAACCGGAATCATCATCAAAAGTTTTATAAGAAACACCAAATAGTTTTCGTTGTTCCCTAGCGTAATTTCTCGCCGAATTGGAAAGGTTTTCACTCCACCTTAGACCCACAGTTTAACGTTGAAACCGAATGCTCTTTTAAAAATATAATTAGGATATATTTCTTTATATCCTCTCGATTACATTAGTGACTACTGATGCGGGAAACTCTGAGTAAATGGAAATATTATTTTCTCGAAAACTATGGGTGATAGAAAAATTCTGAAACCGGAATCAGTATCAAAAGTCCTATAATGTGAACAGCTGTTCTGTGGATCGAAATACATCTCGTCAGGGAGTCGCTGCTTACTCTTCCACATTTCAACATAACAGGATTATTGAAACGGATTTAAAATAACAGGTTCATTTGACCCGAGGCAGTAGTATGACCGAAAAGCATGTTAATGCATCATTTGACCCGAGTCAGTAGTATGACCGAAAAGCATGTTAATGCATCATTTGACCCGAGTCAGTAGTATGACCGAAAAGCATGTTAATGCATCATTTGAAACGAGTCAGTAGTATGACCGAAAAGCATGTTAATGCATCATTTGAACCGAGTCAGTAGTATGACCGAAAAGCATGCATGATTTTCTCTTTAGTAATAATAACAACTAGCTCGAAGAGTGACAACGGATAAAGTTTTCACGCCACTTAGACCCACAGTTTAATGTGGAAACCGAATGCTCTTTTAAAAATATAATTAGGATATATTTCTTTATTATAAAATAAGTTAACAATTGAAATTATGTTAACACAAGAATATGTGAAAACAATACTAATAACTTGTAAGTAAAAATAAAAATATAATATAAGGGACTACCATAGAAATGTAAGTGTCTATAATTTATTCACAAGAAACACGATTTTATATATATGTTACTCGTCCGGTCCCGTTATAGCGGATTGGTACACGTCATAGCTCCACCCAGCTACATCGGCAGCCAATCACTACGAACATCTGGTCTTTTGGGGCGGAGCTTGGCGATTGTGCATATAAAAGGGGATATTTTTCAGTTGGGAGTAACAGTAGCTATTTTCGCGTCAGTGAATAATCATTCCCTCCACCATGGACCTGTACGTCTCCCCAGATTTGTATGAACAAAGTGACACTGCTGCATTAACGACAATTAGTCTTTTTAACGCAATTGACCGTGATGAATTATTCCCAACGCAAACCGTAGAAGATATTTGCAGTGACGCTCCTTACAATCCGACGCAAGTGACTACCATAGAAATGTAAGTATCTATAATTCGATTTTATATATATATGGATGGGCTGTAGTATCTCGTCAAATAGATACTCGCCAAAAAAAATTTTATGTCAATCAATGTTATTTCCAAAGCGTGGTTAACGTTTACGATAGACATCGGGCGGTTGATGTAGTGTATTTAGATTTTCAAAAAGCGTTTGACACCGTGCCGCACAAAAGACTAATTGAAAAAACTAAGGCTCATGGAATCAGGGGTGTAGTAATAAATTGGCTAGAAGAGTGGTTGCGAGGCAGGAAACAGAGGGTAGTCGTTGATGGAGCGGAGTCGTGTTGGGCTAATGTAGCGAGTGGCGTTCCTCAGGGTTCTGTATTGGGCCCCTTGCTTTTTCTTATATATATTAACGATTTAGATGTCGGCCTAGTCAGTACAGTTTCAAAGTTTGCGGATGACACGAAGCTGGGTGGTAGGGCGATTAATGACGAAGATAGAGGTAAAATTCAGGAAGATCTGAATAAAATCGTTGATTGGTCAGTCACATGGCAAATGAGATTTAACGTGGATAAGTGCAAAATTATGCATATAGGTTCGCGTAACGGCAATTTTGCGTATAGTATGTCAGGGAAAGATTTAACAAGCGTAGAGCAGGAAAAAGATTTAGGAGTTATAGTCACTGGTGATTTAAAAGTAGCGAAACAAAGTACAGCAGCGGTCAATAAGGCGAACAAAGTGTTAGGTTTTATAGCTCGAAATTTTGAGTACAAATCGCGCGATATTATAGTTCCTCTTTATAAATCATTAGTTAGACCCCATTTGGAGTACGCGGTCCAATTTTGAAATCCGCATATGCGCAAAGATATAGACAAAATCGAAAGAGTTCAAAGACGAGCAACTAAGATGATTCCGTCTCTTAGGTCAAAGTCGTACGAGGATAGGCTTAAAGAGTTAAAATTGACTACACTCGAGACTAGGAGGTTAAGGGGTGATCTAATCCAGGTTTTCAAAATTATGAATGGGTTTGATAACGTAGATAGAGATAGCTTTTTCGAAATATCTCAATATAATAGGACTAGAAATAACGGGTGTAAGTTGACAAGTAGAAGGTTCGAGACAGCAGTTGCGAAAAACTTTTTTACGCATAGAATAGTAAATAGCTGGAATAGTTTGCCGGTAGAAGTAATTAGTAGCACGTCTATAAACATGTTTAAGAATCGATTGGACGCGCATGTTGATAGAAAGGGTATAGTTTAAGGTAGTAAAATTAAGGCTTTGTGGGGATAGATCCCACAGCTCATCACAAGTGTTGTGGGATATAGGGAGGCAGCGTCTTGGGTTAGGGATACTCTCTGTCCTTACACACCCCATTTAAAGAGATTCCTCTGCCGAGCGGTGCCCCCATAGTACTGTGAGGTATTGAAAAACTCATGATCTTCACTTGCCCCACAAACACCTTTAAATGGGAGACCCATAATGGGTGCACACACATTTCTACATTACTGTACAGTCTTTACAGCCACACCTACACTTTTCCTCGGAAGTGTATATATTTAATGTATATGGTTGTAAATTTGACTTGGTCCGCATTCGATATGGACCGTGACTTGATGGATACCGTAATGAAATTGACTAGATTCTTTGGATCTGATATATTTGCATGTCCGTTATAAATAGATATAGAGTGTAACATATTTGTGGATAGTAGTCTATTATGACTTGATCCTCTGGATCGAGAGATTCTATCTTTAGTTTTAAATCGATAATTAATTATTTTTAAATTGATAATGTATATGGTTGTAAATTTTGACTTGGTCCGCAATCGATATGGACCGTGACTTGATGGATACCGTAATGAAATTGACTGGATTCTTTGGATCTGATATATTTGCATGTCCGTTATAAATAGATATAGAGTGTAACATATTGTGGCTAGTAGTCTATTATGACTTGCTCCTCTGGACCGAGAGATTCTATCTTTAGTTTTAAACCGATAATTAATTATTTTTAAATTGATAATTATTTAGTTTCGTAAAAATTGGTCGTTGCCAATTTACCGGCAGTTTTTACATAAATTTCTTATGTTCTTGTGGTTCGGAACCCACGTAAAATTGTAGGTCCCCTCCGCCACCACGGAGGACATACACAATACACGATTACGAACACAGTTAGGTAGACCAGCCATGAGTAGACCCTATGGTCTTTGTTGGTCCGAAACATTATAACATTACATTATAACATTATGCTAAAATCGAAATTTTTTATGGCAATCAATGTTATTCCTCTTAAATGAACCAAAGATATCTTCACATAATGGGGATCTGTCTGTATACTCTGTATATGTTTTAAAAGAATGAACATTATTCCTTTAAGGTCCGATGAGGATTTGACACGTGTTATACAATCTTTTGAAGAATCTCGTGTCATGAATACGGAGGATATACTGAACAGTCAGCAATGTCACACATCCTCCACCATGGACCTGTACGTCTCCCCAGATTGTATGAAGAAAGTGACACTGCAGCATTAACGCAATTAGTCTTTTTAACGCGATTGACCGTGATGAATTATTTCCAACGCAAACCGTTGAAGATATTTGCAGTGACGCTCCTTACAACCCGACGCAAGGGACTACCATAGAAATGTAAGTGTCTATAATTCGATTTTATATATATGGAGGTTGTAGTATCTCGTCAAATAGATACTCGCCAAAAATTTTTTATGTCAATCAATGTTATTTGGTTTTATCCCATTATGCTAAAATCGAAATTTTTTATGGCAATCAATGTTATTCCTCTTAAATGAACCAAAGATATCTTCACATAATGGGGATCTGTCTGTATACTCTGTATATGTTTTAAAAGAATGAACATTATTCCTTTAAGGTCCGATGAGGATTTGACACGTGTTATACAATCTTTTGAAGAATCTCGTGTCATGAATACGGAGGATATACTGATCAGTCAACAATGTCACACCGAAATAATGTAAGTGTTTTTCGATCTTTTTGGGATAAGAAGACACAATATATTTTCATAAATTTATTAAATGAAAGAAATCAGTACAATAACCAACTACAGAATATACCGTTACAAATATACGAAAAAAACATTATACTATACAACGAGTACGTACAATTGGAAAACGGATTTTTATCTGTCTGCATACCATTTCATCGTTTCGGCGAGTGTGACACGGGTCAAATAAATTTAAAAATTTATAAATTCTTTATCACATGACATATGCGTGAGAAATGAGACGCAGTACATTCCGCAAACATTACTAAAATATCCTTGTATACGAAATGGGTTCCATACAACTTCGGGAATATGTAACTGAGCGAGAAATTTTACAATAATAGGGTCACTCCAGGGTTGAGTACCGAGTGAATCAAAATAGTACAGGCGCTGTCTATTTTTAAAATAGACAGCGATCCAGTGAATCCCTTCATTACCGATGACATCTGTGTTCACAATAAGACTACCGCATTCTCGCGTACTTGGCAAACTCAATGTTTCATTCTTCGCAAACACGCCGATAAATTTGGAACGTGTGACTCGCTCCATTACTTTCTGAAGTGTATTAGCATCCATTTTAAAAGTCAGTGATAACGCTCCTAAATCTATCTACTTCTATTAGGGCTTGCGATTCGAGATATACTAGTACACTAATAGGAGCGTCTATAGGCTTGGCGAATTCCAGCCGCACTGAGATGTTTCCGCTCTGCTGTGGGGTTAAATGGGTATTTACGCTAGCAGATAAGTCAGGTGTAATGTCAAACGGATAAAGGTTAAATTGATCAATGAATTCTTCCTGCGTTACCCCATTACCAAGCTCATCACAATCACCTGCAATATGGGTCAGATTACTATAGGCTCTGGCGCAAAGAGGTAACACAGCGTCTGATGAATAGTCCGTACCCATTGTTCCACCCAAAGCAGTGCCATTAACGTATAGAGTTATATTTTTAAGTCCGAAATTCTCGAATTTAAAGGCACTCTTTTTATATTTTCCATTCACCGAAGCATGGTCCTGCATGCCGATCCTTTTAAGATTTCCCAGGGCAATGTTTTCTATCTGCTTCGATGCCAACCCTGCAGGAACCGTATATAGTTTGATTTGCACTCTGTTAATAGGATATTTCACTGTAGCGTTTAGTAAATTTTTCTCAATTTCTAGTTGTTTTGGTGAACTTAATTTCACTCGCCGTACGCGGAGGTATGTGTCCATAATGTGAACCACAACGGGCTTTGCACCCTCTTCTTGATCAGCATCCAGATTTAAGCAGATCTCAGGACTCGTGCGGGTGAGCTTTATTTTCATATCCACCCCGTTCACAAGCAACTTCTCCTGGAAAGTGAAATCTGTGTGCAACCGTCCAAAACACTCGTATATTTTCTTTTTAGAATTTTTAAATTTGTCCTTTATACTATTTTCATCTTTAGTTTGATAATATCCCTCGGCACTTAAAAAGGTAGCCTTCGCTTCTTTGGAAAAGTTGAGGACATTTTCCAGATAGGCTCGTAGATGATAGTACCCCGTGCCTGCCGATATGTTGGTCTGATTTAAATATACGTCACACTGGTTGAATATGGAGTGCAGAAAGTTTGTTTCAGGGTATACAGCATATTTGTCATCGCAGACCGTTCCATCAGAATGGGCTATACGTAGCTTAGCGTACATGTGCACACAGCTTGGATCAAAAAAGTAAGGACCTGAGCTGGGTATCACGAATTCTATAGGTGCACTCGGGGAACTAATTGTGTTTAAAGGGTTAATTGTAATAAAGTCACTGTGCTCAATAGAAACTTGGGTTGGAGGTAGCTCAAAAAGGGACAGCTCCGATTTACAGCATTGTGAACTACATGGGTGGATGAAGCGTGCCATGGCGAAATAGTGACTCCTCTCTCGACAAGTGGTAAACAAACTATGATTCATGAGATCAATGTCCTTAGCTTATATCAGTCAAAAAAGTGGTCAACCATAGGTTTCATTCGCTTACAGCACTTCTTTTTTGATAGCCTTTTACGTTTAATACCACGTGACCCCTTCTTCTTCCGGGCAGCCCGCTTCTTCTTCTTCCCGCCACCACGCATTTTTCTCTTTGCATCTTTGATGATTTCGTCCCGTGTACGCTTTAAATGTTTTTTTAGAGCCTCTTTAGGTTTAGCCCCGGCCAATATGTCTTCTGCAGTGTTAATACCTGATTGTAGCGCTTTCCTTCCAAGGTATCTGGCACCCCTCTTCAGCAAAGGAACAGCCGTACGTAGTATGGATGAAAAAATGGACCCAAGTCCACTACCGCGCTGGTATCGCACCCCTCGATAGACGGTGAAAGGCTTTCTATCCATTATAACTCAGTGCGTCGAAAGTGTAGCTTCACTGTTAAGCTCCCGTTACCGAATGGGAAGTTTTCACCCTCAATCGTTCTTATATATATTGAGATATTGGTTATTAAATTAGTTGCGACATTCACATAATGGGGTCTGTCATATGTAATACTCAAACTCCTTCCTCTATGGTTGGGGATGTGAGCAATGCGCAGCAGGCGTGCCTGGGTATCCCCAACAAACTGGTGCTCCACTATATTACTGTAAATATAGCACATGTCTGGGGACCTTTCAGCCAATTTCTCCATCTTCAATTGATACATTAATCTGGACAAGTCATGCTGTGTCTCGTGAAATGTGTCTCTTTGGAAGGCTGCGCTATATCGGCCATTGGCTAGAATTTGGAACTTTCTATGGTCTTTAATACGTCTGTTAGTCTTTGATTTTAGGATTAGTGTATGTGCAGGGTTGTTTACGATTTCGTATACTAAATCATTCGTAAGGTTTGAGTTTCTTAAACTTACGTTTAAGCCTCTCACAACATCCTCGGCCGAACCATATTGACCCGGTCCTAGTCTTACTTCTGTACTGTAATACCGTGCAATCTTAGTCCGAGCGATACGCATAGTTTCATCCATAGCTACCCCAGCTTTTTCACACTCGTCAATGTCTCTAAGAATCGTAAAAACGGTTTCTTTATGTTCAATATTTAAAAAGATGGTGTCCAGCTGAATTTCGCATATCCCCACCTCATACGAATCACGACCCAATTCAATGTGCTTGTGGAGTTCTGTTACAAAGTTGGCTAGTGTGTTGTTAGGGTGTACAGACAGGGACGAGGAGGACGGGAGTGTGACGTAGAAATGGTTAGGAGCCATGTTGCATACTATTTAAGCTTCATTATTGCATCAGCTTTTATATAGGTGTTGAAGCTTTCTGGGTACCCTAGCCATTTCACCAGGTACATTTTTCTCTTTCCTGAACCTTTGCTTCCTAAAATTTTCTCAATTTTAAACACATTTTTTCCTAAATTAAACGCAACTTTCTGCAATTCCTCGCGGTAAAAGCCTCCTGAGATTTCTTCCCCATTCAAATCTTCAATGTAATACATCATTATCTCACCTTTAGGTCTCATAGCCCTAACTTTAAAAATCTCGCGTGTCCATCCTTGCTCAAAACCCTTTGCGAATTTGTTCCCCGAACGCGACAGCCTTACATAATCATTGATTTTGAAGCGCGCAGAGTGTGGTGGTGGTGGTGATCCATCTCTCCTCGGGAGCGTACCTCTTTCTAAAACTTCGTTAGGTGTTGTCCCAATCGTGCGATGGTGTGAGCGGTTGTAGGATGATGCCAATGATTCCAGAATGTCTAGAAATCTGTATGTGTTTTTATGTGTAAAATAACGGTGCATGCGTTCCTTTATGGTGCGCTGAACTCTTTCAGCTAAAGAAGCCTTATGTATAGAATTGGTTGTGTAATAGCTGATATTAAACTCTGTCAACATGTTCTGAAAAGCACGGCCTATAAATTCCTTCCCCATATCCGTACAAAAATAGCCAGGAACCCTGTTTTCTTTTAACATTAGCGTTTTGGTGGCTTTAGCAACTGTTTCAGGTGATTTATTTTTCAGAGGAACTAGCCACAGATATCTAGAGAATACGTCTATTATGAATAGAATGTAGCGGTAACCATCGTTATACACAGAATATCTTTGCATGTCTGTTAAATCTGCTTGCCAAATAGAATCAATCGAGGAAGCCGTTGTCTTGGCTGTTTTAAACCTTTTTCTCACAGGCTTATGAAGCGTATAAGCGTCCTGCTCCCTCAAAAATCTTTCAACATCTTTTTTTCCTACTCCGTAAACACTTCTGTACAGTCTATCTACGCCGCCGTAAGAGGATGGGTAGAAATGTCATAATAGCGTTTAGTTAATACGTTAGCCATTTGCGTATTTTAGAGGCACGTGGGTAGGGTTGGTTTAACCTCTTCTTGCTCCTCTTCAAAGGTGTTACCGCCGGGGGTGACGGCGCCTTCAATTGTGTCACATGCGTTGCATGTTCCAAGTCTTTTAACCTGTTCAGATTTCCTATCAACGTTTTAGGGACATTTATTTGTTGTAGTCTTGCTTTAATATGCTTCCATCCTGATGGTGATGGCCTATCCCACTTTCTCACCAGATCATGGACAATGTCTACGATATTCGATCCCTGTACCTTTGATCCTTCCACAATGATCTCGCCTGTATCGGTCCATTGTATGGCGGGATCCTCATTCAATAGATTATAAAGACTTAAGCCTTTACTCCTCAATGTATGTGGGAGGGTGCTTTTTAATACATGTTCGATATGTTGTGTGGCTAATCTTTTTGGTTGGTCAGCTGTATCGTCGGGCTCAGATCCTATGTCGCCATGTCCATCGTCCCCCGTGCTGTGCCTAATAACCACAGGAATCTCTGTAGGGCTCTTATAATTTTCGTACTCGTGAAGAAATTTCTGCAGAGCTTCTTGGTATAAGATTCTTTTCTCATCAGGTGTTTTTTCACTGTTTAATAGGCTAGCAATTCGCTTTCCATTCTTTTAAGTCTGCTTTTACGGGGATCTAGATCCGTGTCTGGATTCCTTTGCAGTGAAGCGTACACCTCGTGGGGAATCACTACCACTTTCTTCATTATATTAATCTAGTCAGTAAAGGACCCAAAACTGAAAATAAGATGGGGAGAAATGACCCTCCTGTTTGTACAATAATTCGTTTTTTCTTCGCTACAGTTTGACTTTTACGAGCGAGTGCACGTATTATGTTCTTGTAGCGGCGTAGGCGAGCCTTCTGATGGGTTTTCATTGATACATTGCAATTTATAACGTTAAGACAGATTTCACAGATGCATTTTAAAAAGTCGGCGTCGATATTTTTAATAAACATCTGCTGCATTGCCCGGGGCAGTCGATGATAGATTTTTATTAATTCACGGTATTTCTTTAGTCTCTTTGTCATTCTGGAATATACACCGTTTCAGGCTCGTTTGGAAATATATTCGTTCGCAGAAGCACTCTAAACGTGTTTCGCGGATGAAGGTCGCAAAGCAAATATCCGTAACGCGTGCTTGTAGCTTCTTTATAAACTTCCAAAAACTCCTTACGCTGATTCGGGAACATTTGATTGGCTAATACCCCAATTTGTGATACATCTCTACGTTGCGCGAATAAGACTAGATATTGCGTATTTAACGACACATCGCGCATGTATCTATTTTTGAAAAATAGATTCTGATTGATGAAGAACACGCTTATGTTAAGATGGTGGGAGAATACTGTAAATGTCTCGGCAAACGTTTTATCCATCTCCAACATGAGATCGTCAATTACAATGATTGTATGTTCATTTCCCTTTAACGAATTAACGTCATATACGCCTTTGTGGAACAAAATATCATCTTGGTACTCGTTGAACACTGATTGATACGTCGAATAGCACCATATAACTTTATGCACAAATTTCGAGAACATCTCTCCCTTTTCTTTAATGATTTTAAGCATAAACACAGTTTTACCACATCCTGTAGGTCCAGATATAATACATGTGGATGGGCTCGTGAATCTGAATTTTTCTACAGAGTCCATTTCTAACACGTCACACTCCTAAGTGGGTCATTTACAAAATATTACAAATTTTGAGTGCTGTTCCTTATATTTTGCTTTCTTCTCCCACAGAACCGTGAATGACGATGAGGTAGAGCACCCCATCATTGACATTACGGATGACCTCGACGACAGTGTAGTTGTGATCTCCTCCCCTGCCAACGAACCCTCACCAGCGATACCGGTAGCACGTCCAAAGCGGAGGTATGAGAACCCCACGTCAGGTATAAAGCGCCCGAAATACGCGCCTGTTGCAGCGGTAATAGATCCCCAACCCTCAACCTCTTACGCAACAAGCCCCCCAGCAGCACCTCCCGCTAATATATCCCCTTATTCATCCGCCGCCCCCCGTTCTGTTAAGTCTACAATAATAGATCCCCAACCCTCAACCTCCTACGCAACAGGCCCCCCAGCAGCACCTTCCGCTAATATATCCCTAATTCATCCGCCGCCCCCGTTCTGTTGAGGATGATATAACGCTCGAATTGGTGCGATCCGCAGCCCCCACCCCAGCCTTGACTAGAAATCGGTATAGAGTCAGGGTCGACCCTAGAGCCATGTATAGCAATGGAATTGAGCGCGGGCTACGCCGGGTTGTACAGGTATTATAGAGTTTGCTCTTCAGAATCGCGACGAGCGTGAAGTCAGGACGAGTCTGTCCTTTGGATTCGGGTCAGATGACGGTGATGTAGACGATTATTGGGTGATAGTGCCATTTAGACGTTTGGCGGCTGAAGATGTAGAATATATATTAGGACGTATAATGCAAGCCGCCCAAAGTAGTATAGCCTTAATATGGACAACTTCACGGTAAATATTGACCGTGTATTCCGTGTTGCGGGTCATAGTGCCATACCGTATACTCTTAACTTCAATTCTCCGACTATTTACCGAAAGCATATAAACGTCGATCGTGGTTGCGGCTTTATAGCAGTACTCTTAGCACGTATGTTTACTGTACAAAATACACGGCTCAAAAAATTTGGTTGCCTACGGTCGTGGAGCGTGCCCGTAAACTAGCTGTAGACTGTGAACTTGAATTTGACTGTAATATGGGTCCTGAAGAGCTGAGAAGGGTAGAACAGGAAATGAATGTCCGCATAGTTGTATTTGGGTTGGATGATCGTCGTAGGACTGTGTATGTTTTTAAAAGCTGTGTGAGAGATCGTACAAGACCCCTACTTATTTTAGGATTGTCAGGGACAACGTATCTCCCCATCCGTAATATAAGGTGGCTTTACGCGAGTTATGACAAAAGTCGAAAATATGGGAGACATCATGATTTGTGTAAGGGGTGCCTCGAGTTTGCGGATGATATAGTGAGACATTGTAAAGAATGTCACATGGTATGTGAGCAGTGTAAAAGCACCAAATGTGAAAGCCGTGTAGTTGAAGCTGAGAAGAGAGACTGTGATGTGTGTAGACGCACATTTTTCAATAATAGCTGTTTTGATTTCCATAAATCAATTGGCACGTGCAGGAAAATGAGAATCTGTGAATGTGGTATGTTTCACACAATGGATAATTGGGGAAATTTAAGCACAAGTGTGACGTAATTCACTGTCCTACATGCCAGGAGGAATATAAGGCGGATGGAGTAAAGCATGTATGTTATATGAAAGATGCTAAGCCTAAAAATAACCCTTGTATAACTGTATACTACGATATAGAAACATATACGAACGCTGAAACCAAAGAGGTAATTCCACATTTACTTGTGAGCCAGACCATCTGTGATGAGTGTATGGGTATCGAATGTGACGAGTGCCCCAAATGCGGTAAACGGACAAACGTTTTTAAAACGAATGTCCGCGATAGTCCTGTGAAACTATTTGTGTCCTATATTGTCAAGTTAGCCGACAAGTTCAAAAAATGACTGTGTATATTCTCGCCCATAACGGGGCAAAGTTTGACACGCAGTTCCTTTATAAGGAGTTGCTTGAACACGAATCCTCTGAGATATTTACAGGTGATCCATTGAAAAGAGGCAACAAATTAATACAGATGCAGATAAGAGGCAATGTACAATTTAAAGATACTTTATTATTCACACCTTGTAAATTAGCAAAGCTACCCAAGGTGATGGGAGTAGCAGCTGAAGTTTCCAAAGGATACTTCCCTTACACTTTCCTCACCAGCGAGACTTTAAACTACGTAGGCCCACCACCCCAAACATTATTTTGACTGTATGGATGAACGTGAAGACTTTGATCGATACTACGACAGTTTTAATGAAAGTAACCCTTATAATATAGCTGATGAATGTGAGCGTTATTGCGTGAATGATGTGCGCGTGCTTAGAGTATGTTTCCAGGCCTTTAGAAGGATGTACATAGCCCGTTTCAAATGCGATCCACTGCAAGTCGCAACCACCATCGCATCATTATGTTTTACGGTGTTCAAGAATAACTTCATGCCTAAAGACACCTTAGCCATTATTCACCGAAACAACCCCCGCAGTTACGGACACAAGGCTATTTACTGGCTCATACACCTACAGCAACAGACAGGTGTATACATAAAGCACGCCCGCAACACGGGTGAAGTACCCATTAAGATTAATGGACGTGTTTTTTGGGTTGATGGGTTAAGTGAAAACCGTGTCACTGGTGTGAAGACTGTGTACTCCTTTAACGGTTGCTGGTGGCATGGATGCCCCCGTCCTGAGTGCGGAATCGCCGGAGATATCCACGGTAGGTCTCCTGCCGACTGTCTTGCATCGACCCGCACCCGCGATCAACTTATAGGATCACAGTTCACTCACAAAGTCTTGTGGGAGCATGAATATGATGCACGGATGGAGACAGACGAGGTGTACCGTGAGGAAATAAACACGATCAAGCGTTCAATGGTGCTGGATCCTCTCAAATGTGGTGATAGCTTGTTTGGAGGACGTACAAATCCTTTCAGACTATACTTTCCACCTACGGAGGGCGTGAAGCTCCATTACTACGATTTCTGTTCTTTATACCCATACGTGATGAAGAGCAATCCGTACCCCGTGGGCGCTCCTGAGAAACTGGTGGGACCTAGCCTACCCTCCATCAATGAATTTTCAAAAAATTTGAATGATCGTTACTTTGGGCTCTCTTTCGTAGACGTACTCCCCCACGCAATTTATGGATGCCGATCTTACCTGTCGTTATCGACGACAAGCTCATGTTTCCCCTGTGCGTGAAGTGCGCGGAAGAGGATAACGGCGAATGTAACCATATACCCCACCAGCGTAAGATCAGAGGCGTATATACAAGTCCTGAGCTGGCCCTAGCCGTACGCCATGGTTATAGAATACTGAAGATACATGAGGTGTGGAGGTTTCAGAAGCTACCCAACCTTTTCACACCATATATAAACGCCTTTTTGAAGGATAAGGTTGAGGCATCAGGGTATCCGCGAGGAGTTGATACCGAAGATGAAAAGTCTGCCTATATTCAACGTTACCGCGACCGCGAAGGTATACAACTTGATCGTGTCCAAATTGTAAAGAATCCTGGCAAGCGCTTTAGTGCAAAGTTGTGTCTAAACAGTCTATGGGGAAAATTTGCGCAGAATACCGGCAGAGGGAGCATTCATTTGGCACAAAGTTATAGCGATGTCTGGGATTATGCCAATGCTCCCGATAAAGAGGTCATGGAGATCGTGAATGTAGGTAATACTTACATAATAAAGTACAACAACACTGAATTTGCCACAGATACCTCAAGGGTTACAAACATACCTGTGGCCAGCTTCACAACAGCCTACGCCCGTATAAAACTTTGGGGTCTATTGCATTCTCTTGGGCGGAGAGTATTGTATGCCGATACAGATAGCGTGATATTCACAGAGAGGGAGGGTGAATACATGCCCGCTATTGGGGAGTTCCTCGGCGAGCTCACTGATGAGATCAAGGATGAGTATGGGGACAACGCATACGCCGACTCTTTTGTCTCAACAGGACCTAAGACTTATGGGGTACGGGTCAGGGTGGGGGAGGAAATGAAATATATCGTGAAGGCAAAGGGTATTACGCTCAACCATGCGAATCGGCGGGTTGTTAACTTTGAATCGTTGAAGGATCTAGTATGTTTGGACGATGATGAGGGCGAACAACCTCCCCAACTAATTGTAGGCACCCACAATTTTCGGGCGCAGAAGCTGGGGGGCGTGAAGGAACTTAGGGGTACGAAGGTGTGCCGTAACACCTATAGGAAACGTTACCAGTTACCTGGTACCTATGATACCGTACCCTTTGGATACCATAACGTATGATGCTTCTATTGTTAACTCACACGTATTTGTCTTGTATATAATCGTATCTATTGATTTATTACACGTATTTGTAAATATATATATATAACTTGAATATCTCGTTTATTAAATCGTATTTGTAAAGTATCTATTGATTTATTACACGTATTTGTAAATATATATATAACTTGAATATCTCGTTTATTAAATCGTATTTGTAAATATATATAACTTGAATATCTCGTTTATTAAATAAATCATGTTTCAATTAGCGTTTCACTTTCTCCTTTGTGTGTGTGTGTGTGTGTGTGTGTGTGTGTGTGTGTGTGTGTGTGTGTGCGCGCAGGTGAAAGTTCTAAGCTCCGCCCACTGTAAGACCGTGAGTCATGCTACTATCTGGGAGTCCCTGCGTGGTCAGTCGACTGCAGTAAGCCCGAGAGATCAGACGTGTATTCAGATCAGACGTGTATTCAAATGGCTACCTTTAATATTGCTTGTACAACGTTTATGAAATGGTATTCAGCAAAGTGTCAGGATGTGGTGGATACCGAAAAACTTCCTATTCCTCCCTCCTATACCTCTTTTAAAAACACATTGGATTGTGCGAAGTTCCAAGATGTACAAATACTCTACGGATGTTCTGGTGAGACCGTTGAAGGCTTTCGTTGCACAGACGATGTGCTGAAGTATACTGCAGAGCTAAACTTTATAAAGTCTCACATACACCGTGAAGTAAAAGAAACAACGCGTGCAGAAGAGAAGCAGCAGGTATGGATAATGAGTCTTGCGGATGGGTGGTGTGACAAGCGGTATTACGTCATGCTACACCATGTCGATTACTCATACCCTACGACTGAAAATGTGAATCTCGTGATCATGGACAATCTTAAGTATTTTTATCACTATATTAACGTATATCATGATGAGGTTCGTAGTGAGGTTGTGGCTAGTGCCCTGCGTGAGTTTTTAACAGACTTTAGAGACGAGTATCGTTTGATGGGCAGAAAGGAAAAATATGAGCATATGTTCCTCTCAAATAGTGCGCCGGAGTGTGAAGATGTTTAGTAAAACATAAAATGTTCCTAGTTCTTATCCTGAGGTAAAATGTCTGGTGCGTAGGCTGGTAGTGATGAAATTAATTCTTGTACCGGAAAAACAAATATGTACAACAATTCGGTACGACTCGCGGATCATACGAACAAGCCCATTCACGTATCATCGAGTCAGCCGCCCGTCGAACCGTTCCTGCCTACCTGCGTGCCTCACACGGCTCATAGTTATCTCAGAGCTTGAACCGAGTGGACGTGCGCTCCTCGAATACGATGGAACTTCCTTTGAGCAGCATTCTCAACGCCTCGTACGATGTGTCCGTGACGAAATCGTTGCGCGTGTTCAGGCGTAATTCCGGTACCATTAGCTATGTACTGGAAACGGAATGTAGACAAACAAACAAACGGGTTTATTTAAGTGTCGAGGAGATGAATAGAATCTTCGTGATAGTTGAGAAGTGGAGTGAAGATCGTTATAAAATACCTGCTAACGTAGGTACAAGAAGAGAGCAGATTAGTGACGCACCCTCATACGCCGTTGTATGTACGTTGTGTATAAATAACGATCGGCCGTGCATTGATATACGGCTGATGTGGAAGAATGCTTCTGATAATAACGCTCTTGTTCCTACGCGAAACCGTTTCATCCTCGACAGAATGTTTGAAATCGTCGGATTCCGCAAGCTGAAACCTATATTAGACGCGCGTGTTACGGACATGCTTTATTTTGATACAGTACTTGAATACGCCTACACCGCTCTGCTCGATGGGTTTACCGAGTGTAGGGCTGGTGAGAATGGTCTAGTGCTGGACGTTTATTTAAAAAGTTTAGACTCTTTGAAATACCATGAACTTTGGTACAAAGCAATTGATCGGTACAAGGCTGAGCTCACCTACACCGTTCACCCTGAAGAACTATTTCTTTATATAACGCGCAGTTGTCGTAACGATTTAGAAGATTATTTCAATTGCCGCTATGTTGAGTGAGTTCACGATTGAAAAGCTCGAGTCGGTAGAAATAAACCCTCGATTGGAAAAGCGTGTTTATAAACTTGTGTTTAATAATGTAGCTAACGATGAACTCTTTGTGCGTGCTTTTGATTGTATTCTAGACGTATTTAAAGATGACTTACCAACCGGTTGTAAAGTGGGAACAAAAATAGTACTGAACGATATGAAAGCCCTTCATATCGAATACAGGTTTCCCTATACTTTAAGCGGTGAAATATTATTAAGCCGCATATACTGCGTAATGCAGAGCAATAATGATGTAATTGTAAACTCGATTAAGACCGAGTTTAGTATTTTGAAAAAAAAGTGAAATGTATTTATATATTTTGCTTGATATTTCTCCTGTACTGTTATGATTATATGCATATTTCTATTATTATTGAAATGTATTTATATATTTGCGTGATATTTCTCCTGTACTGTTATGATTATATGCATATTTCTATTATTATTGAAATGTATATTATTTTATTTGAAATGTATATTTTATTTTATATATCTCCATAATTGTGTGTATATATTTCCTGTACTGTTATGATTATATGCATATTCCTCATTATTATTGAAATGTATATTTATTTTCTATATATTTATAATAAACAGAATGATGCAATGTTGTTTTACTTAATTATATCATGTTACGCCTTCTAAACCTACTACCGGTATTCTAAACCAACTTTTAAGAAATATAATAATGTATACAATGGTATCGCTAAAAAGTGGTATCTGGCAACTCAAGCCATTTACGCCTTCTAAGCCAACTGGCTGATTAGGAGTCTATAATAATGTATACAATGGTATTGCTAAAAAGTGGTATCTGGCAACTCAAGCCATTTACGCCTTCTAAGCCAACTGGCTGATTAGTCGTATATAATAATGTATACAATGGTATCGCTAAAAAGTGGTATCTGGCAACTCAGTCTTCGATTAGAATTAAATATATAGCGAATACATGGCGCTATCTGGCAACTCAAGCCATTTACGCCTTCTAAGCCAACTGGCTGATTAGGAGCCTATAAAACAACGCCTACTCGGCTGAAGTCTTAATATGCACTTGGCTCCTGCCAGGTGAACACCTCTCCTCCTTTCTCTCCTCCTTTCTCTCCTTTCTGGCCCTTTGGGGGGAATAGCTTGGGGGAGAACTCCGCCTCCAAGTTGCATGCCCCTTGCAACCCCGGTTGGCAACAAAGGCCAGTACTCTTTTTTGTTCTTTTTTTGCAACCCCCCACCCCCCTTTGCAACATTACGTAATCACTTGCAACATTCTTGCACTCTAACCTTTTTCGGCTATACTACTGGCTCCAAAGAATAATTTCATTATTTATTAGCTGAGACACTAACTATTTACATGATCTATTGATTGTCCACATAGGTACTAAGATGATAAATAAAGTTAAAAGCTATTGGTGTCGGTTATGAATGAGCTAGAAATGATTACAAGACAGAGAATAATTTCAGATGCCCATAAGTCTGGATGACAAAATGTATAAAGTTGGGCGTCACCGGAGTCATCGTTTAGCTTCAATACTTTTTACTTTATAGCTAAATGACTTAGAGCAAGCTTGTCCAACATACAGACCGCCAAAGACTTGTATCAGGCCCAGCTGATGGATACTGAAAATTCAATATCTATTGTCATATTTTATTTCAATAAATTTAAATTAAAAATAAATTTATCTAAAATTTGCACACCGGCCCTCGGTGTTGGTCGTTAATTGAAATATGACCCTTCATGAGAAAAAGGTTGGACACCCCTGGTTTAGAGCAAGGAGTAGGCTGTAAAATGCCTAAATTTGGTGGTGATGCAAAAAGTATGGTCTAGTCAATCCAGTTACAGATATAGAACCTTCTTATGAAATAAAATAAAATAACCATGATCTATTTAAAAACAAAATTTGTTTTCAGAGACATACACATCATTTAAATAGGCACTCGCACTTAGAAAAGGTCATTTGCAAGAAATTAAAGGGGTGGTGGTTCAGACGTGGCCGACCCATGCGCTAAAACCGCCTATGATACATATCAGCACCCCTATATATATATATTATATATATATATATATATATATATATAAACAATCCAATTACGCCTTCTACTCATATTGTAAACTGAACTTCATAATGTTTGCAGATGATACAACTGTGTCTTTTTCTTGCAAAGATGATATTTTTTAATTTTATTGCTAAATCATTTTCTATTTCTTTTTTACTTAGGAAATTTCTTTCTAGTAATTTGAGAGCTATTTTATATGAGCTGTCTATTGCTGGTAAGGCATCAACCAGTTTAGGGTTGGGCCCTTTAAATAATTAAGCAGATATCTGAATTTGTCAACATCAGATATATAATCTTTGTTGCCAATTAAACTATAAAACTTTTCCAGAAAAGACTGAAATTTTGTTCGATCACCCTCAAATATTGGTAAATTGGCTTTTAGTTATTCATTGTCATCATTAGAAATGGATGCATTTCTTAAGGCATCAATAAAACTTTGATTTGCATCTTCTAAATTACTTGTTAGACTATCTAAAGCAGCGAATAATTCATTTATATGAGAATCTATTTCAAAAATATTCTGTTCTTGTTCACACAAAAGTGCTCTATAGTGTATATATCTCTTCGCCAGCATCTAATCCGTCAGTTTCTGTAACAATTTCCTCGTATATAATTATTATTTCCTGTTTAATTCTATTTAAACCACCCAAAATAGTATCATAATCCCTTTTATTTGGATTTTCTTTGCTATTAAAGCTAGTTAAAAACCTAGTAATGATTCCCTTCCTTGCCGATCTCTTCCTTTTTAATGATTTAATCTTTGCCTTAATTGCTTCACCTTCAGCCATATTTTGTTTATTTTTTTTCCAAAAATAAGACTTCAAAATCCTAAAAACCCTTTCAACTTTATAAATAAGCTTTATATTATGTATACAATACTTAAGCTTTAAGCTTGGTTAAATAGGCTAGGCTTGAGATTACCCTTATTCTAGAATTTTACCACATTTATGGCCAAATGATAAGTTTTGAAGTATTTGAATTATTTCTTATTTTCATTTTTAGTTAGGGCTTCGTAATTTATTATTATTTATATGTAGTAAATATCTGAAAAAGCCGAACATGGAATAAATTCTGTTCAGATGCCAAAATGTTAAGCCTACCTTCTGGTCAATATTAACCATCAAAATTTGCTAGATTTTTTTCTTTCTTCCAAAAAAACATGTTGCCATTTCTAGCTATGGGATCTTTTTTCTTTTCATCCCATATTTGTTTCTTGGTTGGTGTCTTTTTAATTTTTCTCAGCAAGTTCTTCTGATTTACTTTCAGTTATTATTTTTGAATGTCAATGTGACTTATCCAAGATGATTAGGTGGGTCTTCCATTTCGGTACTCTCAAATTTTCCACAATACAGTAATTCGATGACCAAATAAGAAACCCTTAAAAAAATTCCATTTTCTTTATAAATATCTATAGAAAACGATATTTATTGCGGTAAGCCAGCTGAAACTTAAAATCGATGTATATTAACTTCGAGGTGTCTATACCTTTTAAAATAATCAGCGATATAATTTTTGTATTTTATCAAATAAATATTCACATAAACAATTATGGTAATTGTATACAATATCCCCCTCACCTCAGTTTCTAATAAAAATTATTGCAATGCGTAGAAAATAATAAATAAAACCTTTCGTTTAAGTAAAAAAAATTTCGGTTGATCATATTTATGGAGATATTATTTAATTAACGATATCCATTTGACGTGACGTTTTTCTGATTGGGCTATTTTTTCGCTACTCTGCGACTTAATTAGTTGGTTCGTTTCTGTTCTGGCTATTTTTTTTTTCTAATTCGATTCAGTTTGTGCAATACCTCAGTTTGGTCGTATTTGTGATAGGATTATGACGTGCTGTTCGTGTGGTTTCGACTTTGAGAACTTGATTCATGTGCCCTAGATGAAGACTAAAAAAGTGCATAACTTAACATGTTATTACATTATCATTTGTGTAATTTAGGTCTCGGGGGTACGGGGGCTCCGCCCCCGTAAAGATCACGCATCACAAATTGATCGGTATAGGGTCCACTTTGTGATGCGTGATCTTTACGGGGGCTCCGACCCCGTACCCCAGACCTAAATTATACAAATGATAATGTAATAACATGTTAAGTTATGCACTTTTTTAGTCAAAACTACATTTTTCTAGGTTAGGTTAGGTAAGGTTGGGTTAGGTTAGATTAGGTTAGGTTAGGTTGGTTCCAAAAATAAATAAAGTAATTACATGCTATAAATAAAGGTTTTACATCGATTGTGAGGTCAATTTCATAAAATTGAGGTGAGGGGGATATACAGGATATCTCAAAAGTCACTATCTATTTCGGTGACATTAGATGTTTTTTTTAAAATGCTATGCTGGCATAAAGATATATACTTCTGGTGCAAATTTGTGTATTTAAAAAAGTTAATTGGTTTATTATCTTGACATGCTTGAACAATTCCTCGAACCTCAACTTCTTACAGATGGCATTCTTGACACAGTAGTTTTTCAGCAGGATGGAGCACCGTGCCATTATGCAATAATTGTACGTGATTATCTTGACAGACGCTTCCCCGGTCGCTGGATTGGTCGTGGAGGAACACAACCATGGGCAGCACGTTCACCCGATTTAACACCATTAGATTTTTTCGCCTGGGGTTTCATTAAGTCTAAGGTGTACACTGGTAGAAGAATTAGTGATGTAGCCGAACTTCGAAATCGTATTACCGATGCAGTTCAGAAAATAACACCTCAAACGCTGGAAAGTGTGTTCCGGGAAACAACTTATCGCTTTGAGCTCTGTAGAGACACTGATGGTCGCCATGTGGAGACAGATAAATAAATAGCACTAATTCTTTGTGGCACTTACTTTGAAATAAATATATTTTTCATGTCTTAAACCAGTTTTTCGTAATTCCCATTATTTTTCAAAATAGATAGTGATTTTTGAGACACCCTGTATATAAAACTTAAAATGGATTTATATTATCTCCGAGGTGTCTATACGTTTTAAAATAATCAGCGATATAATTTTTGTATTTTATCAAATAAATATTCACATAAACAATTAACATTTTTTATTAATATATATATAATATATATTTGATAGGTTAAATTTACTTGTATGAGGTTATATTTAACTGATATCTGCAATTTTATATTGCTTTTTAAGTTGTTGTATTACTTGTTTTAAATTTGGTATTTTAAATTTTTGTTGACCAACTTGTTTAAAGACTACTGTTTCTATGTTTGTTGTTTTATTCTCTGTGGATATATCCAGATCTAAATTGACTGTACTATATTTTTCTTTCTGCTCATTTTCTTTGACAAATGATGTTATACACAATTCTTGTTCATTTTTATGAGTTTGTAGACCTAATTGAATAACTAATGATTGTGAATTGTAGAAAGTGCCGTTATATGAGTTATGCCGTAAATTCCGTTTTTTATAAATATCCATAGAAAACGCTATTTATTGGGGTAAGCCGGCTAAAACTTAAAATCGATTTATATTATCTTCGAGGTGTCTATACGTTTTAAAATAATGAGCGATATAATTTTTGTATTTTATCAAATAAATATTCACATAAACATTAACATTATATATATATATATATATATATATATATATATATATATATAACTTAAAATCGATTTATATTATCTTCGAGGTGTCTATACATTTTAAAATAATTTTGCCTTTCAGGATATCTTGAACAGTAAGATTTAATATGATCGTGAATGCTGGTTTTAATTATATTAAAAAATAATGCCGCAGTGTTGCCGCAAGTAAATGACAAAAATAATTAAGTTACCCGAAATAGAATCTTTTTTGTTTTAAAAATCGTATTAATGCTTTTTGTTATAGTTTAAGGATAAAATTATGTCTTAAAGATAAATTTATATTGAAACAAAATAATTGGATAAAAGAGGAAAAACTAATAAGTTACCCCTGATTTAATTTCTCTTTTGTTTTTAAAATCATATTAATATTTTTTGTTATAGTTTAAGGATAAGATTGCGTATTATGAAAATTTGTGTTTGGGTTAATATTCGTTTTAATGCTCCCTTCGTTTTTGATAGAAGGAGACATTCTATGACAATTTAACATATAAATTCGTATTCAGGACACCTTGAAACCTCGGGGAAATTGATAAAATTCAAGGAAATGTAATAATTATTTTTTACGGAAAAAAAAAATTTGGACGTCGATAAGCAGCCATTACAGGCCATTGACCCAGTGTTTAGCTCTTTCCTCGGTTAAAATTTTGCCGCTCTCTGTTCTCTCCAGTTTTACGGGGAGGCATCTCGTGGCAAAATTAGGAAACATAGGTCAAATCAGCCAATTAAATCTGGTTTTTGTTTCATGTGACCTTATCTGACCAATCAGAGACGTGCATTTTGAATCTCCCATGATGCATACTGATTCTAAAATGCTTTTTCAGTTCGCTTTTCGCTATGGTTTGTGGAGGTTGTGATTTGGATAACTATCAATTAATACAAGATATTTATAAAAAAGAAGACGGTGCTGAAGTTTTCTTTACCAGTCACGGTGTTTTACCTCCTCGTGTTATTTGTCCGCAGTGTGGTCATGAGTGTAATTATAGACAAGCTGCTGACCAATATTATTGCAAAAGAGTTAGGTTAGGTAAAACACATTTTTCTGGTGTTTTTTGGTGTTTTTTGTTCAAATCCGAACTTCGTTTCTTTGGGAAATTAGCCGTTTTTGAGAAATTTTAAAATTGAAAATTTCTCAAAAACGGCTCATTTCCCAAAGAAACGAAGTTCAGATTTGAACAAATCACACCAAAAAACATCATAAAAATGTGTTTTGGTTCAGAAAGGAAAGGGAGCACTAAAACGAATAATTACCTGAATTTGTATTAAACTTGGTTTATCTTATTCGATTTTGGTTTAAAAGATCGCCCCACCAAGTGTCAAATAGGCCTCGTTAAATGGCGAGAAGCTCAATGGGAAAAACTATTGGCGGTGCCTTTTTTTTATTTGGCCCCATAAACGTATTTGTTTATGTTTAATAGCTCTGTCTATTGAGTCGTATTTGGAGACCTTGTCGGTCTACTTCGTGTTGGTGAGTAAGGTGGTGGTGGGCTGCTGTTGATGAGTAATGTGGAGGTGGTTGGTGGGTTGTTGTTGGTGAGTAAGGCGGTGGTGGAGGTGGTTGTTGGTTTTGCCACCAATCGTTTGGACGCTTGGTTGTAGCTCTCATATCGGACAGTTGGTGTTAATGGGGTAAGCTCCTAAAAAGTCGTAGCCCTCATCTCCTGTTGATGGGGTGAGCTCCCAAAAGTCGTAGCCCTCATTTCACCATGTGCTGTTGATGGGACGAGCTCCTAAAAGTCTATACGATTGTTGGTGATGCTTTTTGTGTGGTGGTTGCGCTCGTATATATTTTACTATTGGGGCTTTGCGTGCATTAGTTTGTGTGTGTGATAATAGGGGGTTTATGGGCATATAGTCGGGGTGTGCATATGTGTGCGCTTTGAGGCGTATTTAGAGACCTTGTCGGTCTATCAGGAGCTGGTAAATAAGGCGTTGGTGGAGGTGGTTGGTGGGTTGTTGTGTATCACCCTGGTTATCTCAGCCGCGCCGGGTCTCATGTGTGTGATAATAGGGGCTTTATGGGCGTACAGTCGGTGAGTGTATGTACGCTTTTAATTCGTTCGGAGGTTATTAGGCCTACTTTTAAACGGGGAAGTGCTTACACGCTATTTAGATGAACTTTTTTCCGGAAATTTGCATATATAGGCACGCCTCTGCTCTCCGTACGAATTGTTCGGTGCTTTACCCCCACCTTAGACCTTTTTTTTTCGTACGAATTGTTCGGCGTTTTACGCCCCACCTTAGACCTACTTTTAAACGGTTCATTAGGGCACACTGCAACCGCAGATGGACGCACGGGGATTCGAACCCTGCTCCTTTTAACGAACATAAACAGTGTGTACACTGTGCCAACGCGTGACGCACGTATAGATAGATGTGCCTTAATTAAATAAACTGGCGGATTAAGCCAGAATATATGTTTTAATTAAATAAATAAATGTAATCTGGCAACTCTGCCTTCTAAGCCAACTGGTTGATTAAGCCTTAATATATGCTTTAATTAAATAAATAAACGCAAACTGGCAACTCAGCCTTAATATATGCTTTAATTAAATAAATAAACTCAAACTGGCAACTCAGCCTTCTAAGCCATCTGGCGATGATGCCCGGAGGCACTGGCTGATTAAGCCACCTGATGCCCGGAAGCTCTGGCTGATTAGGGGGTCCTATAAGGTGTCCTATATAGGTGTTTATAGTAATACTTTACTTTTGTTACTTTTGTTGAGTTTGAACGACTGTTCAGGATCGACCTGCGGTCGACCCCTCTGCAGCATCCCGCCTCATTTGCGGGACTTGGTGAAGGAGGGAATTGCTCTCTGATCTCCTCCTGCCCTCGTAGCCAGCCACGCATGGCTGGTCAGGGACTTTGCACAAGAATCTGTCCAGCTGGTTCTTGAAGTTATTCAGATCGGTGTGCTAGAGATTCCTCACTTCTTTTGGAAGGACATTGAAAAGCTTTGGGCCCCGTATTCTGAGGGTATTTTCCATCCTCGTTTTCATGGCCCCTTGTCCCACCGCAGCTGGGACCGTACAAAATCTGCCTTTTTTCTCATTCCAGTTTGTTTCTATTTCATTTCTGAGGTTAGGGACAGAGCCCTCAAGTATTTTCCATATGTATACTCAATTATTGGTAGGACTAGACTCTTCCATAATTTGAGCATGATGTTTGCTTTTCTGCTGCGGAAGCTCCTCCAGATGATTCCCATTATTTTTCTAGCCGTTGTGGTTTTGATTTTATAGTGCTTTCTGAATTCTGCATCCGACGACATTATTACTCCAAGATCCCTGACTTGTGGATTTGGTGTTATCTGTTTGGCTTGCGGAGTTTTGTACCCTTTTTTCTGTAGCTCTTTGTTATTACCATATCTTAGAAGTTGGAATTTTTCTTCGTTGAACTTCATATTGTTGTCTTCTGCCCACTGGAATAATGTTTCAATGTCGTTATCTTCGTTCAATATTTCCTTACATATATTTGTGTCATCTGCGAAGCATGATACAATACTGTCCTTAATATCTGCAATCATTATTATGAACAGCAAGGGAGCTAATACTGTTCCTTGTGGGACAGAGCTCACGACTTCTGAGACTTCCGATTTAACTCCGTTTACCACCACTCTTTGCGTTCTTTGCATCAAGAAATTAAATATCCACCTTCCTAGCTTTCCAGTAATTCCTGTATCCTTAAGTTTGTGTGCTATGATTCCATGGTCACATTTATCGAAGGCTTTAGCAAAGTCAGTATATATTACATCAATGTTTTGTCTTCGACACAATGTTCCTAATATTTTCTCCTGGTGGTCAAGTAGCTGTGACAGGCATGATCCACCAGCCCTGAAGCCATGTTGATTTGGGTTGTATACGTCTTTTTCTTGTAGGTAGTAGGTAGTTTTGCCTCTAATTATGCGTTCAAAACACTTTATAAGGTGTGAGGTGAGAGCCACTGGCCGATAATTTTGGGGCATTGCTCTGTTACCACCTTTAACCCTTTAAGGACTGAAGATGCCAATTGCTAACGTTTCAAATACACGCATTCATAACTTAACCCTACAAAAAATTCAGGGCTGAAAGGGTTAACTAGGGGGGCAATGTTCGCGTTCTTTAAGGGAAGTGGAATTTGTCCTGTGTCGAGTGATTTCCTCCATAGTAAGTATAGCGGTTTTGCAATACTCTCTTTGCATTTCTTCAGAAATGTGGCACTCCATGTGTCTGGCCCTGGCGCTGAATTGTCTCGTATCTGTGATAACGGTCCAATACTCTCCTTACACTGCATTTTCCTAATTCCTACTCAGCCCTAACTCTAATACTAATTCCTTCTCAGCCCTAACTCTAATACAATTTACTATTCAGCCCTAACTAGGGAGTAACTAGATCAAATTTAAACCAAATCTAACCTGCTTCACGTTATTTGGCCTAATTTGGTTTTGCTCTAGCATGTCGGTGATTGGCCATATAAGCCCCTACGAAGACTCTGGGGAGGACTTCGAAGCTTATGCCACTAGGGTGAGGTTGTTTTTCGAGCAAATTCCATTCCTGATGCTAAGAAAGTACCTACCTTTTTAACTATAATAGGCCCTAAAACGTTTGGCTTAGTTATGGACCTAGTTGCTCCTAAAGCACCCGAAACTTGCACCTATAGTGAATTGGTACAGGCCCTAACCGATCACTACAGACCCCGAGTAGTTCTCATCTATGAACATTTCAAATTTTATTCGAGGCATCAGACGATAAATAAAAGCATTGCGGAGTTTGTTGCAGGAATAAAGAGCCATAGCCGTACGCGTAAATTTGGGGATAAATTAGACGAAATGCTAAGAGATAGGTTTGTAATGGGTCTCAAAGAGGAGTCTACCCAGATAGCCCTATTAGCTATACAGGACCTAACTTTTAGTCAGGCTGTAGAAATAGCTGCGGCTAGAGAAGCAGCTGCTAAAGATGTTAGAGCTTTTGGCAGTCACAGTAGTAAAGCCCAACACGTAAATAGCTTTAAATCTTCTAGGCCTGGCAGACCTAATGAGCCTACTAGACAGGCAAATAAAAGGTATGCGGCAAATACGACTAAGCCTATTAATTCAAATGCTAAACAGGAGGAAAAGACTTCCAGGCCATGTACTGGGCGTGGGAAACCGTGTACGGAAAATTCCCAGTCGGAATATTGCCAGGCGGAAAATTGCCAGGCGGAAAACTGCCAGTGGGGAAAATTGCCAGTGAGAATATTGCCAGGCGGAAAATTGCCAGTGACAAAAATATGTAAAAATTTAGAAAGTAAGAAATAAAGTAATTGAGAAAAAGGACGTGTGTGTGTGTGTGCGTGTGTGTGTGTGTGCGTGTGTGTGTGTGTTCCAGCCATAACTCCAAAATGGAAGCAGTTACAAACATGAACCTTCACACACATATTGATTAGGTCCCCAGGTTGTGCACCTGGGTGTTAATAAATTAAATAATTAATTTTAAAAAATTAAATGACGTCATCAAGATCATTACGTCATATATATATATATATATATATATATATATATATATATATATATATCGAAACCTATGGTAAAATTATTGAATACCCGGTTAGGTTCATTGAATGCCAGGTTTGGTCCTCTGTACGCCCTTGACGATTGGTTAGGTTAAGTCGTGATATTTTCGTTAGCTTTAACGAAAAGGCTTTAGCTCAGACCAAGAAATTGCACTTCGAAAGAGGGGAAGAGAGACATACTGCCAAAAAGTACAAAAATATCAATGACAGATTGGAGAAAGTCATCCGTCATATAATGAAGAAGATAAATTGACATTTCTTCGATCTATTGCTTATAATCATACTTTTTGAGGCTTTCCTTTCCTTAACAAGTTTTAGCATTTTAAAATTTTAAATAATAATATTTTAATAAATAAATCCTTTTTTGTGAATTTTTGTTTTTTTCTCACTGGCAATATTCCGGCTGGCAATATTCTCACTGGCAATTTTCCCCACTGGCAATTTTCCGGCTGGCAATTTTCCGCCTGGAAATTTTCCGGCTGGCAATGTTCCTACTTCCGTGGGAAACACCATTGGAAGAAGGACTGTCCTTTTAAAGAAGCAGTTTGCCGAAACTAATAAAATAGGCCACATACCTAAAGTTTGTTTCTCAAAGAAAACAAAGGGGAAAATTCTAATTATAATATTTCTAGTGTAAATCCTAAAAAGGGAAATGCTTCGAACATTGGGGTGGAGTACCTATTTTATGAGCAGCAAAGTGGTAATAATACAGGCCCATATATTGTAGAGGTAGGCCTAAATGGAATTATAGTTCCTCTAGAACTAGATACAGGTGCTGCCCGAACTGTCATGTCCAAAACAGTTTTTGACAAAACTTTCAAAAATACATCTAAACTACATGCATCTAAAACCATATTAAGAAAATATGGGGACATACAAATTCCTATTTGTGGAGAAGCATCCGTCACAGTTACACTCAACCAGAAAACTTTGTCTCATCCCTTAACTCTTTTAGTGGTGGACGAGCGCAGAGGTACTTGAAACATGTGATGTGGGGTTTCTTAGATTTGATGACCAAATGCTGCCTGTTGTGCCACAAAATCTACGAACAGAGATGGTTTCTCTTGGATCTGAACCATTCCAACACAAAGCTGGGTCTTTTGAAGCTAAGGATAAACCAGATGGACGAGCAACGACCAAATCATGGTTCAAACGCAAACTCCCTAATGGCCAAGAAGTAAATAAATCTTGGCTTCTCTACTCTCCATCAAGAAGATCAGCATACTGCTTTTGTTGCTTGTTGTATTCTTCTGCCTCAAGAAACACTCGGTCTTCATTTGAACTGGTTCAAGGATTCAACAGCTGGAAGACAGAAAAGATTTCTGCTCATGAAAACAGTGTGAATCACAGACTGGCCTTCAGAACTTGGAAAGAGACCGAAAGACGAGTAAAAGGGGCGACTATCGACGCCAGTCTTGAAGAACACATCAACAAGAAAAAAGAGAACTGGAGGCAGGTTTTGAAATGTATTTTAGATTGCATCAAGTTTTTGGTCTGCCAAAATTTGGCACTCCGTGGTCATGTAGAAAAGCTGGAACTCATGACAGACATGAACGTTGGTAATTTCTTATCATTGCTTAACCTTGTGTCACATTATGATCCTAACCTGAATGTTAATTTATTTATTTGTTGGGTTCAAAATCCCAGCTGAGCCGTGAACGGCCAAATTCTAAAGGGCCAGTGCTACCTACAGCCCAAGTTAAGCTAAAATTAAAACTTACGGATTTGAGATCCTATTAGGTCCTACCTCAGGGTTGCTGACTCGATGCGGGCCTACCTTAGACCTTTGTTACATGAATTTAATATAAACAAAAGGGGTACTATTTATGGTCTTCTTTCTCAACCTTGCAACAACAACGCAACCTGGACTATTGCACGATGCAACAATCTTGTATCTAAACAACCGAACTGAATTGCAAGAGAGCTCTCTAACAGACCACACCCTGCATCTAGAATATGCTCAGCAGAATCCAAAGCATGTGTCATATCTGTCGCCCCGGATACAGAATGAGTTCATTCAACTTCTTGCTCTTTCTCTTCGAAACAAACTTCTCCAAGACATTCGCAAGAACAAGTACTATGGAATGTTATTTGACTCTACTCCTGACCTAGGTCATGGAGAGCAAATGTCACAGGTTTTTCGGTATGTGGACATCGATTTTGACAAGAAGACTGTTGAAGTGAAGGACGTCTTCCTTGGCTTTATTCGTATTTATGGAAAAACTGCATCACACATCGAGAGTTGTATCGTTGAAAGACTGGAGACAGATGGAATTAACCTCCAGGATTGTCGATCTCAATGCTATGATAATGCAGCTATCATGTCAGGCCATCTCTCTGGGGTTCGACAAAGAATATCTGCCCGAAGTCCAAAAGCAACTTTTGTGAACTGTGACAATCACAGCCTAAATTTGTGTGGCGTACACGCTGCCAGTCAAGAGCCCCTTTATTGAAACATTTATTGAAAAATTATTTTATTTTTTGAGAGAGAGATTATTTTTATTTAGGTGCAATATTAAGGCTAAGTTTACTTTAAGACACAGTAATTATAGAAATAATAATGACCCATTTAGACACTGTCAACATAGCTACAGACTTTTTCACTGTAGGCTGCAGTGGTTTTAAGGTTAAAATTTGGTCGGCAGCCAGATTACTAACTATGGTCAAGCTAAATTCATTAAAACTAATTTAGACTTACCAAAAATGAAGTTGCCAGTTGAACGTTACCCTTTCTGTTTCTAACTAATCCATAAGTTTCATTTAGTTTCCAGATTTTGAATTTTACTTGTTAAGTTACTATTTAGCACACTGCTAAGTTATTTATTTATAGGGGCTATTTCCCAGACCTAGGTTTTGCAGTTTAAGTTAGGCTAGGGCTGTATTGCCCTTAAGTTTTTGTTTTTAAAGGTTTAAGGTTTTGAAGGTTTTTACTCAAGTTAAGTTAGGGCTATATTGCCTTTAAGTTTTAATAGGGGCTATAACAGCCATTTAATTTTTTAGTTAGGGCTGTTGTAGCCCGGTTTGAGTTTCTTCTAGGTACCTAGTTTTAATCTCTTACCTTAGTTATGTATTTTAATTAAGTTACTTACACCTAGTTCTGGTAGGCCACTATTTAGTTAAACAGGGTTTTAGTTTAATTGCAGTGGTTAATATTGAGGTTTAAAGGTTGACTTTAAGTTGCCCGGTTACTTGGTTAGTTAGTTGGGGAACTACGAGAATTTTTTATGAAAAAACTAGCCCACTTGATTCAGCAGTCAAAATTTTCGAAGTCTAACAAAGAGCTCCGTTTTTCTTTGTCTCAGAAACTTTTTTCTTTCTTCTTTTTGTTAATTAGGGAAACCCAACTTCACTAGTTGGTTAGAAACGAGGGTTGTTATTTTTATTCTATATTTATTTTGTTTATATTTTATTTGGAAATATATGTGGTTATATCTACCCAACTTTTTTTTAACACCATTGTCATGACATTCTTTGGAACAGATGAGAGCATCTATGCTTTCTTTCCTCGTTCGACGCTTCGTTGGCACCGCATGAAAGAAGTGATACCTATTGCAGTGAAGCGGGAAAGTGATACTCGCTGGAGTGGTCGAGCTGATGCTGTGAAAGCAATTCATCATGGGATTGAGCCTCTGTTGGAACTGTTCGAGAAGTTTGGGGAAGATGAAAGTAGCACACCTGAAACAAGAGGAGAGGCAGTTCAACTACAACATGCTATTATGTCCTTCAATTTCTTGACTCTGTTGCATTTCTGGAATCCGGTTTTGAGCAAGATCAACCGAGTACAAAAGCGATTGCAAGACCCAACAATGCAAGAAAACCTCACTGAAGAGCGTGAAGCAATCACCAAGGAGGCTGTTGAGAAAGGAGAACTTTGCAAAGAATGGGATGTTCCAATTGAAACTATGCGAAGAAGACGGAAAATCATGCCTGGAGAATTGACAGGGAGACGCAGGGTTGTCAGCGAAACAGGAAGTTTCCTGAGTCATGAACACTGTGCTTGATCGGTTGAACATGGAAATGTGTGACAGATTCAGACGGTTGAAGGGCTGGATAACAAATTTGGATTTCTCCTTGATGTGCAGAAGCTCGGAGGCTTGAACAGTGCTACCCTGAAAGAGAAATGTGACAATGCTGCCACATTTTACGATGGGGATATTAATGGCAGTGACTTGTATGTTGAAGTTGAGGATTGCAAAATGCTCTTGTCAGCTCGTCAAGATGTCAAAGTGACCAGCCCTAAGCAGCTGTTGACATTCATCACCTATGGAGAAGATGTCTTTCCAAATCTACGAGTGGCTCTTCGAATATTGTTGACAATTGCAGTCTCCATTGCCAGCTGTGAGAGATCATTCAGTAAGCTGAAACTGATTTTAACTTACCTCCGCGCATCAATGGGACAAGATCGGCTTAGTGCTTTAGCTCAGTTAAGCATTGAGAGAAAAACATTGGAACTTCTAAATTTTGATGATGTGATTGACAAGTTTGCTACTTTGAAAGCCAGAAAGATTAGTTTGTAAATACATACACGGTAAATAAACCATGTACTGTTCATCGAAATTTTTTTTTATTTTTCAAGTTGGCAATGGGGGAGGGGGGCGCCAGGGCGCCACAAGTTAAGTTTGCCCCTGGGCGCCAATAGTGCTCAGTACGCCACTGGTCGTAAGCCAAGGAGTTGAAGCAGCCATAGCAAACGAAAAGGTAGTTTCATCCCCCATGCGCATCCAGCCACCACCGACTCCAAGGGAAAGGCGAATTGTGGGCACACACTGTCCCACCGCCAATAGATGTTACGCAGGGAGATACACCCATACCGAGTCCCCGTGCCTGAAAGGTGGCCACTCTCATCCAACGCGCGGTGAGACATGGTAGGGACAGGGTTCATGACTCCAGATTTGAAAAAATTTACTGGAGCACAGCTCTGAATTTACTTTTTTTCCCCTTACACCACTAGATAGGTTAATGATAGTAAACTCTTGAATTGACGACATACCAATTACAAATTGTTTTAGCTAAACATAATAATACAATAATGTACAGTTTATAACTCACTTTAAGTTTATTTATTCATTGCAGCAGCAACAGTGGACGATGTTAGACCTTGCATGTAGGCATTTGTTGTGAATTTACCGCCATGTATGCTTGGCCACTGATCAATGGCTTTCTGTGTGATCATTACAGCAGATCTAGTGCCTGGAGCTGGACCCTCCTTCACAATTCTGCACAGCTTAGTCAAATGAGATGGCTTAATGGATCCTTTGTGTTCAACAATGTAACCAAGAATGGAGAATGTCCCTTCAGCTGGTGCTTCACTCCAGGCAGTTGATCCATCTTTATCAAAATGCTTTAATCTCTCTGTGATTCCTTTCCACAGCTGTTCTATATATTCTGTCAGCCAATTTATCACTGAGTCTTTTGTAAAACTACTTTCAGATCTGGTTCTGGATGGTCTAGCAACTTCAGCAACCTGGTAGTAATCAGAACGTTTCTTGATGTATTTGTAAACTTCATTTAGGATGTAATCCTCAGCTGTTAGTTCCTTTTGCTGCCCTGTGGTATCGTGTTTAAATTCAGAAACTACATCATTTGCATTTCCTCCATTAGCTAATTTGGAAATTGTTTCCATCACTCTTAACATAACAGTTTTCCCTCCTTCTTTATAAAATATATTTTCTACAAATTCTGCACTAACTGTGGTTTTTTGAGCTACTTGCAACATAATCTTTGTTACATAGGAAATCAATACATAGAACTTGGCACTAATTTCTTTCTCTTGTGGATGATCAAAAAACACAATTTTCCACAAATCTGTCAAATTGATCAAATTCGTAATTAACCATGCGAGTATCAGATTTGAGTTTTGGTCTCTTAAAACCAATGATATTGTCAAGGCCTGCCTGATCTCAGATTTGAAGAGTGATTCTGAATAAAGTCTAAAAGCTCACTTAGTTTACAAATTTTCTTCAATGCATCGATGTGGGCTCTGTTCACAAGATGCATTAAGCCCCATCGAAATTTGAAATTTTCTCCAAACAACTTTTTCATTTCGTTTTTAAATGGCTCGTTGTCCTTACAAAAAGCCCCATCTCCAACCATTCCAGATACCTTGGATTTAATTGCTTCTTCAGATAGTTTCAAGTGATTAGGAGACTTCAACACATCAAAAATTTTATTGGCCAAATAAACTCCTGATTTGCTGCGTACTAAATTTATCCCAGCAAGTTTTACAGTCTTATCTTCTTCACTCATAACTAATACAACTAGCATGCTTAATCCCAAAATTGTTCCAATGTCAGCTGTTATTGTTACTGAAGTTTGTTCTAAGAACCACTTTACAATTTGTTCTTTTAGTTGATTATCTAATAGCTCACAAATTGTCTCGCACGCATGTGTGCTATGATTCAAATTTCCAACCTCACAACCTGACCTATGTAATACAGCTAGAAGTACTGGATATAGAGCCCATGCAGTGTTTGTTTTCATTATGTAGTATAAGATGTTGCCACATAAGTCTTCTATGCGTTTAGTAGTGTTCCGAGAAGATGTTTTCATCACTTCATAAACAGCAGCTCTTTGATGATGCTGAAGTTTAATTAAATGTCTCTTCAGGTGGGTTTTCAGATTTCTAAACCATCTCTTGATTTTCTCCTTGTTTGCATACATAGGTTAAATCTTTAACATTGAAGTAACCTTTTATGTTAGAATGTTTGTCTGAAGCACATGCTTTGGGGTCTGTGCAAGCTATGCAATATAATGTAAACATTTTATCATCAGAAGCATCATCAATATCTTCTTGATTATCATCATCTTCATCCTCAACAGTTATATCTACATCAGGCATATTAGTGTCACTATTTGCAATGTTTTCCATTATATCACTTGGTACTGAAAATGAATCATCAGCATGCCCTAGATCAGGCGTGGGCAACCCTTGGCACGCGTGCCAAACGTGGCACGCCAACGACTTTTTTCCGGCACGCGATTCCCCGGGCTCACCTTAAAAAAAAATTAAAATAAATAAATATCCAAATTCTTCGCTGAGTTTTATATTTTAACTTAATGTTTTCTGCTAAAAAATGGTAAAGATTAACTTTTGCATCAAAGATTTGACGATTTTGGCACGCTCACTTAAAAAGGTTGCCCACCCCTGCCCTAGATCCTTCTTTTCCACCAATTTGAATGTAGATTTGATCAAATCATTGTTCAGGATTTCTTGTATTGATTTACACTTGCTTAAATGGGCTATGGAAATGTCAAATTTGTTGCTTTTTGCTTTATTAGATTTGGATGCAACACTTGAACTTGAAGGCATATTTTGACTTCTCTTTATTAACCACAACAGCTTGGTGAGTTTCTTTTGTTAGGCGCAAAATTGCATTAATGTCTTCTGGATTTGGGAATTTTCAAATTCCTCTAAAGCAGTTTTGTTAGTTTGATGCGCAGATTCCTAACTTACCTTTTGTTTCTTAGGTGGAGGAGAAGCACTTTCTTCAGTCTGTGAAACATCTAGTGAAAAAGTTTCATTTTCTAGATTAGCAGTTGATGAAGTTGGTTCATTTTTCTGAGGTCTAGCACTAGCACATTTTGTGAACAAACTAAATGACTGCTTTGCCGTATCTCTTTGCTGCACTTCATCCTGGTATTTCTTTACTGCAATATCTAAGCTGTGGGCCCAAACTCTGGGACCTCTTGTATTGTAACAAATATTTTTTGGGGAATTAAAATGTTCCTCCCAGTTTTGCTTCTTTGAATATTTGTTCTTGCATTGACCACAAAAGTAACCCCTTTTAACACCCTCACTTTTCTCTCCAACTTCATCAATATTAGGATCCATTATTGATTATTGACTACCTGAAAAAATACAAAATAAGTAAAAGTTAGTAAATATAGTATGGTAAAAGTGAGTAAAAGTAAGTAAATATAGTACAATGAAAGTAAGTAAAAGTAAGTGCTTTAAACTTAGTAAAAGTAAGGAAGAGTAAGTAAAAGTAAGTTTAAACTTAACTAAACTTTTCAATTCTAGAGTCATGGTGGATTACTTAAAACCGCACAAGTAATTATCTGGCCAATTTATCAAACCTGGCCGAGATCAATGGAACATAGTCCAATCCTGATAATTTTATATTAAAAAAATATACGTTTTAATAAAATTTTAATTATCAAAACATTGAAGCTTAACAAAAAATAAAAATAATTGTTAAATATGGAATTACCAACTAAACTTAAAATAACTAAATTTGTAATTTAAAAAAATTGGTTTGTACAAGAATGTATACGCAAAAAAATTGCATAACGTCTAGCGGATGAACAAAACCCAAACCCAAATTTACTTTTTCTCATGGTCAAATTTACTGGAGCAATGCTCCCAAGATCCCAGGAATCTGGAGTCATGACAGGGCTTGTGTTTGGTTTAAGAGTAACAAGGGTGAAGGACAACCACCTCCCTCACCCAAGATCCAAAGAAAAAGTCAAGTCAAGGTCCAAAACAAAGCCAAATGCGGGGAAAAAAAGCCAGAAGAATTGGGGGAAAGGAGGAAAAAGAAAGAAAGAAACATAAGCAGGAGATCAGACAGGTCCAATGGTCCACAAAGGCAAAGAGCGCCCTTACATCGAAGGAAGATGCATTCCCACATTGGCCACAGAGGGACGCACCCTATAGCTCCGGACAAAGCAAAGGGCAAGCGAAAAGGAGTGTTATACCGGGTGAAATTTGAATGTTTGACAAGAAATCCATCAGGCTCAACTTCTCAGTTTCGACCTACATGGATATGATTGATTGGAACGAAATGGATATTTCTGTTCCTTCCTTACTCTCTGTGATGATTTCGGTATAGAGTATCTGATGTTATCTGTTTAAAGGTGTATTATTATTTTTAATAATGCTACTGTATCTAATGTTATATTTTTCTGTTTCAGAATTATGTTGTTGAAGTTTTTTGTGTAATAAAGGCTGAATTACTGTAATCTCTCAATCGAGCCTTATAACAATTTATTACACAAAAATTATCTGAAGCATGGATCGGATTTTGCGCCCTGAACGTTTTGATGCCAGTCCAAACGCACCGGATGGAGCCCAACTGTGGAAACACTGGTTCCGAACCTTCAAAAACTTCATCGGGACCATCACCACTACTACCACTGCCTCTGCTGACGCTGCATCTGCTACTGGCACTATTCCTAGCAAGTTAGGCATACTCATCAATTACATTTCACATAATGTATTTGAGTACATTTCTCAGTGTCAGACCTATAATGAAGCCATTGAACTTCTACACGCTACGTATATTAAGCCAAAGAATGAGGTTTTTGCTCGGCACCTCCTTGCCAGCAGGCGCCAGCTACCCGACGAATCTATCGGCGACTATGTTCGAACTCTGAACAAACTGACTGTTGATTGTAACTTTACAGCTGTAACTGCCAAGCAACATCAAGAGTATACTCGCAACGCTTTCATTAACGGTCTCTTGTCAACTTCAATCAGACAACGACTTCTAGAAAAGAAGAAGCTGGACTTCTCATCTGCTATCGACCAAGCGCGGGCATTAGAATTAGCCCAGCGCAATGCTGATTGTTATTCTGAACTGCCTTCTCAATTTGCAGCCTCGACCTCTATTCAATCAAAGGGTAACCCTGAAATGTAGGCCCATGACTCATCAGTTAATACTAGTGATACTTCAGTTATAGCCACAACCGTTAAAGCTGATCAGAAGTGCTACTTTTGCGGGAACCGTCGCCACCCACGCAGTAGGTGTCCTGCCCGTGATGCAGTGTGTAATAGATGCCAGAAGAAGGGTCATTTCATGAAGGTGTGCCGTTCTGCGGCTGTCAGTGCTTCGGCTACAATGGATAGTCCAGTTCTGGCGTCTATATCAGCGGCTACTCCATCGTGTTTATCTAAATCGAGTATGTATATATCACGGTCGATGGACATTTGTTAAATGCTTTAGTCGATACAGGTAGTTCACAGAGTTTTATATCTCAAGAAACGGCGCATAAATTAAACTTAAAACAGTATCAGTGTTCCAGCAGTGTACATATGACGTCTACCTCATTCATTTCCGCAATTAAGGAATTCTGTAAGGCAACCCTAATAGTAAGGGGATTGGAGTATCCTGAATCGAACCTCCTCCTAATGGGGAATCTGTGTGCTGACGTTGTCCTTGGTCATGACTTCCTGTCCTTACATGAAGACGTCAACGTTAAATTTGGAGGAAGTAAACCATCCCTCAACATCTGTGGGCTGGCTTCTGTAAAAACAAGCTTTCCGTCGCTATTCAGCAATCTATCTGAAGATAGCACTCCTATTGCAACGAAATCTAGAAGATGTTCCCCCGACGATGAGAAGCTCATTGCGGCCGAGACCGACCGCCTACTGAGAGAAGGCATTATTCAACCTAGCACTTCTCCATGGCAAGCACAAGCGTTTGTTGTGAGTGGAGAAACTCGTAAGAAAATGGTAATAGACTATTCCAGACAATTAACAAATACACATACCTTGACGCTTACCCTCTACCTCGAGTGGACAACCTCGTCGGTAAAATTTCTCAGTATCGCTATTACAGTACTATTGACCTAACTAGCGCGTATCATCAAATTCCTATAAGTGATAATGACAAACCTATGACAGCCTTTCAATCAAGTTCAAAATTGTATGAATTCTGTCGTATTCCATTCGGTGTTAAGAATGGTGTAGCATGTTTTCAAAGAATCATGGACGATTTTGTATCCCGTTATCAGTTGACAGATACCTTTGCTTACCTGGATGACATCACTATATGTCATAATATGTGGCATGACGAAGGACGAGAACGATCGGAATCTGAAACGATTTATGAATGCTGCCGATGAGTTTCGCTTGACTCTCAATATGACGAAAAGTGTCTTCTCCGTTACATCTATTAAATTACTTGGTTACCTTATATCTGATGGTAGTATCAGGCCCGATCCTGACTGTCTATAGCCCCTAATGGACCTTCCCGTTCCTCATGATGCTAAAGCTCTGAAGCGTGTTATGGGGCTACTGTCTTATTACTCTCAGCGGATCCGAAACTACTCGAGTAAAATTAGATCATTGGCTGAGGCCAAATCTTTTCCATTGTGTGAGGATGCTAAAGTAGCTTTTTCTAACCTGAAGCATGATATATTGCAGTCTGTTGTTCAAACTATCAGAGATGACATACCTATTGTTATAGAATCCGATGCATCTGATTCTGGTCTGGCAGCTACCTCGAGCCAAGAAGGAAAACCGGTTGCCTTTTTCTCGAAATCATTGAATAACAGTGAGCGAAACTATCCGGCTGTTGAAAAAGAGGCTTTGGCTATAATAGAGGCACTCCGTAAATGGAAACATTATTTATTTAACTGGCAGACACTTTACTCTAATCACTGACCAAAAATCTGTTTCGTTCATGCTGGATCAAAAACACAACAGTAAGATAAAAAATGATAAAATTCTACGTTGGAGATTGGAATTGGCATGCTTTGATTTTGACATTCAGTATCGTCCTGGACGTGATAATGTAGCGGCTGATGCGCTCTCACGCGTGTTTTGCTCTGCTGTGGACTCTAATGTACTAACTAAACTTCATAACGACCTGTGTCATCCCGGTGTCACTAGGACGTATCATTTTGTCCGATCGCGTAACCTTCCATTTTCTGTTGAAGAAGTGCGGCGTACCACTGCAGCCTGCCCGGTCTGTTCCGAGTGCAAACCGAGATTTCACAAGCCTAACTTAACGCCTATAATAAAGGCTACTCAACCGTTCGAGCGACTTTCAATGGATTTTAAGGGTCCTGTACCGTCAGTTTCTCCTAACAAGTATTTACTTACTGTTATTGATGAATATTCCCGTTACCCGTTCGCTTTTGCTTGCAAGGATGTCTCCTCTCAAACTGTAATTCGTTGTCTCTATCAAATATTTGCAGTGTTCGGTATGCCTGCTTACGTACATTCGGACAGGGGTACTGCATTTATGTCTCAAGAGCTAAAGAACTTTCTACTCTCGTGGCATTGCCACTAGCAGAACAACTCCCTACAACCCACAGGGTAACGGACAATGTGAGATATATAATGGCATAATATGGAAGACGATAATATTAGCCCTAAAATCTCACAATTTGCCTGTTAACAGCTGGGAACTCGTTCTTACTGATGCTCTCCACTCGGTGCGATCATTGTTGTGTACGTCTACTAATTGCACACCTCATGAACATGTTTACCTATGCTAGGCGTTCTTCTACAGGTTGTACTGTACCTTCCTGGCAGCAAGGTTTTCCTTAAGCAACATGTGCATAGTTCTAAATACGATCCTCTGGTCCTCTACTCGTATAGAGTATCTGATGTTATCTGTTTAAAGGTGTATCATTATTTTTAATAATGCTACTGTATCTAATGTCATATTTTTCTGTTTCAGAATTATGTTGTTGAAGTTTTTTGTGTAATAATTGCTGAATTACTGTAATCTCTCAATCGAGCCTTATAACACTCTCTGATGTTATAAGTGGCACTGATGACTGCCAAAAACCCATAATTCTTGACATACCCATGTCATTCCCAGGCAGTTGAAAGAAATGTGAAGGAAATCTCCTCTGCAAGTGAAAGAGTCTACCGACATGACCCCAACTATGGAATAGTTATTCTCAGCAAGAAATCTCGGTTCGAGAATCCAAAAAGGGAAACAAAGTCAGATTTTAAGTGAATCAACAAGAGGACAGCAGTTACATTTCGTATAATTTAGTGATGAACACATGTTTTGCTTTATAAAAGGAACTATTGTTATAAGTTTTAATCAAACTAAATTTGCTTCAAAATTGAGGTCAAAGTTGCGAGAATGAACATATTCATAGCCTATAAAAGTCGTTTTTATGATAGGTGGGTACTACAGCACCTTTTCAGCCATGTTTCACACCGACAATTTGAGTTAGATATATTTTCACCCCGCCCTACTCTGTAGTGTTATACGCAATTTTGTATCTATATTTATCACTAGGCTTAGTGAGTCAGTCAATAAGATAATACAAGCCATGGTTAACTGACTGGTATCCAATATATTTTTTATATATCTCTGATGTAATTCATTTATCATTATTTATCGTGTTCCATTGGCCTACATTGTCACTGATCCAAACAACTATCTCTTAACTTACTATGGACCACTTATACTGTATAATATTTGTACCTGTTGAGTCTGTAATAAAGTTTGTCATAGTTCTACCCTTTATGCCACAATGACAAAACAAGCAATTGTCATCAGGTGATAGCCCTACCATTTTTTTAACCCCCATTTATTTTAAAAGCTTGATCTTGTGCAACTGTTATTAACGTTTCTCCATCAAACATCAGCACCCCTCTACTGAGCCACTTCAACAATTTTTCTTTGTCAATGTACTGCTGCTACTCCAGCTCTTCAGCAAATCTTCCTGGTCTGGGATTCTTCTTCCAGGCTTCAATTTTTTTTCTTTTTGTATGTAATTACTTTCTTAGCTACTTTTGTGATTTGCCAAATTAAATTACAGGGTGATCCGTTTGGATATGAATAAAATAAAATTGACGTGAAGTGGAAACAGTAACATTGTATAGTTTAATATTTGGCAAACAATGTCCACAAAAATTGTTGATTGTGACAAACCTAATAAGTCTTCAACATGACAGAGGTCATAATGAGATGCTCATTCTTATGACCACCTGCATATGGTTTAGTGATAGACCCTGTTTCTTCAAATGTGCAGCATGACTGCACTATGGAGTTGTATTTAGGAGCTTTTCGAACATCAAACACACGGCGAAACTCACACTGTACCGCTGTCACTCTCAAACTTAGCCAACCAAATGACACTTCGCACGTTGTTGTGCATTCGCCACAATCTTCGAAACTGGCATATGTCTCATAAATCTGACAGCAGATGGCACTCGTATGCCTGGCAGTGGATGGCAGAGCCTATTACAAACTCCCACATTATATGACCACACGTGCAACAGATGAGCGCTGTATCACTTCTTGGTAGATCCTCACAGCATTTTTATTTTATCCATACCCAAACGGATCACCCTGTACACGTATGTCTATAAATGCGGCATTATATCTGTTTGTAATGCCTCTTATACCTATTATCTTTCCATCCATTTTCTCTCATTTCTACATACTTAATTTTTATACCTTTCCTTGAACTGTTCTAACTTGTATGTTGGCTGGTATATCTTAATCCATTCTAAGATCCTCTTTGTAATCATGGACCTTCATTGCAACAGAATCTCTTAGTAAATTTTCCTCCTCTTTGCTGTAAGTTCCATTCATTTTTGGATTATCACTCTAACTCACGCCAATTATTGCTATTCTGCGGGCTTGGTCTAGCTGTATTAAACCCACCCCTACCCCAACCTCTTTCTGCATGATATAAAACTTTGATGTATGCTTGCTTTTGTACAACTTCATGAGCATACAATAATTTTCTTGGTCTAACTGATTTACCCTTCTCTTGATACCAATCTATTATGCCAAAGCTATGAGAGATCATTGTAGTTGCAATGTGTTTATCACGGTTGTTTTATTTCTACTATTTAACCGAGACACTAATATTAACTTCAATCTTCACATAAGTTCCTTATTTAGTTTTCCTTATACTCTAGTTTACCTTTTTTCTGACTCGTCTATTTCTAAATATTTGTATTTGTTTTTATCCCTTTCCACGACTAGTGTAGCACATTTTATCCAGTCCTACTTCCATGTAGATGTCATCCCCAAAATTTTCACCACTTTCACACGCCTAATTGATTCTTCTTTATTTGGGGCATACAATTTTAGGTCATCCATAGAGAAGAGAGAATACAGTATATATTGGGCTTCCCAGTTTTCTTGGTTTTCCTTTTTAGCCATTTCCCGAGTTATTAGGTAATTAGATCACATAATGGGTTCACAGCCCTTAGGAATAACTGGTGCAATATGGAGTCTCCTTAAAATAAAATTATTTCCATCACTTCAATTGCACTTCTGCTATGTTACAATTTTGCATCTGTTCTTCAGTATTCATATTTTGTAAATAGTTTCTTATTAAAGGATTGATTTTATAAATTTTTAATTCTTCCTTAATCCATTAATGCAGTTCACTGTGATTTTTTTCTACACTTTTCTATTATGATCTTATTTATCAATATCTGGTCCTTTGTTCTGCGAGTTCCCCCTACTGCAGCCTTTTTGTTCCACATTCATTATTTAATTTTATTCCGTATGCTCATACACATGATCAGTCAATTCCCTGGTTAGTATTTTATACATGGTTGGAAGACAATCCAACTGGCTTGTATTTGTTGGATAAGTACATAATGTAATGATGGGGTTTTACTTCCTATGAAGCACCTACAGTCATATGATGGAAGGGGACCTATGGCTTTACACGGGATCCAAACCACGAGTCACTACATAATCTAGATGCAGCAGATGGTCTCCCATCCAAATACTAACTCATTGTTGCTTAACTTTGCTGATCAAGAGGAAGCAGTGTTGTAACAGTGGATATGATGCAGCCCAGGATGTGTTATTTTGAGAAAGGTAACTCAAAATGAATTATGGGGTATGAATGTTGGCTCTGCAATTGACTCTTTACCCAAATAGACAGACACAAATCAATGCCATACAAACAATTCATTCCAAAATACCTTACCAAAGGTCTCGCAGGGAATCAGAGTAAAAAAAAATTAAAGGCACTATATTTTCACTGAACAAAGTTTATATAGAAATAGTTAAATGAATTGAGAGTTCTCAAACTTAATCTGCTTGAACAAGCGCTTTTATAGTCTGACATTTTTACTTGGTTGGTAAAAATGTGATGTATATTATAGAGACAGTAATTCCTCGCTTTACAGAAATTCAATTTGTTGCATTATTATATGTATGTGTTACATTGTAGAGTTAAGATTTTATTCTGTAGGAACATATCTCAAAATATATAATGGGAGTTAATGGGAAAACAGGATTCGATATATGGAAATCCACTTATGGAAGGATTTTAGGGAATGTAACCCTTCTGTAAAGTGAGGGATTACTGCACTCATTTTTATACAAAACTATAATGACATCACGAGTAAAATTTAATTGATATTACATATTACTATTTTTAGTGAATTGAATAACCTTTATTATTAATAAAATAAATACAATTCTACAATTTCTGTTGTTACAGTAAATTCAACAAAATAAATAATTGTGAAATTGGACTATTTATTTTATTTGGCCCTCAAGCTTTAGGCTTTACTGAGCTGTTAATTAAAAATAAAACAGTTATTACTAATAATACAGAATCATGAATAAGAACTGTTAATTTACAGTAAGTTATTATTACACTATAAATAAAGTCGTCAATGAAGATACATGAATACTATACAAAGAAATCAATACAGTATTACACACAACAAATGAACGAGTAATGTACATTTCCAAAGTCCTCGAAAAACTGATATTAAGACGCATACAACCACACATTACATTTTCACAAACCCAACACGGCTTCAGGTCCGCCCACTCCACCACAACGCTTCTTACAAACCTAACCCAACACATCTTAGATGGCTTGAACCAACAATCCCCCCCTGCCCGCACAGTCCTTGTTGCCATCGACATCAACAAAGCTTTCGACACTGTCCCACGCCACATTCTTGCACAAAAGATTATTGATCTCGACATCCCCACCAATGACAAGAAATGGCTTACTAATCTCATTGCAGGCCGACTTGGCAGTCATACACAAACAACACTCATCCAAAACCTACAGACTATACAATGGCGTCCCACAGGGCTCCATACTCTCTCCAATCCTCTTCAACCTTTTCATGCACGACCTCCCACAACCTCTCTCCCCCATGTCCACGTTTCCTCCTATGCAGATGACCTGACCATAACAGCACAACACCATAACCGTAACACCGCCACACGCCTGATCCAGCAGTACATTACCAATCTGGAACTCTGGCTGACTAATAATAGGATGTCAGCATCCCCTCAAAAATCCTCCATCACCCTCCTAACCTCAGACCGCCACGAATCCCAAGCACACCCGAGAGTCACCCTCATGGGACATCCCCTACCTCTAAACAAAACCCCAACAATCCTTGGCCTCACCCTAGACACACACGTGTCCTTTTCCCCCCACATATCAAACATTTGCTCCAAAGCAACAAAAAAACTCAACGCTCTCAGAACACTCACCTCCACAACATTCGGTCAACAGAAGGAATCCCTCAGTATCCTATACAAACAGTTTGTACGTACTACCCTAACTTACGCTGCCCCCGCCTGGTCCCCGTCCATCTCCCACACAAACCAGAAAAAGATACAGACCACACAAAACAGAGGTCTCAGAAGCATTACTGGCTGCCTCCGAACCACACCCATCCCACATCTACATGCAGATACGAAAATACTCCCCATCGAACACCACATGAACATGACAAGGACTCAATTCTTCTCCAGAGCACTGGCCCCAGACCACCCCTGTCACCATCTCACATTACACAATCCCCCATCCCGCAACAAAAAACGTACTCCCGCTGCTCACTATTCGCAGCTACTGAACAATATCCCCCCTCCTCCCCTAAACATCAACCCCATTAAACATCTCCACACAGAATTTACCCGGAAATACCTACTCGACCAACCACACAACACTGTCCTTCACGATACTCCCCCTGTAGTCCATCAGAGCGAACAAACCCTCCCAAGGAAAACAAGAGTTACTCTGGCCAGGCTCCGTTCAGGCCACCACCCTCCCTCCAACAATACAGACACAGACTCCACCTAGCTGACACCTCCACCTGTCAAAAATGCTACCTCCACCCTGAGGACACAGAACACCTACTCTTACACTGCCACACACTCTCTCAACAAAGACACAACCCAATCATAGTATACAGGCAGCAGAGTTATTTGCCATCCAACAGGCATTGTGTTTTTTAGTATCCAGAAGTAATGCTTGTAATGTCCTAATAATTACAGACTCCCAGACCTCTCTTCACCTGATCAACTCACCCACACTCACTACATATCTGGCTTTAACAACTTCTATCCATTCTTTACTGAAGACCCTCTCTGTTTCAGGTATTCTGGTTTCCTTCCAGTGGGTTCCGAGCCATGTTGGAATTACAGGTAATGAGATGGTTGATACGCTGGCCAGGGCTGCTCATTCCCTCCCTGCTATAACTTCACTATATTTCCATCCAGGCGAGGGTTTTGCAGTAGCTAAAATGGCAGTGCAAAATGATTACAAAACCCAATGGGAGAGATTACGGCACTCAACTCTCTATGGAATGTTTAAGCCTTCCTGGGGCACAAGAAATTGGCCTGTACCTTCTTCCCACTATAAAGCTTCTATAATATTTAGATTCCGTTCAGGCCATGTAGGCCTTCAGGCTTACTTACACCGGATTGGACTAGCTTTCTCCCCATTATGTGTTAGTTGTAATTTACCAGAGACACTGTCCCATTTCTTTCTTTTTTGTCCATGTTATTACTAGGCAAAGGAAAAAATTAAGATTCTCTCTTTTGCAATATGGAGTCAGGAACTTTACTTTATCAGTCCTATTAGGTGGGGATAGTTTTTCGCCCCCATTGATACACTTCACTATGGACCAAGTATTCAAGTTTGTAGTGGCATCTGGGCGGTTGAGAGAGTTTTAAATCTTGCATTGTATACCGATTTTCATTCCCACAGGTTTATTAATCTGTTACCTCCTAGTTACTCCATCTGGCTGTTACTGTTGACTTAGTACTTGGTTCCATTTTTATCAGTTCATGTTTAGTAGTACTAACAGGCCTCATATTCATCCCTTTCTGAGTGTTCTGGAATTGGCCCCAGAACTGAAAAAGGTAATGGTGTGCTTTCTCTATTGCTCTCTCATCCCAATAATAATAGACCCAGCACTTGATGTAGGAACAGTGGAAGTTCTCCTGGAACAAGGTGTTTTGGTCTTGGAGGATGTAAATAGCCTTATTGGCTGAGCTCCTCCATATAAACCTTCAAACAATCAATCAATCAATCAATCAATCAAAGACACAACTCCAACATTACCTCTCTACGAGACCTATGGACCCGTCCCACGGTGGTAGCGGGATACCTGAGTGCCGCCGGGTTCGCATAAGAGAACCCGGGGCTACGAAGTAAGAAGTAAGTAATCCTACATTTTTATTAGTATTCCATTATTAATCAAGATTTCAACTTGTTTTCAAACAAGTTTACATTCACATTACATTTTATAACAGCTCATGTAAATCATTTCAGTTTCAGTCCAATGAAAATTGGTAATTTTTAAAATGAAAACAATCTAAATTGAGGAATAACATGTTTTAATCTATTTCTAGTCTGATTTGAGTGGATTGTTTGACGAGTCACAAAATATTTATTTACCTATTGTTAGTTAAAGATTTTGTTCTTACACTTGTAGCTAAATAAAAATAAAATGTGTCAGTTTGATTACATCTTTGAGCTTTAGTAGTTTTAGCTCTTTAAATAATGCACTAGAATGATCATGGAAATCGGTATCAGATAACCTTATTGCTCGTTTTTGGATGACAGACTGTTTAAAGTGTTGTTAACAGAATTTCCCCAAACAAGGGTGCAGTACATCATCCAAGGAACAAAAACAAGAGTATGATGGAGTTAATTAAACCTGTTTAGTGATTACATGTCTATGTTTAAATATATCAAGCAATGCTGCTCCAAATAATTTTTTATATATAATTTACATGATTATTCCACTGCAAATTCTTATCTTGTATTACACCAAGAAATTTTATTATAGTACGCTCCTTTACAGCAATTTCATCAATATTTAGTTCATGTGAACATGCTCTATTTTGATTTGGTCCTGTTCATGTGTTAGGGTTATACTCATTTTATATTACATATATACTGTATACAGTAATTGAAGAACACCGCAATGATGATAATATAGAGAAAACATTTAATATTGGATAATTAACCAATGTTTACAAAAATATCTCTCTACAGAATCTTCCACCCAACATACACTAAAGAAAGTGTTCATTGGAGGCAGAACATTCTGAAAGTGAGCATTTGGTAAATGGCCTACACCCTAAACAAAAAGATTGACCTGGGCCAAGGAAAGCCTGCCTTAGAGTTTGCAGGAACCCTCCTACTAAAACTCAAAATAGGCCATCATCATCAAATATAAATTTAATCCAAAAAATACAAAGTTATACACAGCTACAAGGACACTATCATATCAGAATTGCTTGACTAATTCTATTTGAAGGGGTGTTGTAACTTCAGTTTATCCTTTGTAAACTCCCTGTACAGTTTTGATAGGTCCTCTGCAAATGTCTTCTTTTTCCTTTTCTCCTCATTTATTCTGAAACATCTCTATGATCTGTTAAATTTTGATAACAACCAAACCTTTTTCCTCAATATACTTTGTTATTTGCCTTAGTTTCTATTCTTTCTCTCTCTAATATTCCTTTCTGCCTGTGGTGACCTAGTTTCATTATGGATGAAACTTTCAAGAGCACTTGAAGCTCATTTACTGTGCTGCAGTGTGAAACATATCCCATATTTAAATGCTTTTTCTCATACACACCGTTTTTCTCAGTTGCTTTATATTCTTTTATGATTGAGTTTAATAACACAAACTTTTGCCAAGAGTTGGACAAGTGCCATAAGACTCCAATTTACTCCCAAAGACACATTTCAAGGTGGTTAAAGTTTCTCAGATTGCATCTGTACTTCCAGTGTGGATAGTCTACCTTGTATCTGGTCCAGATACAGTGACAAGGTCTATTTTACTACACCTGTTGCTGGTGTTATATTTATTATGTTCCTTTTCTCTCTCTGCTCTGTTTATGCCAGTCACTTGGCACACTTACACAAATGATATTTGCTTTTCTTTCCTTTTATACTTTCATAATGTCAGACTTCACTGCCCCATTTTCAATCAGTCCTTCTTCTGCGATATATGTTGTGTCATTTCCTGTAGTTCGTTGGGGCTCATGCTTTCAGGACTTTTCATTAACTGCTATGCCACTATTTTTGCAAATTTTCCAGTGTAGTAAACTACATATTCTGTTGTTTCTCTTTGTATAGTGGTCATCTGTCAGGAGGGTTTGGCACCCTCATATCAGGTAGCTGACAATTTCTTTCTTGGTAGAAAAACAATACTTGTCATTGTTGGAGATCCCTCACTTTTTTAAATCAATTTGTGTAGCAAGTTTTATCTTGTGCTCCTATCATCTTCCTCTATCAAATTTCAATTCCTCTTAGCCATTCCAGTGACTTATCTTTGTATATGTACTTATGTTTGTCTATGCAATGCTCATTGATACAAGTTAATCCCGAGCTCTCTTTTCAAGATGGTTACTGTTCCCCTTAATGCTTCAATTTGTACTTCACCATTTGCTATTGATGCTTTAATATCCTTCAGATAGTTCTTTCAAGTGTTTTCATTATTCCTACAGCTTCAGTTCTGACAGGTATTATATCTAATGCATGGGGATTCCAGTCATTCTTGATATTGGTTCTTCATACAGGTTGATATTCTCTCTGTCTCTCATTAATTCTATAATCATTTGGAACACTTACATCTATTATCAAAGGTGGGTTTTTCCCCCATATTACTGTGTCTGGATTTATTGCTCTGTTTTCTGTATTCCTGTGGGTATGATGGTGTTATGATCCCACCTTTTCCCTTTTGGTGACTGGTATCTGGTGCTTTTTACATAGGAACTAATGGGTGAGGCTACATATCTTGTTATGTCTATGTAATATCCATCCTCCACAAGTGTTTGTACACCAACAGTAGGTGCTCCATACTCTCTACTTCCTGTTAGCAGAACTGGCATTAATCATTAAGTGAAATGCCAGCCATCTTTTTAAATCCATTTGTGTATAGTGCTTGATCTTAAGCATCCATCACAATTTACTCTCCATCAAAACCTAAGGTGCCTCTATATAACCACTCAAGCAATCTCTCCTTGTCAATGTACCGGTAATCTTTTTCTATTTCTGCTGCAAATTTGCCTGCTCTGGCACTTTGCTTCAACTGCTCCACTTTTTCATTTTGTTGATCTCCAGTAAACTCTTTCCAACTCTTTTGTGCTATTATAGGTGATTGTCTTTTTGGTATTTATGTCACTTCATGAATGTTAGTTGGTGAAAAGTGTTTTGCTAGTTGGGTGATTGAGGGTTTTGGCTATGATTCTTGTCATGATGTTTATGTACAAGGTTTATATGGGGATTGTTGGCAATAATCAGATATTGATAATCAGGGTATTGGCATGTACTAACTATGATGGATCTGTGCATTTGATTAATTAATTAATCTATCTTGTTCTTGCCATTTTCTTCAATTCCTAGATACTTCTAGGTGGCATCTTCTCCTGGATCTCCAATTATAATCATCTTCTTCCGCAGCTTATCATCCCATCCTTACATGGGGTCGCTGTTTTTGGTTCGTCTTCTCCACTCTCCTCTGTCGTATACCGCGTCCTCCTCCAAGTCCTTCTCCCTGATGTCCGCCACCACACAGTCCCTCCATCTCGTCTTCGGTCTTCCTCTTCTCCGTCCCGGCAACTCCATCTCCAGCACTCTGCGCCCCACATACTCCTCCTCTCTTCTCCTGACGTGTCCATACCACCTCAGCCTGGCCTCCTGCACCTTCTTAGATGCTTCCGCCACCTTCACTGTTCCCCTTATATGCTCATTTCTGACCCTATCCCTCCTCGTCACTCCACACATCCATCTCAACATCTTCATTTCAGCCACATCGATTTTTCTTTCATTGCTCTTCTTCATTGGCACAGTCTCCATTCCATACAACATTGCCGGCCTCACCACTGTTTTGAATACCTTTCCCTTCAGTTTCACTGGGACCCTCTTATCACAGAGCACCCCTGATACGTCCCTCCAGTTCTTCCACCCCGACTGTATTCTACAGTTTATCTCTCTCTCTCTGCTCCCCCCTCTGCATCCACTGTTGACCCCAAGTATTTAAAATACTCCACCGTCTTAACACGCTCTCCACTCAATGTCACTTCCCCTCCTCGGTCCTGCTGCACATCACATCTCATATATTCGGTCTTCTTTCGGCTAATTCTCATCCCCCTACTTTCCAACGCCTCTCTCCAATTTTCCAACTGCTGCTCCACCTCCTCTTTCGTCTCCCCACTCAACACAACATCGTCTGCATACATCATGCACCACGGCGCCTCCCCTCTAATCCTGTCCGTCAACACATCGAATACCACATTGAAAAGGAAGGGGCTCAAAGCTGATCCTTGGTGCAGACCAACTTCCACCCCAAAGCTCTCTGACACACCCACACTACTCCTCACCTTAGTTGTTACTCCCCTGTACATCCCCTTGATCAGTTTAACATACTTCTCCGGTACCATCTTTTCCCTTAAGCATCTCCAATTATAATATTTTCAGCTAAGAGAGGTTTTCTGCTCTCACCTTCTTTCCTCTCCTAATAATGCACTTTGAACACTTGTCAAAATTAAACTGTATCTATGTAGATATATCTTATCTCTAAGTGGAATCTTTTCCAAAGATATCCTTTCTGCCCTATTTAGGATCAACCTTAGGATGGTGCACAATCCTGATTGTGTTCCTCCAGTTGTTCTCAAGAACTGTGCTTCTGTGCTGACATCTCCTCTAGGCAAACTCTTTCATCTTTGTTTTTCATCTGCAACTTTTCCTTCCTACTGGAAGCTTGTTCCAAACAAGAGTAACTGCTCTCAACCATCCAACTATCATCCAATTGCTTTGATTCTTTCCTTTCTAAAGTTTTTGAATCTATCCTTAATAAGATTCTTAAACACCTCTCTTCTCACAATCTTCCTTTACATCATCAGTATGGGTTCCACAAGGGATGCTCCACTGGTGAACCTCTTGCATATCTTTCTGACTCTTGGTCATCTTCCTTTTGGGATTTTGGTGAAACATTTTGTTGCACTACAAATATCAAAAGTTCTTGATACGAGTCTGGCACAAATCTTTAATTTTTAAACTGCCCTCCTTTGGTTTCTATAATTTTATCTGCATCTTCGTTTCTAATTTACTTTCTAAGCTGTTGTAGATTGCCACTGTTCTTCTCCTAACTATTAACAGTAGTGTTCCTCAGGGTTCTGTCCTGTCATCCACATTCTCTTTTTATTTATTAGTCATCTATTAAATTGCACTTCCTGTCCTATCTAATTCTATGCTGATGATTCCACTCTTCCTTCTCCACCTGCTTCACAAAGCATCCCTCTCAACACTTACTCCATGATTCACTTATGATGGCTATGGTACACCTGAACTCTGATCTTTCTGCTATCTCTGATTAGGGCAGAGAAAACCTTGTGGCTTTGTGCCTCAAAAGCTCAGTTCCTCCATCTGCCTACTTGTCATAATCTTCCACAAAACTATCTCCTTACTTTCAACATGCAGCTTTAAGTCATCCATAAACAACAAATGGTTTATGGTCATGGTTGGATCTGTCTGTCTTCCCTCTGACAGGGTGCAGCCCCTATTGCTTCTTTTCAGAAGTTTGTTTAAGGAGTTTAGGCAATAAAACAGAGGTAACAAACTGTTACCCTGGAAAATACCTCTTTGGATGTGGACATCCTCTAATTTGATTTTGCTCTGTCCATGGGTTAGGATTATATTCATTCTCCAATGCTCCATTCTTCTGCTTAGAAAATATATTGTCTTATTGTTTGTATTGTATAGCTTCATACATTCTAAAATCCATGAATGGGGCAAACTGTCAAAAGCATTCTGATTTCTCCATCTTTTCTTACAATCTTCAATTATAGTTTGGTTGATTAAAAGCTCATCCTTGGTTCTGAGGCATCATCTTGTACATCCTTTCTCTTCTTATTCTAGGTAATCATTCTCTATAAGATAGCTGTATATGTGATCTGCTATTATTAATCAATAATTTATATGTAGTGGGTAAACAACAGATAGGTTTTTATACTTTGTTGAAATGATTGTTTATAATACTTATGTAGTGGAGTAGTCTGTTTAATCCAAAAGTTTGGAGCTGATCTGTTCCTCAACTTTTGAAGTTGGTAAAGCATGCCTGTTTTGATCTAAGTTTGTTTTGCATTATGGTGATGTTTCCTATTTGTTGTTTATCTCTACTGACCTGTCACACTTCCTCTATCAAATCAGCTTCATTCTTGTGTTGCACTACATTGGAAAAGTTGCCTCCAGTAGTTACCAGGGCATTTTGGTCTGGCAGTTGCTTTACTTTTATTGTCTCTCTCATTAGATTTTTATAAAGAGCACACTTGGGTTCTTTGCAAATGAATGATTTTGTTTTTAACTTTTTACCTCAGCACTCTTCTTTATTTGTTGAGCTCATACTTTAATTTAATTTATGAACTCTTAAATGTCTCAAAGATGACATTTCCATGCTGTAGTGTAAGAACAAATATCACATTTCAAAGGTTTTCCTCTTTTCTGGCTTATATTCTTTTGACTTCTTTCTTTTCACATTCTGGGGACTCCAGTTCAAGGTCAAACCAGATCTGTGTTTATCTGCTAGCAATGCTTCCAAGGACTCTTTTCAAGATAGTGACACTATCCTGAATTGTTTCTAGTTATATCTCTGGGGCTAAGTTGTTAGGTATCTGTTCTAGATAAGTATTTAAATTATTTTTGAGCAACCCAGTTGCTCCCATTATCACTGGTATTATTTCTATTTCAGATCATTTTTTAGATCTTGGTATTTGGCTATCTTTCTCCTTTCTGCTTGGTTTAGTCCATAATAATTGGGGATGCTTATGTCAATAAACTGTCCCTTTCTTTTCTCTCTGTCCCATATTACTATATCAGGGTTCATGGCTCTGTTTTGGATATATCTTCCTGTAGGAATGATTTAGTCATTATATTAGATGGCCAACACTTTCCACCTCAGCATGACAGAATCTACACCTATCATTATTACTGAGTCGAGCTATTTTTTTAAATGTATTTGTTAGGAGTGCAAGATATTCAGCACACAGTTAGCTGTTCTCCATCATAGAGCAGAACTCTTCTCCTTAGCCATTCCAATAATCCCTTCTTTATTCATGTAGTCCTTCTGAAGTTCTTCATAGTATTTTCCAGCCCTTTGGTGTTGTTCCCATTCTTCTGCATATTTGGCTTCTTGTTCTCTTCAATTCCAAGGTATACTGGTATACTGTCTGCAATCAGGCCAGTAAATAGTTTTTGGTGATAGTGGGCAGCAAATTTGGAAGTATTTATTTGGGAGATTTGTCTCAAGTCTTAGGGATGAGGGTTGCATCTCCACTTGTAAGCCATTCTAGTGTTTCTTCTCCCTGCAAAATCCTGTGGAAAGCACAAGTATAATGATGGTGAAATGCAATGTTCTGTTTCAGCCAGAAATTTGGGAGTTTATCCAGGCCAGGTTTATGAAATTTGAGAATTTTGCCAATTTCTTTCTTACCTTATCTTCCATCATAAATAACTCCTCCATTTCCAGTTTACCTTCATTTACTTCCCTGATGGTCTCTATCCAGTCAGCATCCTGGTTATACTGTTCTGGGGTTTCAAAGAGGGGCTTCCAGTATGACTCCAACTGAATCTGATCTGGTGGGTCATGGACTACTATTTTTTCTCTTATGAAATTTTGGTAAAAGCCTCCACGGTTGGATGAAAATTGTTTATGTTTTTCATGTTTACCTGCTTTTGTTTATTCCTGATTTTATTGGCTATGGCTGGATTTTTCCCTCTAATTCCAGTGCTTGTCATGTAGTTGATTGTCTCATAAGGTATACTTTCTCTTTATTTTCCCTATTTATTTTTTGAGTTTTCCTTGTCATAAAGGTGCTTGAAAATATTGTTTTATTTGGTTCAGTTCATGCCTGGCTTGCATAAGTTAATTCAATTTTTTATGGAGGGGTTTTGGTTTACACTTGCAGTTTTGACTCAGGAACTTTGGTTTGAAATTTGAGAAAAGTTTCCTTTGCATATATAGGCCAGCAGCATAATTTATTTTATCACATTCAGAGAGACTGTGTTGGCTGGGACTAATCTATTAACCCATTTGCTGCGCAACCATAATATCACAGGCTCTCATTTCTGACCATTTCTGCGCAGCCCTGTATATACACACAGATTTAAAATTTAAACCAAAATATCTCTGCATAGCCTGTGTTTTTGGCTTGACTCATAATTGGGAGCTCACGCAATTAATTGCTACATTTACTCTGTATAACAGTTGTTTAAACTGTCTATTTTATCGAGTTTGAACAATTGGGGCCAGTTTTCCATACTCATGGTTTTAACTATTTCAATTATATTTGTTAATTTCTCCTTTGTTTCTACTTGCTGTAAGTCTATATCTTCATGCCATGGTGGTAGTGAAGGGGGAGGAGTTCCTGATATGGCTGGGGAAGGTAATGATGAGTCAGAGGATCCAGGTGAACTGGGTGGGGAGCCACCCATTCCTATCTGGTGGTTTGGATTGGTTAGAGAATGCTGGCTGGTATGCTGTCTGCTTTGGGTGTCCAATGGGCTATCAGATGAATCATCTCTAGCATTTTTTGCTGTGTCAAAGCATTGAAATAGTGGAATAGGGTTCATTATTGGGCTGGTTTCATTATGGATAAGCATATCTATTTCACATTTAAAAGGTTTTTCTCTTGGTTTATACTCTTTTTAGAATACTTTTATAGCTGTGAGTGGGGCTTCCACCTGAAGCCAAACACTTCAAATATGTCTGAACTTGGCCTAGCATTTGTTTAAGGAGGGTGACTGTTCCTTTTAATGCCCCTATTTGGATTTCTATGGCCTGAGACTGTCCTGGGATTGAATTCAGTTAAGTTGGTAGGTTGTTCTTCATCATACCTGTCACACTAACTATGATGGGGAGAATGGCAGTTTCTTTTAATTCCCAGTTTCTCTTTATCATATATAAGCACCTGATATTTCGTAATTTTTTCCCTTTCCACTCTGTTGAGGCTGAGTCATTGGGGACACTGCCCTCAATAAGTAAGGCAACCTTTTCCCCTCTTGTCCCACACTACTATGTCTGGTTTTACTGCTGAGTTGTCTATGAAAGTGGCAGTTGGGATTACTGTGTCATAGTAGATAGTGTAATGTAATGGTTATTTCCAGTCACTGGTGCAGGTGTATGGTCCCATACATTTTTACTGCATTCCAGTTCTAATGCTGTCATGATCTTCCAGTGGATATATTTACAAATTTTATTGTGTCTGGCTGTATAGTACCCATCTGCCATGAGCACCCTACAGCCTAATATTAGATGGCCAACACTTTCCACCTCAACATGACAGAATCTGCATGTCATTATTACTCAGTCCAGCAATTTTTTTAAATGCATTTATTAGGAGTGCAAGATCTTGGGCACCCAGTATTAGTCATTCTCCATCACATTGCAGAACTCCTCTCCACAGCCATTCCAATGATCCTTCTTTATTGATGTCAATAAAGTTCTGTAGTTCTTGATAGTATTTTCCAGCCCTTTGGTGTTGTTATCATTCTTCTGCATGTTTGGAGTTTGGTGCATTTGTTGGTGTTCTATATTACCACTTTCTTCTATTCCAAGGTATTTGTAGGAACTATCCTCTTCCAAGTCTTTAATCTCAGTGTCTCTTCCTAAATTGATGTTATGGGTTTGTATTTTCTTGCCTCCCCTAAATGTACATTTAGCACACTTATCCAATCCAAACTTCATTTTTATGTCACCGGAGTATGTACGTACGATCCATAATAGATATTCTAGGTTTTGGTCAGAGTCTCCATACAGCTTCAAATTATCCATAAACAGTAGATGGCTCAGAACAGTGTCTGGGTTTTTTTGCCTAGTTTGACCGAGGTTGTACCCCTTGTTGCTATTGCTAAGTGGCTTGCTTAGGGGGTCCAGGGTGAGACAGAATAGCAGGGGTGACAAGCTGTCTCCCTGAATATACCCCTCATAATCTTGACATGGGGGATGGATATTTTTCCATTTTCATGGGTGAGATTGATGTTAATTCTCCATTTTGTAATCTGATTTGTTAAAGTTCTAATAATAGTAGGATGGATTTTGTACAGCTTAAGGCATTCCAAAATCCAGGAGTGTGGAACACTATCAAATGCCTTTTGATAGTCTATCCATGCCATACTTAGGTTTCTGCCTCTTTTCTTAGTCTTCAAGGATAGTTTTGTTGATGAACAGCTGATCCTTTGTTCCAAAGCAGTTTCTTCTACATCCTTTTTGCTCTTTCTCCAGATAATATATATGAACACCTAGATGCTGGAGACTATCTGCAATCAAGCTAGTAAATAGTTTATAGGTGGTAGTGAGGCAGCAAATTGGGCAATATTTATTTGGGAGTTTTGTCTCAAGTTTTAGGAATGAAGGTTGTATCTCCACTTGTAAGCCATTCTGGTGTTTCTTCTTCTCCAAGCAAAATTCTGTGAAAGGCAGCAGTGTAATGATGGTGTAATGCTGTGATCTGTTTCAGCCAGAAATTTGGAAGTTTATCTAGGCCAGGTTTTTTAAAGTTTGAGAATTTGCCAATTTCCTTCTTACCTTATCTTTCCATTATAAATAACTCCTCCATTTCCAGTTTACCTTCATTTGCTACCCTGATGGTCTCTATCCAGTCAGCATCCTGGTTATGCTATTCAGGGGTTTCAAAGAGGGGCCTCCAGTACAACTCCAACTGGGTTTGATCTGGTGGGTCATGGACTGAGCACTATTCTTTCTCTAATGAGATTTTGGTAAAAGCCTCTTCGGGCAAATGAAAATTGTTTGTTTTTTCATGTCAATCTGCTTTTGTTTATTCCTGATTCTATTGGCTATGGCTAGGATTTTTCCCTCCAATTCCAGCACCTTGTCATGTAGTTGATTGTCTCTCAAGTTATACTTTCTCTATTTTCCCCTATTTGTTTTTTTGAGTTTTCCTTATTGTGGGAATGTTTGGAAATATTGTTTTATTTGGTACAGTTCACGCCTGGCTTGTGTAAGTTGTTTAGTTAATTTCACTTTCCAGGGAGGAGGTTTTGGTTTAAACTTTTGACTGGGGGGCTTTGGTCTAAAGTTTGGGGCAAGTTTCTGTTGCATGTATAGGCCAAGCAGCATAATTTACCTGATTAAGTTCAGTAAGGTCTATGTTGACTGGGACTAGTCTATTAATTGCTACATTTACTCTGCATAATAGTTGTTTAAACTGTCTATTGTTAGTAAGTTTGATTAGTCAGGGCCAACTTTCCATATTCATGGTTTTAACAATTTCAATTATATTTGCTAGTTCTCCCTCTGTTTCTATTTGCTGTAAATCTATATCTTCATATTGTGGTGGTGAGGGGGGAGGGGTTCTTATCTGGCTGGGGAAGGTAATAATGAATCAGAGAATCCAGGCAAACTGGGTGGTGAGCCACCCATTCCTATATGATGAATTGGATTGGTTAAAGAATGTTGGCTAGTGTGCTGTCTGCTTTGTGTGTCCACTGAACTATCAGATGCATCATCATCAAAATTTTGAGTGGCTTCAAGGCACTGGAATAGTGGGATAGGGTTCATTATTAGGCTGATTTCATTGCGAATAAGTTTATCTATTTCATCGTTCATGTATTCCATGGGTTATGAAGTTGTGCTTCTGAGTGGTCAATCTTGTAGCTGGAGTCTCTATCTTACATGGGCAAAAGTGGAAGAAGATCTCTCTCCATTCCCTTGTGATGCCCTTCTGTCTCTCGTGTTTCTTTCTGACATACTTTGTAGCCCATCTCAGTGTCCACTTCTCTTCTCTTGCCCACAATCTTTTCATTTTTTCCTCTCTTTCTTCTCTTCTCCTTCTCTGGCAATATAGTCCTCAGCTGCTTCCCTAAGGGTGCTTTGTTTAATATTACTAATTTCCTCCTCTGTAATAAGGTACTTATGCAATTGTGAGGCTAATGATTGTAGTTTCTTGACAGAGGTATTTTCTTCTCTTCAGGTAAGTTGGAGTTCCTGATTTGCTCCACTAGGATTATGTTGTTCTGCCTGCTCCACTTCTCAAACATTAAGTATTCAGAGCAGTGCAAAATTATTTTCTTTTCATCAACAGTCCATTTTATTGTATCATACCTTCTCAGGTTTCGTTTTGGGGCCATTTTCTGTTGAAACTGCTGGGGTCCAGGGTCACTACTCTGGCCTGATGGGGTCCCCTGCATTGATCCCTTTGGAGGTTTCTTCTCCTCTGGGATTAAGAAAAGTTGTACCATTGCTCTCCTCACCCACCCTGGTGTGTAAGCGGGTTGAGGGGACCTTTTATCCTGGGCGATGTCCTGCCAGTATGAGTTTTCCTTATTAAGCATCTCATTTTAGTTGAAGCTTTTTGTTAGGGTTAGTGCCCCTCATAGAGGTCACTTCCTCATGGCTGTACACAGCCAAACCCTGTGTTGGTGGGACCTGAGTGTGCGAGGAGCACAGCTCAAAGGCTCTTCATACCCACTCAGTATGAACTCTTAAATGCTGTTGAAGATTACTTCTCTGTGCTGCAGTGTAAGAACAAATATCACATTTAAAAGGTTTTCCCCCAGTATGAACTCTTAAATGCTTTTGAAGCAAATGTTTCTCTGATGCAGTATGAACTGTTAAATGCTGTTGAAGATGACTTTTGCGTCCTGCAGCATAAGAACAAATATCACATTTCAAAAGTTTTTCTCTTTTGGTTTATACTCTAATATATTTTTTACAGTTAGAAATGGGGCTTCCACCCGAAGCCAAACACTTCAACTATGTCTGAACTTGTCCCAGCGTTCGTTTAAGGAGGGTGACTGTTCCTTTTAATGCCCCCGTTTGGATTTCTATGGCCTGGGGCTGTCCTGGGATTGAGTTCAGGTAAGTTGATAAGTTGTTTTTCATCATACCTGTTGCCCCAACTATGATGGGGAGAATGGCAGTGTCTTTCAATCTCCAGTTTCTCTTCATATCATATATGAGTGCCTGGTATTTTGTAATTTTCTCCCTTTCCGCTCTATTAAGGCCATAATCATTTGGGACACTGACCTCAATAAGTAAGGCACTCCTTTCCCTCTTGTCCCACACTACTATGTCTGGTTTTACTGCAGAATTATCTATAAAAGTGGCTGTTGGGATTATTGTGTCATAGTATATGGTATAATGGTTGTTTCCAGTAATTGGTGCAGGTGTGTGTTCCCATACATTTTTATTGCATTCTAATTCTAATGCTATCATAATCTTCCAGTGAATATATTTACAAATTTTATTGTCTGGCTGTATAGTACCCCTCTGCCAGGAGCAGCCTGCAGCCTGATATTAGATGGCCAACACTTTCTACCTCAACATGACAGAATCTACACCTATCATTAGTACTTATTTCTGCCATTTTTTTTAAATGCATTTGTTAGGAGTGCAAGATCTTGGGCACCCATTATTAGTCACTCTCCATCATATTGCAGAACTCCTCTCCTTAACCATTCCAATGATCCTTCTTTGTTGATATAATCCCGTAATTCTTGATAATATTTTCCAGCTCTTTGATGTTGTTCCCATTCTTCTGCATGCTTGGCCTGTTCTTCCTTAACAAATCTTTTGTGACTTTTCCTAGCTATTAAGGTGGCTGGTACTCTTTCAGTTTCTACTTCTGTCATATTATTGCCTCCAAAGTGCTGAGCCAGTTTGGTTATGGAAGCATGTTTTCTCCTGTATGAACCCTTAAATGATGTTGAAGACTATTTCTTTGCGCTGCAATGTAAGAACAACTATCATATTTAAAAGGTTTTTCTCTTTTGTTTTATACTCTCTAGTATTTTTAATAGCTGTAAGTGGGGCTTCCACCCGAAGTCAAACACTTCAACTACAGTATATCTGAACTTGGCCTAGCATTGATTTACCACTAGGATTACATTCTTTTCTTTTCTCCAACAGTCCAGTTTATTGTGTCACCCCAATATATGTTTCTTGTTGGGCCCATTGTCTGATGTAACTGCTGGGGTCCAGGGTCAAAATCTTGACGTGGTGGGATCCCCCGCATTGATCCCTTTGGTGAAGTTTCTTCTCCTCTGGGACTGAGAAAAGTTGCACCACTGCTCTCCTTACCTACCCTGGTGAGTAAGCGGGTTGAGAGGACCTTTTTATCCTGGGTGATGTCCTGCCAGTGTGTGAGCTTTCCTTAGTAGACATTACATCCTGTTCTTGTTTGTGGAAAGCTACATAAGGTGGGAGGGGTTTCCCATGCACCTGTCCCTTATTTTTAGTCGCCTTTTACGACACTCTGGGACCACGTGGGAAGTATTCTTTCAAATCCCCTATCCCCAGGGATAGTTTCTCCAGTATGAATTCTTAAATGCCTTTGAAGATTACGTTTGTGTGCTATAGTAAAAGAACAAATATCACATTTAAAATGTTTTTCTCCAGTGTGAACTCTTAAATGCTGTTGAAGACTCTTTCTTTGTGCTGCAGTGTAAGAACAAATATCACATTTAAAAGGTTTTTCTCTAGAATGAACCTTTAAATGCTGTCGAAGACTATTTCTGTACGCTGCAGTGTAAGAACAAATATCACATTTAAAAGGCTTTTCTCCAGTATGAACTCTTAAATGTTCTCGAAGATGACTTTTCTTTGCTGCAGCATAAGAACAAATATCACATTTAAAAGGTTTTTCTCCAGTATGAACCCTTAAATGTTGTTGAAGACTATTTCTTTGTGCTGCAGCGTAAGAACATATATCACATTTAAAAGGTTTTTCACCAGTATGAACTCTTAAATGTTGTTGAAGATTACTTCTCTGTGCTGCAGTGTAAGAACAACTATCACATTTAAAAGGTTTTTCTCCAGTATGAACCATTAAATGCTGTTGAAGACTATTTCTGTGTGCTGCAGTGTAAGAACAAATATCACATTTAAAAGGTTTTCCTCCAGTATGAACCCTTAAATGCCGTTGAAGATGCTTTTTTTGCACTGCAGTGTAAGAACAAATATCACATTTAAAAGGTTTTTCTCCAGTATGAACTCTTAAATGCTCTTGAAGATTACCTTTCCTTGCTGCAGTGTAAGAACAAATATCACATTTAAAAGGTTTTTCTCTTTCTTGGTTTATACCCTTTTTAGTACTTTTTATAACTGTAAGTAGGGCTTCCACCTGAAGCTGGTCTTTGTGGTTTCCATTATGTTCAAAATTAAGTAAAGACTTGGTTGTTTTAAGTTCTAATTTTGCTATTGGGTTCTGCTTTGGTTTGGAATGCTGCAAATGATTTATATAAAATTAGTTTAGTTGGAACATTTGGTTTTAAGCCAATTACTTGGCTAAAACCATAATACTTATATGCTTTATATTTTTCCTGCTACAGAGAATGCAAACATTGATCAAAATACAAACAATTTTTTGATTCTGCAGTTTACTGTGTTGTTTCTACATCATTCTTTTTCACTATTAGTTTTTATTCAATGGTTTGATTAAAATATTCTTTAGTAATTCATGAATAATTAGTTCTACATCAGCTAATTTCTAAGAACTTCTACACCATAAACTGATCTTCTTTGTACTGTAAAGGATTTGCAGACAACCTACACTTTGTCTTGTCTGTGTGAGCAAATGAGTTAAGGGCTGGTTTGATAAACATTTGTATCTGTATGTGGCTCAAGTCTGCACACTTCTACTACAACTGGGAGGTACTAATGCCCCTGAGCTTCTGCAGCTTACATTTGCCTTACACTTACTATTATGGCAAAATATATTAACCTTCTTCCATACAAATTTAAAAAACTCTCTATTGATTAAAATCATTTTGGGACTGAAATTCCTAATATTGTCTAAATGCTGTGGAAGTACAATTTAGTTTATTAATATCTGGTTCAGAGACAATGTACAGAACAGTCAGTGAACTATTTAGTATAGTAAAGTAAGCTTGAAATGGGAACAGGTTTTCTTACTAAAAAGAAAAATCAAACTTCATTTGTTCTTTAAACCTGAGTTCAAACTAATTTCAGTCAACCAAAACCATATGAATAATGATTTTGGGGGTTGTTTAACCTCAACAGTAACACTGAAGGTCCTATAATGAATGGAATATATAGTTTCTTAGGCCATGTCCATTATCCTACAAAAGTAAACTCATAGAAACTACCTTAATCACTGAAATCTGAGCTCAGAGTTAAGAGGCAATCCTATATCCTTCACATTAACAGTCCAATGCCTTTCATTGATGCAGGGGTAGGGGATGGCCAAGAGTGAATGCCTGTAAAATACTCTCCCCTTGCACCGCAAGATACTGCCAAAATCAAAGATATGGGGCTCCAGAGTTGTTCCAGAGTTGACCAATTGAGTAGATGAAAGATTGAGAATACTGATTAACCCTTGTGTTATAGAATTGGACAGAAAAGTGATGAGAATCTGTTGGAAGTCTGGTACTGCATGCTCTCATTAAAAGAGGCAACATGCTGTCAGTGTGTTCAGAAGAGCAGTGTCTGTTATAGTAGAAACAGTAAAGAGGCAACATTGCAATGAAGAGAGAAAAAATGAAGACAGGCAGTATAATGTGGGAAATTGATGAGACAAAAAGCCCTTGATTCCACACAGTCAAGTAGAGCTGTGTGGGTTCACTCTGCCCAGTTGAGCCACCCCTCAGAGGAGCAAATGAGACTCCCTGTTCAGAGACAGCAAATGAGTGGGGAAGAAGAAACTGCAGAGTCAGCATAACATAAAACCTCTTAAGAAACTGTTTTACAGAGTATATGTGATCTTTCCAGGAGAGATAACAAGGAAACACCAAGAATGTTACAGGAAGAGGAAGGATTGAGTTGTGTATTGTTAAAGATAAGGAGATAGTTGTGTGGAAGATTGTGATGAGTAGACAAATGAAGGAATGGAGTTTCTGAGGCATTGAAAGCCAAAAGGACTTTTCTGTCACAGTCAGATAAAGCAGAAAGATCAGAGGTCTAGTGTGTCATAGCTGATTCAGGCAAAGCATGGAGTAAGTGTTATGAGGGACACTTTGTGAAGTGGGTGCAGAAATGAAAAGTGGAATCACTGGCAAAGGAGTGGATAGAATACAAAATACAACTTAAAAGATCATTAGTTAATAAATAAAAGGAAGTGTGTGACAGGACAGGCCTCTGAAGAACACCACTATTAATAGCCTTTGGAGAAGAACAGTGGCCATTTAAAAACTTTAGAAAGGCAAGAAATCAAAGCAATTGGATGATATGAAAACAAAAACCCACTCTAATAGACAGAGTTTATTTCCACAACAGTTTCGACACCCACTGGCATCCTCCTCGGGTGGATACAGAAAAACGAATGAACCAAAACAAGCGGGAAAAACAGTCCAGGGACCAACTGTTAAGAAATTTGCACCTAGGTTAGATCCCATTCTCCCGACACCCGGTGTCGGGAGAATGGGATCTAACCTAGGTGCGAATTTCTTAACGGTTGGTCCCTGGACTGTTTTTCCCTCTTGTTTTGGTTCATTCGTTTTTCTGTATCCACCCGAGGAGGATGCCAGTGGGTGTCGAAACTGTTGTGGAAATAAACTCTGTCTATTAGAGTGGGTTTTCATTTTCATATTTTGACCTTCACATAGAAAAAAGAAGTTTTTTGCATTTATTAATTGGATGATAGTTGAAGGGTTCAAAAGGTCACCCTTCTTTTGAACAGGATGAATAAAATGAATGAAAAGTAGCAGATCAAAGATAAAATGAAATAGTTTGCCTAGGCAGGGTGTAAGCACAGAAGCACAGTTCTTCAGAACAACAGAAGGGACCCTTCAGGACTAACACCTTCCTACAGTTAAGCCCAGATAGAGCAGAAAAAGCATCTTTGAAATGTATTCTAATTTCAAGCATAATTGAAATGGGAGAGGGGAGGAGGCTACTCTGACTGATTGGCAAATAGTTATATGCATACAGCAATTCTGATTAAAATGGCTTAATCAAATATTTTCATCAAGAACTAGTTCTCACAGACACTGCATGTCCTGTTTTACTATTTTTAAAACTGTCTGCCAAAATAACCCATTCATTTCACTGTTCTGGAGCTTGCTTATCAGTTAAAACTTTGGAGTACAGTCTTCATTCAGCTTCACTTCCATCATATTAGAACTTTATGAGGTAAACTGTAGCTAGAGCAAGATTTTCATTTAATATCGTTATAGTTTCATATTTTAGAAAAGGGCTGCAGCTCCTGCTTTCCAGTGCCAGTGCTTCATCATGTAATCAAATTCATTATTGAGACTCATTGCAAGCATCAAAATTGTTACAATCAACTATGTAAAACAGAAAATAGTAAAATCACTCTGTTCTCAAATTAATTTTCATTTCAAATAATTTCTCGACAAAGTAAACTCATAAATTTTTCAATTCCAAATATCAACTGTGTTTTGTCATTAATTAGGCCTATATTATAATATTTAAAGAATAATTTTCACTTTTCTGACTTCTACTCTACTTTACTATTTGACTACTGTTAGTACTGTCACAAGACTTCTTTCAAATGAACTGAGAACTTTTTCACCTTACCTGTTTATTTAAAGGTTTACCATCAGTCCTCAGTTTATGGTCATTAATGTTCAGTTTTCTAAGCTTAACTAGTGGGTATTTGGAACACTGAATTCTTCTGAACTGAATTTGCTTACTCAATAACACATTACAGTCTTGTTTATAATTCTCAACTTTAGAAATTTCCTCTGAATTTGAATCATAAAGTTCAAGGCTTTCTTTCTGACATGAATCTTCAGCAGAGCTCTGAAACAAATTTTTTAAAATACATTACATGTAAATATTTGATAGAGATAAAAAATAATTGTGAATTTTTATACCCTAATTTTATAAAGCTACAGAAGTAAAAAAGTTTTAGATCACAAGAAATTCTTAAAGTTATTTCATTACAAATAGGGTATCCAGATTTGTTCTTGGAAAAACTTGGACAGGGACGGATCTATAAATTTGAAAAGGGCGGAGGTGAAGTGCAGATATAATTATGCCTGAAATATATGCCAAGCGAAATGAGGCTCACAATTAGGAGGTTTGTAGGAGCATTATATGCTCCCTCAATGGGGTCTGTGGTGGAACTGTGGGGCCCAAGCATTTTGGGCTGTGTTTGGCATGAGAAATGCCTTTTTACAGACCACTAATTTAACATATGGGGCATTCCAGGAGAGATCACCCAATGTATGTCACCACTCCGACTCAGATTTTGATGAAAATTGACATATGGGGTTCTTCTGGGTGCTGATTTCACTGGTCAAAATAAAAAAGTTCTATGACCCATAGTTTTTGATATGGGCCCCCACTTTACCACCTAAATTTAATGGGCAATAACTCCCAAACATCTTGTCGAAGACCTATAAAACTATACATTTTCAGAACCACCATGAAGAGATCTATTAAATGATACCACATTCAGATGTGTAGAACAATAATGAAAAATTTCACCCCCTTTTTTATTTTTGACCCCCACCCCCCCTAGACAGTGAAATCCCCCCCCAAAAAAAAAAAATTATTTATTAAACTTCCATTAATTCTTAAAAGATACAAACAATAAAAAACATGGGTATCAAGTTGCAAGATATTTTAAAAATTATTGAAAAAATATGTACATTGTGAAATTTTGACATTTTTACGCCTGCAGACTAAAATAGAGAACTACAAATGATATATTCACATGGATGAAAATAAACAGCAAAAATACAAATTGAACACACACATTACATCAAGTTGATTCATAATTACATGACTTTTTTCAACTCATTTTCTGGGAAAACATATTGAATACGCATTATTCCTGGCTTCAAAGTTGGTGTGCTTAATAAACCTAAAATTTTATCTCTTGATATGTGGCATGTATCTCTAATTTGTGGAAAGTAAGAGTAAACACTATATACTGATGGGTGCAAAAAGCTAACCTCAAAGTCATCAAATTCCTCATTATAGGAATATAGATAATTCAAATGTTTTTGTTATTTGCATTAATAGGTACAAATCTGTAGAATTTTTGTGTTCCTGTTAGCCACATACTTTTTTCATATCTGTCACTTAAAAATTTTCCATAGTTTCAATTTCTTCAGAATTTATTAAAAAAAATTTTATGCTGTCACTTACATTGTTTGAACAAAATTCAAACATGTCTTCTGGTGTTAATATTTGATTTGCGAATGTTCTCTGCATACTCGCTCTGGCTACAGATCTTTTCACTGTATCCCCAATCCCATCACAAGCGCTCTTACCATGGCTTGTGGCAAAGAAATGCCACTCACATTCCAGCCCAAAATCTTCATGTTTACAAATGTTAACAAAGTTGAAACGATTTTTATATTGTCCTGCACATCCATCAGTAAAATAATATAATTTTTTTATATGAAGGTGGGATTTTCTAATGATAGGTATGAGTGTATTTAAAAAAGTGTAAACCATTGTAGTGTTATGTTTTGTATTTGGAGATAAAAACAATAACTTGAATGTTTTCTTTCATTACTTTCTGATTTCTTATAATATAACACAAAGGGATGCACTGTGCATTGGGTTATTTTCCCAATGAAAACCTTGGGCTGCATCCTGTACTACAAATGAGTAGTTTTCTGAAAAGTCACCAAGAACTACAGCTGTATGGCTATTTAAATTATTCTTCAAGTTTTTTAGAAATGCACTCTGATTCTTTGCTATAAAGTGATGACATGTCAATTTGACAATTTTTGTGCTTAATGAATTTATAAAATCATCTACAGATTCTGTTTTTTCAACCATATTGCATTGATCCGTAGTAACCCATTGTTTATATTTTATTTCCTCACATTCGGGATCATTAACACTTTGAAAAGTGAGCAAAAAATTCTTAATACCTTGTTCTTTTGGACAGAGATTACATATTTGCATCATGCAATTCCTGTTGTTGATGTCACACACTGCTTTCTCCATAAGAATTGTGTATTCCAACCCTTTAACACCCAAAGCTGAGAATTGTATTTTGGCATTCTGGTGGTATGTACATACACACACAGAATGGGTACCAGCAGCTCCAGCGAAAACACAATGTCTGTTTGAATAGCTTTTGCTTCTTTTCTTGAGGAATCCAAACCATCTGAAATTTTTTAATTAATAAATATGTGACTCCATTTTATATATACAGTAATACCTTGAACAGCGCAGTTTTGATTAGTGCGGGTTTTGATGTAGCACAGTTTGTATTTTCGTAAATTTTTTTAAATTTAGCGCGCAATTTTCCTATTGTTTTCTAATTTCTTTTTGGTACTATTTCATTCAACAAACTTTCGACTTTTATTAAAAAAATAGATGATCCAATTAACCACGCTGTGCAAGGTATTGCTGTATGGACAATAATAATTAATATGTTGTGAAAAAACTGTCTTGAAAGTAAATGCATTATAAATAAATAATATACCTAAATAAAAAAATTATAAATATAAAAAGTACCTATCATTAAATGCTTACCCTTCTTCACTGGAGTCACAGCAAGACTTTCTAGAACTTGAGAAAGCTCTTCTTTGGCATTACTTGATATACTTGGATCATATTCATCGCTTTCTGAAATAACATTCTCAGAAGACTGATTGTGATCAGACTCTTCACTTAGTGATGCTGATGGCAACTCTGGTCTCTGGGTCAATAATTTTCTACAGTTGCTACATAGTACAGTATTCCTTTGTAGTTTCCATTTCATTTACATCGATCATAAAGTGATTGGCTGATGGTTCTCATATCCTTGTGTATCTTTTTCTTATGTATTTGTAAAGGATCATCACAGTATCTAACCATTTTTCATTACTAAAAATACACAATTGTAAATCTCAAAAATAAGATATGATTTGATTCAAAATAAGCACATCTGTAATAAAAATAAGCATAATTAACAAACATTTGAGAGAGAGACTGCGTGAATATGAGTTACACATATGATGTAAATATATCATTTGTAGTTCTCTATTTTAGTCTACATAAAAATGTCAAAATTTCAATGCACAATATACAAGTCAATGTACATATTTTTTCAATAATTTTTAAAATATCTTGCAACTTGATACCCATATTTTTTAATGTTTGTATCTTTTAACAATTAATGCAAGTTTAATAAGTGAAAAATTTTTTTTTCAATTTCACTGTCTAGGAGGGGTGGGGGTCAAAAATAAAAATAAAAAAGGGGGGGATTTTCATTATTGTTCTACACATTTGAATGTGGTATCATTTAATAGATCTCTTCATGCTGATTCTAAAAATGTATAGTTTTATAGGTCTATGACAAGATGTTTGGGAGTTATTGCCCATTAAAGTTAGGTGGTAAAGTGGGCCCCCAAGATTTTGGGGGCCCATATCTCAAAAACTATGGGTCATAGAACTTTTTTATTTGAACCAGTGAAATCAGCACCAGAACAACCCCATTGGTCAATTTTCATTAAAATCCCGGTCGGAGTGGTGACAAATTTTTTAATTTTTGGGTGATTTGTCCTGGAATGCCCCATATGGGTGCTTAAATATTTCTAGACGAAATTACGTGTCAATAATATATAACTTTTTAACAGAATAAATGAATCCTAAATATAATAATACACACCTCATAGTTTCACATTTGCATAGTATATAATTAATAACTTTTAAAATATGTAAGAGCAAAACAAAATATTTTATCAAATCCCCACTCTTACGAAGATATAAACACCAACCCCCTTAGTAATGTTGGAATACCAAGTAACTCCATAATGCACGTGAGCCATGACTTGTATTTAACTAACTCACTCACTCACTCACTCACTCTCAAACTTTCTGAAATCCAACAACAGACGAGGCTTTTTTTTTTTGTCCCAAAAAACATTTTTCCTAAAGACCAGGGCAGCTCTGAAAACTGGGACATATGGACACCTTAATTACAAGACTTTCAGATTCAGGTTTCATATGAGAATGAGTGATTAGTTAACCAATTGCAGCAACAATGTCACTGACACCAAATATACTCTTATTTAGAGAATAAAAGAGAAAAATTAAATTTCATAAAACTGAGACAAATGGTAAAATGAATAACAAGAATATAATGAATGAAGCAAAAGTGAAAATGGGTAAATATTGAGGCTTAAAAGGATTACATACGAGAGACTGACAGCCTTCTAAGCATCTAAACAAACTTAAAAACTCGCTACTGGGATAATACAATCTCGCCCAAAGCTCCAAAGTTAAGTACAAGTACAATCCTCAATCTATAAATGGGGCATTCCAGGACAAATCACCCAAAAATTAAAAAATTTGTCACCACTCCGACCCAGATTTTGATGAAAATTGACATATGGGGTTCTTTTGGGTGTTGATTTCACTGGATCAAACAAAAAAGTTCTATGACGCATAGTTTTTGAGATATGGGCCCCCAAAATGTTGGGGGCCCCACTTTACCACCTAATTTTAATGGGCAATAACTCCCAAACATCTTATCGTAGACCAATAAAACTATAAATTTTTAGAATCAGCATGAAGAGATCTATTAAATGATACCACATTCAAATGTGTAGAACAATAATGAAAATCCCCCCTTTTTATTTTTATTTTTTACCCCCACCCCTCCTAGACAGTGAAATTGAAAAATTTTTTTTTCACTTATTAAACTTCCATTAATTGTTAAAAGATACAAACAATAAAAAAAGTGAGTATCAAGTTGCAAGATATTTTAAAAATTATTGAAAAAATATGTACATTGTGAAATTTTGACATTTTTATGCAGACTAAAATAGAGAACTACAAATGATATATTTACATCCTACGTATAACTCATTCATGCACTCTCTCTCTCAAATGTTTGTTAATTATGCTTATTTTTATTACAGATGTGCTTATTTTGAGTCAAATCATATCTTATTTTTGAGATTTACAATTGTGTATTTTTAGTAATGACAAATGGTTAGATACTGCGATGATCCTTTACAAAAACATAAAAAAAGATACACAAGGATATAAGATCCATCAGCCAATCACTTTATGACCGATGTAATTGGAAACTACAAAGGAATATTGTACTATGTAGCAACTGTAGAAAATTATTGACCCAGAGACCAGAGTTGCTATCAACATCACAAAGGGAAGAGTCTGATCAGTCTTCTGAGAATATTATTTCAGAAAGCGATGAATATGATCCAAGTATATCAAGTAATGCCAAAGAAGAGGTTTCTCAAGTTCTAGAAAGTCTTGCTGTGACTCCAGTGAAGAAGCGTAAGTATTTAATGATAGGTACTTTTTATATTTATAATTTTTTATTTATATTATTTATTTATAATGCATTTACTTTCAAGACAGTTTTTCCGCAACATATTAATTATTATTGTCCATATATATCAAATGGAGTCAAATATTTATTAATTCAAAAATTTCAGATGGTTTGGATTCCTCAAGAAAAGAAGCAAAAGCTCTTCAAACAATAGAAAAAGCATGTCGTTCTTTAAAATGAAAGCTAGAAACAAGTTTAGAAATTGAGATCCCAAGCCCATCAAAAGCTACAAAGTTGGATCATGAAACTCAAAGGTATGAATTTTAAAATGATATGCTATTATTAAGTAGGAATATACCTAAACTAAAACTGAAGCATAAAAACAAAATGTAGGTATTCACCTTTGATAGTAGAAACTAGAAGCACAACTACCTAAAGATTGGAGATCAATGAGGGCCCATTAAATCACTTGGAATACATCTGGTCACAAACTAAAATGATACAGGGTTTTGATAATATTTGGTCACAAAATAATTTTTGGTTTAATTTGACTATCTCAAAGAATGCTCATTTTGTTACACTTGAAATCAATATTATAATTCAAAAAATTTAATATGCACATGTATTGTTTTGTTTATAGCTATTATACACTCATGAATTTGTTTCAGGTCAATGATTCATCTCATGAATGAACTGGTTGAAGCTTTCCATTCTACTGACAGTTATGAGAGGAAACTCAAAATATTGACATTATCTCCATTTACCATATCAAAAACTATAGATCTATTTCAGACAACTGAATATTTAGTTAAGAAAAGCAGAAACATAAAACAAAGACTTGGAATTATTCCTGAAAATGAACCCATGTCAAAAGGAAAAGTAATAACTAAAGGTACTAAAGATTTTGTTCAGAAATTTTTGGAATCAGATGAAATTAGTCGTTTGTGCCCAGGTACAAAAGACTGCCTTGAGTATCAGAAATGAAAGTGGGTATAAAGAATCTGTGCAGAAAAGACTGGTGTTAATGAATCTGAAAGAAGCTTTTGGTCACTATAAAAATAATCCAGATAGTCCCCAAATTGGCTTCTCTAGTTTTGCCAGCCTTCGCCTCAGACATTGTGTTTTAGCTGGCACTGCTGGTACGCATTCTGTGTGTGTATGTACATACCACCAGAATGGCAAAATACAATTCTCAGCTTTGGGTATCAAAGGGTTGGAATACACAACTCTTATGGAGAAAGCAGAGTGTGATGTCAACAACAGGAATTGCATGATACAAATATGTAATCTCTGTCCAAAAGAACAAGATATTAAGAATTTTTTTGCTCACTTTTCAAAGTGTTAATGATCCTGAATGTGAGAAAATAAAATATAAACAATGGGTTACTACTGATCGATGCAATATGGTTGAAAAAACAGAATCTGTAGATGATTTTATAAATTCATTAAGCACAAAAATTGTCAAATTGACACGTCATCACTTTACACTAGAGCAAAGAATCAGAGTGCATTTCTAAAAAACCTGAATAATAATTTAAATAGCCATACAGCTGTAGTTTTGGTGACTTTTCAGAGAACTACTCATTTGTAGTACAGGATGCAAGCCCAAGGTTTTCATTGGGAAAATACCCAATGCACAGTGCATCCCTTTGTGTTATATTATAAGGAACCAGAAAGTAATGAAACAAAACATTCAAGTTATTGTTTTTTATCTCCAAATACAAAACATAACACTACAATGGTTTACACTTTTTTAAATACATTCATACCTATTATTAGAAAATCCCACCTTCATATCAAAAAATTACATTATTTTACTGACAGATATGCAGGACAATATAAAAATCATTTCAACTTTGTTAGCATTTGTAAACATGAAGATTTTGGGCTGGAATGTGAGTGGCATTTCTTTGCCACAAGCCATGGTAAGAGCGCTTGTGATGGGATTCGGGGTACAGTGAAAAGATCTGTAGCCAGAGCGAGTATGCAGAGAACATTCGCAAATCAAATATTAACACCAGAAGAAAACATGTTTGAATTTTGTTCAAACAATATAAGTGACAGCATAAAATTTTTTTTAATAAATTCTGAAGAAATTGAAACTATGGAAAAATTTTTAAATGACAGATATGAAAAAAGTATGCGGCTAACAGGAACACAAAAATTCCACAGATTTGTACCTATTAATGCAAATAACAAAAACATTTGAATTTTCTTCTGATGAAGTTAGTGAAGTGAGGATTATAAGCAAAGCTTTTCTGGGTGAAGATAATGTTGAAGTTAATCCGAAAATAAAGAGTACATAGTTTGTACTTGCAATGATCAGAAATGGTTGGGATTTGTACATTCCTATAATGAGGAATTTGATGACTTTGAGGTTAGCTTTTTGCACTGATCAGGATATAGTGTTTACTATTATTTTCCACAAATCAGAGATACATGCCACATATCAAGAGATAAAATTTTAGGTTTATTTAGCACATCAACTTTAAAGCCAGGAACAATGCATATTCAATATGTTTTCCCAGAAAATGAGTTGAAAAAACTCATGTAATTATGAATCAACTTCATGTAATGTGTGTGTTCAATTTGTATTTTTGCTGTTTATTTTCATCCATGTGAATATATCATTTGTAGTTCTCTATTTTAGTCTGCAAGCATAAAAATGTCAAAATTTCACAACGTACATATTTTTTCAATAATTTTTAAAATATCTTGCAACTTGATACCCACGTTTTTCATTGTTTGTATCTTTTAACAATTAATGGAAGTTTAATAAATTAATTTTTTTTTTTGGATTTCACTGTCTAGGGGGTGTGGGGGTAAAAAATAAAAATAAAAAAGGGGTGAAAATTTTTCATTATTGTTCTACACATCTGAATGTGGTATCATTTAATAGATCTCTTCATGGTGATTCTAAAAATGTATAGTTTTATAGGTCTACGACAAGATGTTTGGGAGTTTTTGCCCATTAAATTTAGGTGGTAAAGTGGGGCCCATATCAAAAACTATGGGTCATAGAACTTTTTTATTTGAACCAGTGAAATCAGTGCCCAGAAGAACCCAACATGTCAATTTTCATCAAAATCTGAGTCGGAGTGGTGACATGCATTGGGTGATCTCTCCTGGAATGCCCCAAATGGAGCACAGTCAAGAGGACTATACAATCCTTACATTATTGCTAAGGGCCTCTCTAACAAATACTATTGGGTAAGGCAGGTATGGTCAATTCAAAAGTATGCAAGTGGAGTTTTCTTCCATCAGGACATACAAGGGTAACCCCAGGGGCAGTTGTAGCTACATTTTCACAAATTGTAGTTAATTGGGATTAACAATGACATTTCCACTTTACTGCCAGACAATGAGAAATACAACTCTAATACTTCGAAGGAAATCCTCAAAAAGGAATAGGATATTGACAGATGTACAGGGAGCAAATGAACTTTGGGAACTGGTTTGCATCTTTATTCCCAGTAATGGTATGCTGAGTAGGTACCCAACAAAACTCAACGCACCATCCATGACAACCATTTCAAAAGTACTATTTTAAAATATCTAAAAATATGAGGTGAAGATAATTAGACTCCAAAATTAATATTTTACCTTTATAACTAATGTTTGTTAAAGTTAAAAAACACATGACTAATTATAACCAGTTAGTACTTAGCTTTTTGCTTTGTTGCTCAGAAGTTCGGGTAACATTTTATAATCATTCCTTCACACACACTTTGAATACACCAATCTATGACCAATCTTAATTCAATAACAATATTTTTATTACTAAGTGAACATGACTTCTTTATTCAATGGGTCTATTACTCTTCAATGAATGTTAATACAATCGTAACTATCTGTTACTCTTTTTTTACATGTAATTCCTACACATTCCAAATCATAATTTTAACTCCTCGATGTGTGATCTAACTGCTGTCCAAATCGTAACTCAACTAAATTGTAACTCTCCCTATATGATCCAATCACTAGCTGAAGAATAACTCCACTTTAAAAAAAAAAACTCCCCAAATCTTATCAGCTCTTTCGTCTTCTTTTTCTTTATATGGTCTCAAGTGGCAAACTTCTAGAAGGAAACAAAAAGTCAGCAACCACAGCCTAGTTACCAGTACAGTATCAGTTGCTAGGGATTACATACTACATTGTTGTTTTGTTTTCTTTTATTTACATTCTTTAGTTCTAATCTGGCAATGACTTATTTACATAGTCCACTAATTTTATATTTAGTACAACACTGTATTCTAAGTTAGCTTCCTTTTATTTGTACTAGGAACCATTATGTACTTTATTGATCTTAGTTCTATTAATTATTCAGGAGTTCTATTAATTATTCAGGAACATAACGGGTCTCTCTCTATACCAGAAGGAACAGATATTAAAGTTTTATTCTGAGACAGTGTAACAAATGAATAGCAAAGCAAAAGAATTTAAGAAAGTCTAAGTTTGCAGAGTTAGACAAAGTTTTTTCAAGTGGTTCAAACAGCAGCACATTGAGGGTAAACCACTTTCTGGGCTGCTTATTATGAAGAAAGCCAAGCAGTTTTATGACCTTATGGAAATTGATGAACCATATGAATTCCCTGTTGTGTGGTTTAATCAGTTTAAGAATAGACATGTTATTCGCAAGCTTGCCATTGCAGGAGAAGGGTTCTGCTGATTCTGAAAGTGTTACCAAGTATGATGACATTTTTGAAAAACTAATTCAGAATGTAACCTTAATGCAGAACAAATATTCAATGCGGATGAGACTGCACTATTGTGGCAGTGTTTGTAGTGTTTTTATGTTTTATATTATATTTATTAAAGTAAGTATTATTTTTATAGATTCAACAGCAATTCTTTTTATTATGTATATACATTACAATTGTCATTTTTCCATTCCCCTGAAAAATCTATTAATCCAAAAAGTGCTTGGTCCAGACCCCTTTTGGTATAATGGGATTTTGTTCTACTTCCAACTTAAAATTAACCAATTATTGTAAATTTATATGGTAACATTCCTAACTGAATCAACCTTGTAAGAAAACCATTCTAACCCATTTAATTTTCACAGTGGACCCTAATACAAGCAAATAGGAAAGTTCTCCTAAGGAATTATTTCAAAATTAAATTTATAAATGACTGAAAATGTAATGTTGCGGGGAGAGAGAGTGAATAAATACTAGAATACTGTAACTTAGCTACTTCTTGATGACGGGAAAAGGCAAGATCCCGGGTGGTGAAATTTTTCTCACCTCCACTGACGGTCACTGAGGGGCAAACGAGACTCCCACACTGCTGAACCAAGAAATGGACTCGACCCACTAGCTATTCCAAAGATTAACACTGTGTCTGAGTTGAGTCCACTTGAGAACCTGGAAAGCCCTGGCTTCAGGAAAGGTGTGTGCAATGTACACCCAGCAATACTTGAGGACTTCAACCAAATATGGGCCTACACAACAAGCAAGCAAGATTTTAGCAGACTGATTGTGAAGTAAACCAAATGTGACTGGATGAGAAAAGCAGATATTACCCTCTGAATTGTAAATCCTTGAAAGTAATGACCCCAGTCTATAAGGACAAAGGCTGAAAAAAAAACTAGTTGGTAGAATTCTAAGGGTTTATTAGCAATCAACTTGAATTATTTACAAGAGCTAGGATGGGTTATGAGCTTGAGATCAAGAAACGGAAATCCAAAAACCCCTGAAAGGGTATGCTATACAATGGTGCTTACAATTACAATGACAAAAAATTACTGGACAACAAAAATGGAATTTCCAGAAGATAAAAAACTTAACCTATGCTAGAATGGTACAATTAGACAACACAATAGACCTCACTGAACCTAACATCCTTAAGCTAGATTAAGCTAGACTTGAGGTCAATCCAATCACACCTATCTATTATAGTTAAGCCATGGAGAAGCAAAACTTGAAGCTATTGTTCCTACAAATACCTTAGCCTGCACACCGTTATGCACAGGCAATGTCCATTATCACAAGGCACTCTGTTTTTCTTGAATTTTTCTTTTCTTAACAAATTGAGTTGGCAGGCTAGAACTTCCAAAAGCGCAAGCCAACTGTGACTTTGAAAAATGAGGTTTTTCTAACATTTGAAGGTGAAATTTACTGATACCAAAATCAAAACAAAACAAGATCAAAATGGGTCTAAACATATTGACGGAGTTAGTCTTGCTTAATGCCTGACTGACTCAGTAGTTTTGTTTAGACCCATTTTGATCTTGTTTTGTTTTGATTTTGGTATCAGTAAATTTCACCTTCAAATGTTAGAAAAACCTCATTTTTCAAAGTCACAGTTGGCTTGCGCTTTTGGAAGTTCTAGCCTGCCAACTCAATTTGTTAAGAAAAGAAAAATTCAAGAAAAACAGAGTGCCTTGTGATAATGGACATTGCCTGTGCATAACGGTGTGCAGGCTAAGGTATTTGTAGGAACAATAGCTTCAAGTTTTGCTTCTCCATGGCTTAACTATAATAGATAGGTGTGATTGGATTGACCTCAAGTCTAGCTTAATCTAGCTTAAGGATGTTAGGTTCAGTGAGGTCTATTGTGTTGTCTAATTGTACCATTCTAGCATAGGTTAAGTTTTTTATCTTCTGGAAATTCCATTTTTGTTGTCCAGTAATTTTTTGTCATTGTAATTGTAAGCACCATTGTATAGCATACCCTTTCAGGGTTTTTGGATTTCAGTTTCTTGATCTCAAGCTCATAACCCATCCTAGCTCTTGTAAATAATTCAAGTTGATTGCTAGTAAACCCTTAGAATTCTACCAACTAGTTTTTTTTTCAGCCTTTGTCCTTATAGACTGGTCGTTACTTTCAAGGATTTACAATTCAGAGGGTAATATCTGCTTTTCTCATCCAGTCACATTTGGTTTACTTCACAATCAGTCTGCTAAAATCTTGCTTGCTTGTTGTGTAGGCCCATATTTGGTTGGTCCTCAAGTATTGCTGGGTGTACATTGCACACACCTTTCCTGAAGCCAGGGCTTTCCAGGTTCTCAAGTGGACTCAACTCAGACACAGTGTTAATCTTTGGAGATAGCTAGTGGGTCGAGTCCATTTCTTGGTTCAGCAGTGTGGGAGTCTCGTTTGCCCCTCAGTGACAGTCAGTGGAGGTGAGAAAAACTTCACCACCCGGGACCTTGCCTTTTCCCGTCATCAAGAAGTAGCTAAGTTACAGTATTCTAGTATTTATTCACTTGCTCTCCCCGCAACATATTTTTTGGTGCCCAGACCCGGGAAAAATGAGACCAATTCATCATCATTCTCTGATTCCATACCTACACAATGTACTTGATGTGTCACTGTATCATTAGTGTCTTCTGGATTTGGTGTAGGATCGAGTTCAACTAGAGTGTAAATGTGTCCCATCATGTCTCCTGTCTTGATTCTACCAATAGGTTTCCCTGTAGTGTAGACTAGAATGGAAGGGCAATCTAGATTTACAATCCCTGGAACACCTACCACTTTCTCTCCAAGATGCACGCTTGAAACTGTCCCATCATAGAACCATTCCCCCGAATTTCTTGAACATGGACATGTACCATCATCATCTACTCCTTGATGTTCCCATTGAATTTTTACTTCTACAGGTCCACAATCATTCACCTGCACACCTTCTACAGCCCAACACTTAACCTTGTAACAAATCCTTTTGCACTTTTCTCCATTCGTACCTAGATAAATTTCCCACGTAGAACCATCAGTGTTCTTCCCTGAAACCCATCTACGTGCTAGACTAATCTGTAATTTGTTGGCCCGCAGAAAATCTAAACCTAGAAAAATGGGATATTTAAAATCCAAAGTGGGAAGGATAAGAAACTTGAAAGGGGACATTACAATACCATGCAAAGAAACTGCGAGTAGGACTGAACCCATAGTTTCCCTGAAGCATCTGGACCTACACCTCGAATTGTGGAAATATCTGTAGTATCTATTGGAATCCCAAGTTGTTGTGCCAGTTCACTGGAAATTAAGCTAACTTGTGCTCCCGTGTCAATTAACCCTGGAATGTTAGTGTCTTGAAGGGTAACATCAATTGTTAACACTTCCGCAGGTTCAAGTTCGACAAACCGGACACCTCGAAAATTACCTCCTGGAATATCTGGACCATGAACCGTCTCATCTGCAATGTCACACCTAGGTATTTGGGTTCGAGGTGCTGGTTTAGGTGTCCATGAAGATGCTAGAGGATTCAGTTCATTTCCAGTGGTTTTTGGATACTGCTGTTCTGAACTGGGTAATTCTGGATATCCAGGGGTGGCATCATCACCCACCTCAGACACTAAAGTCATGTTCTGGTTGGTATTCATCTGGAGGGGTTTTCTGTCATCTTTGGCTGGGATCTCATGATGATAGTCGGGTTCATGAAGATCATTTCTTGAAGATTGGACTTCAGCTTCCAATGAGCCCCTGATCTCATTAGAACTGATTAGTTTCCCGACTGTTGTTGATTGTGGTGGGTAGATTCATTATTTTGGTTTCCTTGAAACAAATTTTCTTGACCTTATCTTCTAGAAGGGCAGAACATTCCTGGATGAGGTCCTTGACACAAAGGACGGCGGTAGGAAGGTGATGTCCTGGAACTTGATTGTCGTTGCTGCTGATTGCGAGGGTAATCTCGAACCATATGATCCAGACTACCGCACATAAAACTCGCTCCTTTCCATCTTCTGCAGTCCTGTTGAAGGTGTCCCTTCCTTGCACACCACTGACATATCTTGACCTCTGTATCTTCTTGGGATCTTGACTGACTGGAGTTTCTTTCACACCCCTGAGAACGTTGTTGTCCTCCCTGCTGATTTCGATCTTGAGATTTTCGACGATCCCTTCCTTGATGTTGACCTTGGGACTTCTGATTTCCATTTTTATTCCCAGAATGGAAGATGCGAGTTCCATTCCATTGTCCTTTTTCATGACCTTGGTTGTTTCAATATTGCTGGTTAGGTGTCTTGTGTCTGGATGACTCTCTGGAAGGCTTTGGAGCTGGAGGGATCTGCACCGGGAAAACCTCAATGGTTTCTTGCCTTGGAAGGGATGGTCCATCACTTGAATGCATGGCCACAAAATCCTGAATGCTGGACCAAGTCACCTTCTTGTTATGCAGGGTCTTGTTCTCGTTGATGATCTGGGTCAGTTGTTGTGACACTGACAGCCCAGCTGGAACTGTCTCCAAGAACTTCCTCCTCAACTCCTTGCTTGTCTCGAGTGCTTTATTTGGGAAGGCCTGGCGAGCCAGAGTCTCGAGTCTTGCAGCATATACATCTGGTGTCTCTCCAGGCTTCATTGTCGCGTTCTTGAATTCTGACACCTTGCCAGTTGTGAAGGTTTTCTTCATTTTCTTGTAGCACACCAACAATCTAGCCTTCATCTCATCATATGCCACACTGCAACCCCCATAAGCATTATACAAATCTCTGAATTTTCCTGTTAGATGTTTTCCAAGTGTTCCAGTCCAGTCTCTCCGTTCACAAGTAAACTTGGCTGAGCAATGACGTTCAAAGGCTTCTAGATATTCAGGAAAAGATCTTCCACTTGACACATCAAATTCATCAAGATCTGGAGCACTGGTAGGATAAACTCCTGGTGCCATCCTTGAACCGTTGTTACTCTTGAAAATGGAGGAACGCTTAGTACGTTTAACCTTCCTCTCAGCATCTGGAAGACTGGAGGTCTTATCTGAAGAACTGGAACTGGAGCTGGAACTGGATGGACTGGAGCTGGTTGATCTATTGCGCTGTGTCTTCATGGGTGTAGGAGATGCCAGCTTTGTCTTTTCTTTCTTGAAGGTTCATGTTCCTCTGCTGGTACCTTCTTCCCTGTTTGAGACATTCTCTACATCATCCAGATTCTCAAGCTCAGGCATTGAGTCATGAGAATCTCTCTCTAGATTCAGCCTATCCTTCTGCTGCTGCTTCCTCATCAGCTGGTCCACCTGTTGCTGCCAATATTCATTCTGAAGATTCAATTCAGCATTTTCCCTTGATAATTGGTCATACTTAGTCCTTAATTCTGTTTACATCCTCGAGTTGTTTCAACTTATGATCCCATGCTTGATTTGACTCCTCCATGGTCTTCTGCTGCTGGGTCATGAGAGCCATAAGCTGACTGATCTGGTCTTGCAATTCTTGAAACTCAGCCATCTCGAGTGTCTCGCTGGGTGCCTCAATAAACTAGCCGGCGTAATTTCCCGGGTCTGGGCACCAAAAATATGTTGCGGGGAGAGCGAAGGGAATAACTAGAATACCGTAACTTGGCTACTTCTTGATGATGGGAAAAGGAAGGTCCCGGGTGGTGAAGTTTTTCTCACCTCCACTGACTGTCACTGAGGGGCAAACGAGACTCCCACACTGCTGAACCAAGAAATGGACTCGACCCACTAGCTATCTCCAAAGATTAACACTGTGTCTGAGTCGGGTCCACTTGAGAACCTGGAAAGCCCTGGCTTCAGGAAAGGTGTGTGCAATGTACACCCAACAATGCTTGAGGACCTCAACCGAATATGGGCATACACAACAAGCAAGCAAGATTTTAGCAGACTGATCATCAAGTAAACCAAATGTGGCTGGATGAGAAAAGCAGATATTACCCTCTGAATTGTTTAATACAGAGATCTGGAGGTATTGTTGATTCAAGGACCCTGGGCTTGTCACAAGGAAATCCTTGAAAGTAACGACCCCAATCTATAAGGACAAAGGCTGAAAAAAAAACTAGTTGGTAGAATTCTAAGGGTTTATTAGCAATTAACTCAAATTATTTACAAGAGCTAGGATGGGTTATGAGCTTGAGTCTAAACGAGGCTTAAGATCAAGAAATGGAAATCCAAAAACCCTGAAAGGGTATGCTATACAATGGTGCTTACAATTACAATGACAAAAATACTGGACAACAAAAATGGAATTTCCAGAAAAAGATAAAAAAACTTAACCTATGCTAGAATGGTACAATTAGACAACACAGTAGACCTCACTGGACCTAACATCCTTAAGCTAGACTTGAGGTCAATCCAATCACACCTATCTATTATAGTTAAGCCATGGAGAAGCAAAACCTGAAACTATTGGTCCTAGCAATACCTTAACCTGCACACCGTTATGCACAGGCAATGTCCATTATCACAAGGCACTCTGTTTTCCTTGAATTTTCTTTTTTCTTAACAAATTTAGTTGGCAGGCTAGAACTTCCACAAGCAGAAGCCAACTGTGAATTTGAAAAACATGCCAGTTTGTAAACATTGAAGGCAAAATTTACTGATACTAGAATCAAAAACAAGATCAAAATGGATCTAAACAAAACTACTGAGCTAGTCAGGCATTAAGCAAGACTAACTCCATCAATATGGGGGTTACATAGTGGCCAATCCTGAAACAAGAAGAAAACAAGATGTTAGTCAAGACAACCCAACTACAGTAACATACAAATTCACTTTGTCATCATATATACAGTGCCCACAAATTAAATCACGCGCCATTATTGTATTTTTCTATGATGAGTTCAAGCATGAAAATGACATTTAGTAATCAGGATTATTTATGTAGAAATTATCGTACATTAGGCAACATTCCTTATGTTTCTACTTGATAGGTATGTATTTCATTTGATTCTGTGTGTTCATTGGAGCATACCAGGCCTGCCATTTGTTTGTGAAAATTGATTGTTTTTGACATTTTGGAGTGTGTGCTTTATTTGTAAGAAGATAATAATACCTACAGATATGGGTAAGCCAAAAGCATTGTGAGGTGACAATGTCCATATTCTTGCTTTAGAAAATGAAGGATTGTCATATACGGAAATCAGAGAATGAGTAAGCCACCATAATAATAGAAGTCTTGAAAAAAGTGAGGGTAACAGAAATCACTGCAGAGTACTGCAGAAAACTTGTTCACTCAATGCCTGCACATGTAAATGCAATAATAAAGGCTAAGGGTGAAATGACTAAATATTAAATAAAAAATTATTCACCATGTGTGTTTTTTTCCCTTCTTAATAAATAACATACTATATATTTTTACTGAAATTGGTAATCATGCAATTTCATTCAGAGCCACTGCAATATCAATATACCTTGCTTTTCAAATTCAAAGCATCTTCAAAATATAAGACTTTAGTAAGTTGTTAAAAATTAACAAAAATATTCAAACTATATAATTTCTGTTTCTTCATGAGGTAGTGACATCTTATTAATGTTGCATGCACTGTAAATCTGAAACCTTATTTATAAAGCTTTTATACAACTTTTGAGGTATTTCTGAGTATAGACTGCATCCTATCAACCTTTTTCATGCTAGCCTATTGTGAAAAAGGGATACTGCAAAATAATGATTAAATAGATTTCATACACAACTCTCTCCCAACTTTTTCACACAGAGAAGCTAGACAATAATATATAGTGCCCCTCACTACTGTGGTGGAGAATAACTACAAGAACTAGATAGATAAGTATCATTAATGGCTTACTTTAGCAAAGGTGTACTCAAGCAAAACAAAACATGTTTACCTTAACATTGAGTTCATTATCAGTGAAATCTGTTTCTTCTCTACCAGGAAAATCTATCATCCATTCATCTTTGATCCAATCACTTTGAATATGGTTTCCTTTTCATCACATTCAATACATATTTCCAACATCAATTTCTTCCTACATTTTAAGAAAACTCACTTATAATTTCTATTGAAGCTTTAAAAATGAGTTTATCAGTTTAATGTTTTGATAAATGTATTAAAAAATAAAATACCAACCTTACTGAACAATCTCTATTCATCAAAAGAATCAAATGAACTTCAAAATGGTCATATTTTCTTTTTCTTGTGGCATGAGTAACAAACCCACTTGAACTATATAAGAAAAACAATTTTTCATAACTATTTCTTACCTCCCATTCATCACAGATATTTCCATGGCCAATTGTATCTGCTTTGCAATAATTTGCTTCATAGGAATCTTCTTTAATAACTTCTTCTTTAATATCAACTTCTTCTTTAATATCAACTTCTTCTTTAATATCAACTTCTTCTTTAATATCAACTTCTTCTTTAATATCAACTTCTTCTTTAATATCAACTTCTTCTTTAATATCAACTTCTTCTTTAATGTTCCAATAAGTTTCTTTCAGATCACACTCATTTTCATCTTTTTGCATTTTGAAACTCTCAACATCAAATGAGTGATGGAAAAAACTTCTTTAACCAGTCTCTCTCTCTTTAGTTAACAGTTTATTATACTGATGGATATGAAATATTCTGAAAATAATAACATACTCCCTATAGGGACATTCCATGTTAATGTAAACCTCAATGTAAAAATTCAAAATTTACCCAACACAGACATAGATATACCATTTCAAGGAGAAAAACCTCAGGAATTCAAATTTGAAATTGAAAAAAGTTCTAGGCTTTACAATAAAAAAATTAGAGCTACAAATGTGAACCCAAGTCAGTGGTGTTAATTTTTACCAAAAAAAATTGCAATATTTAATACCACTTGCCTTAAACAATTATTTGAAGGCAAAAAACTTCACTTTTTTCTATGTGAAGGTCAAAATATGAAAATAAAAACCCACTCTAATAGACAGAGTTTATTTCCACAACAGTTTCGATGCCCACTGGCATCCTCCTCGGGTGGATACAGAAAAATGAATGAACCAAAACAAGAGGGAAAAACAGTTCAGGGACCGACCGTTAAGAAATTCGCACCTAGGTTAGATCCCATTCTCCCGACACTGGAAGGGCATTTTCATTAAAGGGACCCACTTATAAGTACATTCGCACAAATTTAAAACTATCTTCCTGTTCTAAACACACAGATTCTATTATTTTTCTTTTGACATAATTATTACATTTATAAAGTACCTTACTTGATTCCCAATCTATAGCATGATTATTTTGGCTGGCATGATAAAAAATGGCATTATTAGTATTACAACTTCTGAAGGCATATTTGTGTTCTTTAATACGGGTACTTTATAAATGTAATAATTATGTCAAAAGAAAAATAATAGAATCTGTATGTATAGAAAAAGTAGATAATTTTAATTTGTGCGAAGGTACTTATAAGTTAGACCCTTTAATGAGATTCTTGGTCAAAAAATCCCTTACGGAGTCGGGGGAACATGTTCTAACCTAAGTGTGAATTTCTTAAAGGTCTCTGGATTGTTTCCTTACTCGCTTTTAGTAAATGTAATAATGGAAGTAATAAATGTGGAAATAAATATAAATGCAACAGACATAATAATAAAGGTAATATTATAAATTTAATAATTAGGGTAAAGGTAATAATAATAAATGTTAAAAAAAAATGTAAATGCAATAATAAATGCAGTAATTATGTCAAAATATTAGAATCTGTATGTATAGAACAAGATGATAGTTTTAATTTGTGCGAATGTACTTATAAGCAGGACCCTGTAATAAAATGCCCTTCCGGTGTCGGGAGAATGGTATCTAACCTAGGTGCAAATTTCTCAATGGTCTCTGGATTGTTTCCTTCTTGCCTTTTTCATTCGTTTTTCAGTTTATAAGTTCTGTATAATAAACAACAATGTAATAACCAATGTAATAATAAATTTATAATTTCTGTAATAAATAATAATGCAATATTAAATGTAATAAATTTAATAATAAATGTAATAATTATGTAAAAAAAATAATAGAATCTGTATGTTTAGAACAGGAAGATAGTTTTAAATTTGTGTGAATGTACTTATAAGCGGGTCCCTTTAATGAAAATGCCCTTCCGGTGTCGGGAGAATGGGATCTAACCTAGGTGCAAATTTCTTAATGGTCGGTTCCTGGACTGTTTTTCCCTCTTGTTTTGGTTCACTCATTTTTCTGTATCCACCCGAGGAGGATGCCAATGGGCATCGAAACTGTTGTGGAAATAAACTCTGTCTATTAGAATGGGTTTTTATTTTCATAATTATTTGAAGATTAGTTTTTCCTTCATTACGCCATGAACGTGATCCTTTGTAAAGAAAATGGAAGCCAGCTGATAGCTTAGTGACAGTTCTGTCAATTACAGGACATCAAAGAAGGAACCCTGCTTGAAATGTTATGACCATCATGGCAAATAGTGTTTTTTTCTTTCAGGAAGCATACTATTGCAAATTTCTCCACATAACCTTGAATCCTTTTTTAGTAACCATAGAAATGCCTTATAAACACAAAATATTAATCAATGACATTTTTACATTAGGAGACAAATGAATGTATGGTCATAACATTTGAGTGACAGTTGAAACAATCTCAAGGAGTTACGACCATCACACATGAAAATATTAATTGAGTATGTCAAATATGACTTTTTAACTGTGATTGGTGTTGTTCCAGATTATACAGGAATAATTACATTCTAAATGGCACCAAAGAAAGTAGACACCAGCAGAAAGGGCAAAAGCATACATTGAGAGGAAGAGAAATGACCAAGTATATAAATTAAAAAATGCAGAGAAATGTAAGAAGTACAGGCATTCCATGAGGAACTCAGCTCGAGAACTCTACAACAACCAGGCCAAGCTGAGAATGATTAGACATAGGGAGCAAAAGAAGTCAGCAGCAGCTCTTGTCCCTGATGATAATCAGCAGGCCAGCACAAGTGGGACATCTCCCTATGTCATCTTTCACTGAGGTGAGTATGTGGGTCATAGTAACTCCAGTATTAACTAGTAAACTCTAGTAAACTAGGTTATTTATCGACAATACATGCAACCTGTTTTTCCAATCTTTGCAGGGAAAGCAACTAGCAGACTAATGTCCTTCCTCGAAGTCCTCGAAAGAAGGTCACAATTGTTACGAAGCTGGCAGCTGAATTTGGAATAAGAGTTGCAAGCAACCAACAAGTTTGCCAAGGAATATCAGAGATGACAAAAGCAGAAGTCAAGTCTTCTGTCTTTCTACATGCAAGAGGACATATCTCATCAGCTCCCAGGCCAGAAAGATGTGGTAAGTGTAAGAGACCCAGCTACAGGCCAGAAAGAGACAATCTCAAAGTATCTACTGCTCTATAACCTGCATGAAGCACATAAGATGATCTTAGAACAGCATCCAGATATTCACATTGGCCTTGCTAAATTTTGTGAATTACGTCCTAAACAAGTAAGTCTTGTAGGCAGCAAGTCTCAAGAGGTTTGCTGCTGTCCTTCCTGTGAAAACGTTAAGCTTATGTTCAATGCACTCTCCTGGTCAAAAGGAGGAGAAAGTGATGTGATGTCAGTTGCAAACCTGCTTGCAATGATGGTGTGCAACTCAAAGAACCCTAACTGTATAGCAACTGTAATTTGTGCTCCATCTCTACCAACTGCATGGGCCTCCTAGAGAATTTGCTTGCAGAAGACAGAAATATTATACCAGTAATGCAGTGGCAGAAAGGTCTCCTTGTCCATGATCACTTGAATATTGTTGAAATTCTGGAATGATTAGCATCCATGATGGAGAAATATGTGACTCACATCTACAATATGCACACACAATCAAAGAAACTCCGGAAAAGAAAAGAGGAACTCAAAGAAGGCACTATTATTATACAGGTTGACTTCTCTGAAAATTATGCAATAAAACATCAACACAAAGTTATGGCAGCTCACTGGACTCCTTTCACTGGGGCATCAGTAACCATATTTACAGCTGTTGTTCATTACAGAGCCAATGATGCACCAGCAAGCAAGAACATTGCTATAATATCGGACAGAATGGCACACACTAGCCTGGAAGCTCAAGTCTTCTGTAGCAAAATAATCCATCATATGAGAGCTGTAGATGTAAAAGTAAGCATCATCATCCTATGGACAGATGGAGCTGCTGCTCATTTTAAAAACAAGTACTCAATGACAGCCATAACTTTCTACTCAAAACTGCACAGCTGTATTGCTGAGTGGCATTTCTGTGAGAGCTACCACAGAAAAGGACCACATGATGGTATAGGTGGTCTGCTTAAGCATCATGTATGGAGGAGAGGTCTGCAGGAAAGAGCTGTTGTCAGCAATGCTGCTGGGTCATTCCATATGAAGTCACCTAGAGGTCCCCAGGTCACCCTCTCAGAAAATTCTGAAAAAATTATCATTTGTAATTCTATCAAACTTATGCACAAATCCCAAATTTTAGGTCAATATTACTTATAGTTTTTGAGATACAACAATTTGAAAGTGTGCTATTTTTCCTTATTTTTTGGCATCGTTGGCAAAATCACATGAATGTCCAACTTTAGGCAACCATATCTTTTTTGTTTATCCCTTCACAAAGCTGATATGTGGTATATATGGTAAACAGTAGTCATAGAATCCATATTTGATGTCAAATGAAACTTATCTCTTATAGTTTGCCACATACAAGGCTTCAAAAATCAAAGAAAGCTTAAAAATTCACTAATGGTTACCTTCTTTTCACTGGTACTGATAAAAAACTATTTATACTTAAGAGTAGTGATGGGACGATACCAGAATTTTTAACGATTCCGATTCCGATACCACTAAAAAGTCTCGATTCCGATACGATTCTCGATTCCGATTCCGATTCTCAATATTTTTAAATATAATTCTATACTTGTTTTTCTGGAAATTGTCATATTTTACTCTGGCAAGATTAACTATTTACATTATGAGTATGGTAATATAAATTATAAATTATAATAGATTGGTTTAAAAATAAAAATCAACTGTAAGTTGTAACAATTCATTTTAATCTTCTTGATTACACATCATGGATATACATGTTTTAATGTATAGCTACAATACAATAAAAATAAAATTTGTTATCCTCTTTCATTTAAATTTTAAAGTTTACATTGCAAAACTGGTTCAATTAAAAGTTAAAGAATCGTTTTAAGAATCGGAAATCATGGTACAATTCTCTCGATTCCGATTCCGATTCCTGAAAAATGCTTGATTCTTCCAATTCCTGATTCCGATTCTGATTAATCGTCCCATCACTACTTAAGAGCTGAAATTAATTTTACAGTTTGTTATAGTGTATTTGTAGAAATGCTTTCAAAGCTCTCTATTATCTATAGAATTGGAAACAATAACTATTAAAAAAAATGAAAAATTTCATTTTAGCAAAAAGAAGCCTATATTCATGCCATTATTACCCCATCAGGACAGTTAGCCATCACTTTCATATTTTTACCATATGTTCGTATACATTTAGGCAAACTACAGTCAAAGTTTGGTTTTGGTGGTCAAGCTGATGTCCTGAAAAATGGATGGAACTTCTTGGTCTGGCACTCTGTGAGCTGGTGCCATGATGGTGTCCTCAAATTTCTCATATATATGGCTTGGTGAGAGCCCCATATATATGATAACCCCATTAACCCCCCCCCCCCCCCTTTCCCCCATTTATGGCACACAGTGGTTAACATGATCATTGTTTAACAAACAGTAAACTTGTTTGAGTTTGTTCAAGAAATATTAGTATTGCGCAATATTACATACAGGGAATATGATGACCTAATCTTGTCTGAACTTGTACATACCTTGTGCAATCCCTGCTACTATATATAAGCTGTCCCAATCTCATAAATTCTCATACTTACAGAAATGGAGTTGAAGGCTACACAAAGCTGTTCTATTGGACAGAAATTACATGATGTATGTCTAAAAGGACTTACTGAGAAAAACTTGGTATACTCATGTTGGATCAGTTAACCAGTGAGGATAAAGCGCTGCTGTCATGGAGATGTGATATATTGTTGGCAAACAGTGATACTGTATGTTTTCATCATGAGAAAATGTTTTTGTTTCATTACGAAAATCTTCAATGCTATTGTGTAGACCCAAGAAAAGTTCACAGGAAGAAAATTGCAAGTAAGTTTCCTATATATTACATTATTACTGAATGTTGTATTTACATTGTTCTAACATTCCTATCTAATACCAGTAAGTTTATATTCATTTATAACATTTGTAGTTTTGTATCTTATGGCGAGTGAGTTTTGAGAAAAATTTGATTTAGAATTGTATTTTATGATTATCAAAATCCCTACACACTGTAGACAGTGACACTGCCAGGATGATGAATATAAAACCAGGACAAAATCTGTGCCCAGAGTGCAGCAAGTGCCCCACACAATACGAAGAACAATTGATGCCTACAGCCTCTACTGGATGATGGAGCAGGTACCAGTAGGTCTTGTGGATCAGTTGAAGATTTTCAGCCAGTAGTAGTTCTTTGTCAGGAACTGAACACAAGTGCTAGTGTCCTGGACTGTTCTCCTCTAAAATTTTAGTGTGACAAGGACAAAGTTCTTACACCACTGCAACCATAGCACTGGTGATGGTGATGCAGATCTCACAGATCAAAATGTTGGCAAATGCAGGGATGGGGAGTCGGCCAAAAACAACCGACTCCGACTCCCGATTCTTTCCTTATCATGCTGATCTACAACCTTATAAATATTGGGATGTTTGTTTCGTAGATGGCGTTTCAAGTTTGAGGCTCTAGTTGGAGCATTAGGCATGTTTCCCAGTGTAAGCACTAATTTTTGCATTACATTCTTTACCATCCTTTTCTACTTGACAAATAAAAATACTTTCATCCTCATTTAGCTTAAAATATTAAAAGACTGCTGATTTTCTACTAGGCCCACGACTCATTATTAATAGGGGCTAATTAAATTAATAATTAATATATTGCTAATTTTTATATGGTACCTAGTATCCTAAAATAGAAATATGAAATTCATTTGCTAAGATTTACCAGAACAATAAATCAAATGTGGAAATGTGAATCTAGAATTAGTTCAGGAAGATATTTATTTAGGGCAGAGTAGTATTCTGGTAAATTGTTGGCATATAGAAATTGAATCAAAGAGTCGGGAGTCGGTCGTTTTTACCAACTCCCGACTCTTCAAAAAAGCCCAGACTCCCGACTCCGACTCCCCACCTCTGGGCAAATGGCAAACATGTAGCATGTATTTATGATAGAAACTGGTATGTGGGTAATATAAAAGATCATTCTGATGAACAGTCTGATGTTTTAGTCACTTTCATGAAAAGATCACACAAAAGTGCTTTGTCTTGGCCAGCAATATCAAGAATAGATGAATGCTGGGTGCCATTCCAACATGTTATCTGTGTAGTAAGTTCATCAACTGTCCAGGGAAGAGGTGCTCATCATTATACCCTAAACCCAAGTGACCTTAACAAAACTCAAACACTATTTCCTACATTTCTTTAGAGTGCTTTAAGTATGAGATGAATGTTGAGTAATCAAGTAATTCATTTGTAGGAACTTCACTTTTAACACATGTTTAAGCAGTACGGTACATATTTACTAAATTGAGGACATGGTGAATTTAACAAATTGAATATTTAAGTTGGAATCTTGATTTCAGAAATATTTTTCAGTTTCAGGTCCCTTATTAAATGACAGAAGGATATAAAGTTGTACAGTATCTGTAATTCTCCAATGTTTCAGATGATCATTTTTCATGATATATGTATGTGTAATACTGAAATATATTCATGTTACTCTGATATTTTTACTTTGCATTTTTGTGTAAATTATGGTAATTTTGAAAAAAAAAATTAAATTGAAGGAAGCTGACCACCAAAACCAAACTGTGACTGTAGTTTGCCTAAATGTATATGAACATATAGTAAGACTGTCCTGATGGGGTAATAATGGCATGAATATAGGCTTCTTTTTGCAAAAATGAAATTTTCCAATTTTTTTATTATTTATTCTATAGATAATAGAGAGCTTTTGAAAGCATTTCTGACTACAAATACATTATGACAAACTGTAAAATTAATTTCAGCTCTCAAGTATGGATAGTTTTTTATCAGTACCAGTGAAAAGAAGGTAACCATTAGTGAATTTTTAAGCTTTCTTTGATTTTTGAAGCCTTGTAGATGGCAAACTATGAGAGAGAGGTTTGATTTGACATCAAATATGGATTCTATGACTACTGTTTACCATATATACCACATATCAGTCTTGTGAAGGGATAAACAAAAAAGATATGGTTGCCTAAAGTTGGACATTCATGTGATTTTGCCAACGATGCCAAAAAATAAGGAAAAAAAAGCATAATTTCAAATTGCTGTATTTCAAAAATTATAAGTAATATTGACCTAAAATTTGGGATTTGTGCATAAGTTGGATAGAATTACAAATGATAATTTTTTCAGATTTTCTGAGAGGGTGACCTGGGAAGTTGTTCAAAATTTGGGTGATTTCATATGGAATTGACCCGCTGACTTCTATGAAGTTGCTAAAACCATCACACAGAAGACAGATCTAATTTATGTTATATCAGAGGAAACAGAAAAGGAAAGACCAACCTATGAAAAGATCTGGAAGTTCAGTCGCCAGGCAGCACTTGCAGACTCAGAAAAGCCACTACATTAAACCTATGGGCTTGTATAATATCGCCCTGTTCTATAATTCCTGTGACATCAATCCATTTAAGATATGCAATTTACATCCAATAACAGATGGCACTTCAGAACACAGCAGTGATCAAGACAGCATTAGTGATGCTGATCACAGAGATCTACAAGATGAACCAGTTTCCTCATGTTCACAGAGCAGAGATGGCATAGGGCTTCATAGGCAGTCCATTAATTAATGAATAGAGGGATGAAGCATCAATGCATCTTCTTCCAGGAAGTTTCGTTGTTGTGCACTATTTCACAAAGAAAAGGGAAAAACTTTATGGCAAATGTGTTAAGTTGTGATTTTAACAACTTATAAATAAAAATTAGTTGCCTCAGAAAAACCAATTGTGCTAGTGATACAATTATGACCTTTAAGTACCCTGATGAAGACTTTATATTTCACCAAAATATTGTTAGAATGCTTCCAGAGCCAACAATCAACAAAATGATTTACAGTTGGCTTTCCAAATGTTTCCCTAAAAACATGAATTAGTGTTGGGGTTTAAACCCCTAACACAACCATTTGTATGTAGTGTTTTTTTCTGAAAATAGACATCAGGTTTGATTTTCCATACTGACTTATGGTATATGCATTTTTAAATGATGAAAAAACCCAGTAAATTTACTTCATAATTTTAAGTGATAGTGTACAATCTACCTCAGATTTATTGGTCCAATGATCCTCTGCAAATCCTGATGCACATCATCCTAGCTGTAAAGGTATGTATTTTAAGATTCTACATTATTATTAAACCAGTCTGTATATATACTGTACAATATAAGGCACTATCTTTAATATGGATTTACAAGTGTCTGGAGTCAGGTGGTTAATTAATATAATTAATATAATATATACAGTCGACCCTCGACTTACGTCGTCACTGTCTTATGTAATTTTGAGTTACGAGAAGCCCCCCATTGACTGTAATTGATTCGTCTTACGTAATTATTTTGTGTTGCGTAATAGCTGCGTAATCGCAAATGCAGTGCGTGACCACTCACTAGCAGGACGCTGGGTATTTCACATTATTTCATTGTTATTTTTACTGTGCATTATATAACTCTCTCCAATGTAAGTCTAAATTAATTTTTTATTATTAATTTTTAATATATTTTCTTTTACAGATGGTGTTTCTTAATAATTATTATTAATTACCATTATAATTCTGTTTATACACTGTTTTTATCAAAAAATTTAATTATTTTATTATTTTCAATACTTTTTTGGGGTCCTGGAACGGATTACCTGATTTACATGTATTTTGGGGTTTGACTAATGTCATTTTTGAGTTAAGTAACTCATCTTGGAACAGATTAATTACCTAAGTCGAGGGTCAACTGTATGTGTGTATATATATATATATATATAATAATTTTATAATGTTTCAGACCAACAAAGACCCTAGGATCCACTCATGGCTGGTCTACCTAACTCTGTTCGTAATTGTGTATTGTGCATGTCTTCTGTGGTGGCGGAGAGGACCTACAATTTTACGTGGGTTCCGAACCACAAGGCCTTAATTTTACTACCTTAAATTATACCCAATCTATCAACATATGCGTCTAATCGATTTTTAAACATGTTTATAGACGTGCTACTAATTATTTCTACCAGCAAACTATTCCAAATACAGTGGACCCCCAATTTGAGTACGCATCGATTTGAGTATTTTCGATTTGAGTACGCTCGTCCATAGGCTCCTATTGACTCGACTTGAGTAGAAAACTCGATTTGAGTATGCCAGCCAGCGATGCCGAACGTGTTTCAGTTTGTCTAGAGCGTTCGTTGCGGGAACATTCGGGGTCTAATGTTTTGAATAGTACAGGTGTTCTTAGGGATTTCTGTTAGAATTTCGTACATTTTGTTTTCTGACTTTGTACTTAGTGTTTATTTATGTTAGTTTCTGTTGATTACAGCATAAAATAGTGAAAATATAGCATAAATTTGGTGATTCGTACATGCAGTGACTTTGATACTGTATTTTATATTGTGGCATAGTGTACTGTTATAGTGATGGCTTCTAAACGTACATCTACATCAAAAGACTCACAAAAGAAGAAACGCCTTTTTACAATAGAGATGAAATTGGAAATTATTAGAAAAAGTGAAGAGGGTAAAAGTCTCAAAGACTTAGCTGAGGAATATGACATTCCTAAGACCAGTATTTCAAGCATTTTGCGTCATAAAGATTCTGTGAAGGGTACGAGGGCTGTTAAGGGCTCTACCAGGGTTTATAAGGGCAGGGAGGCTATTATAGAAATGGAAAGGCTGCTGCTTATTTGGATTCAGGAGGAGGAGAGGAAAGGGGAATCAACTACTCAATCATTCATTTGCGACAAGGCCACCAACATTTTTAATGAGACTAAAGGGACAGTGGATACATCTAGTGAGGCGTTTGAGAATTTTCATGCCAGTAAAGGGTGGTTCGAACGGTTTAAGAAGCGGTGTGAACTGAAAAATGTGAGAAGGCATGGTGAAGCTAGCAGTGCTGATAATGAAGGTGCAGAAGCTTATAAGACCGAATTCGCTGAACTTATAGAAAATGAAAATTATCTGCCACAGCAAGTGTTCAATGCGGATGAGACTGGCCTCTTCTGGAAAAGGCTACCGAACACGACTTATATCACCCAGCAGGAAAAGAAAATGCCTGGCCACAAACCCATGAAAGACCGATTTACACTTCTTGTTGCTGCCAATGCCTCAGGAGACCTTAAAATCAAACCTTTAGTGGTGTACCATTCTGAAAATCCAAGAATTTTTAAGCAGAAGAAAGTGATGACTTCCAACCTTGGGGTTTTCTGGAAGTCTAATAAGAAAGCCTGGGTGACTAGGGTTAACTTTCATGCTTGGCTGATGGAAGTTTTTTGCCCTACTGTTAGAGCATACCTTGAGACTAACAAGCTGCCCTTAAAAGCTCTGTTACTGCTGGACAATGCAAAAGCCCATGATCCGGACCTCAATGCCATTGTTAAAGTTAGATTTCCCTTCATGAATGTACAGTTTCTGCCCCCTAACACTACCCCCTTAATTCAGCCAATGGACCAGCAGGTGATTTCTAATCTTAAGAAAATGTATACAAAACATATGTTTGCCCAGTGTCACGAAGCAACAGAAAGAATGTCCCTGACCAAATTCTGGAAGACAGAGTACAACATCTATGAGGCCATCAGGCATGTTGTGAGAGCATGGAGAGATGTCTCCAATGTCTGTCTTAATGCCACCTGGAAAAAGTTGTGGCCGTCAGTGGTTCATAACTTTGAAGGCTTCCAAGATGAACCTAATATTGCAGCCGAAATTGTCCAGCTAGGCAACCAGATGGGGCTTAACGTCAGTGACAATGATGTTGCTGAACTGATCCAGGAGCATACACAGGAACTCATGACTGAAGAACTCCAAGCATTGGCCAGGGAGTCTGGTTCTGGATCAGATGATGGGGAGGAAATTGAGGATGAATCGGAGTCTCACTGTTGCTAAGGCTAAGGAAGCCATTGAATACTGGTCTAAGCTTAAACCTATTGTCAACTTGCACCCCGATGTGGAAATCAGTGAACCTGTTTTATGCTTGTTTGAGGACAAGGTCATGAGCTACTTTAAGTCATTCATAGCAAACAGGCAGAAGCAACAGAAAATTGATGCTTATTTCAAGCCCTCAAGTCCCCAACCCTCTACCTCTTCCATGTCATTGGCTGTGGGCCTAAGAATGCCTAGCCCTGATGAGTTACCAGACATCATAATGGAAGGAGACTCTCCCTCCAAGCAATAATTCCTCCCCTCCATTCCTCATCTGGAACTTCCAGCACATCAAGCAAGACTCCTACAGGATTATTCTATTTTGTCTATATTGTACGGTATGTATTTTGTATTCTATTCTGTCTATTTTTAATACAATTACTAAATTTCGTAGGCCAATTTCTATAGAAAAAGTAGGGGTGGAGTGAAATTTTTGGGTTTTGGAATGAATTAATTAATTCCCATAGGTTATTAAGTTTGATTTGAGTACATTTCGAATTGAGTACGCCATGCTGGAATGGATTACGTACTCAAATCGGGGGTCCACTGTATTTACTATCCTAAGCGTAAAAAACATTTTGGCAACTACTGTCTCAAACCTTCTACTTGTCAACTTACACCCATTATTTCTAGTCCTAGGGGCATTCCAGGACAAATCACCCAAAAATTTAAAAATTTGTCACCACTCCGACCCAGATTTTAATGAAAATTGACCTACGGGGTTCTTCCAGGTGCTGATTTCACTGGTTCAAATAAAAAAGTCCTATGACCCATAGTTTTTGAGATATGGGCCCCCAAAATGTTGGGGGGCCCCACTTTACCACCTAAATTTAATGGACAATAACTCCCAAACATCTTGTTGTAGACCTATAAAACTATACATGAAGAGATCTATTAAATGATACCACATTCAAATGTGTAGAACAATAATGAAAATTTTCCCCCCAAGCCCCACTAGACAGTGAAATCCAAAAAAAAAATTTTCATTTATTAAACTTGCATTAATTGTTAAAAGATACAAACAATAAAAAACGTGGGTATGAAGTTGCAAGATATTTTAAAAATTATTGAAAAAATATGTACATTGAAATTTTTACATTTTTACGCAGACTAAAATAGAGAAGTACAAATGATATATTTACATCCTATGTATAACTCATATTCACGCAGTCTCTCTCTCAAATGTTTGTTAATTATGCTTATTTTTATTACAGATGTGCTTATTTTCAGTCAAATCATATCTTATTTTTGAGATTTACAATTGTGTATTTTTAGTAATGAAAAATGGTTAGATACTGTGATGATCCTTTACAAAAACATAAGAAAAAGATACACAAGGATATAAGAACCATCAGCCAATCACTTTATGATTGATGTAAATGGAAACTACAAAGGAATATCGAACTATGTAGCAACTTTAGAAAATTATTGACCCAGAGACCAGAGTTGCTATCAACATCACAAAGTGAAGAGTCTGATCACAATCAGTCTTCTGAGAATATTATTTCAAAAAGCAATGAATATGATCCAAGTATATCAAGTAATGCCAAAGAAGAGCTTTCTCAAGTTCTAGAAAGTCTTGCTGTGACTCCAGTGAAGAAGTGTAAGTATTTATTAATAGGTACTTTTTATATTTATAATTTTTTTATTTATATTATTTATTTATAATGCATTTACTTTCAAGACAGTTTTTCAGCAGTTGCTGAAAAACTTAATGAAATTAATATGTTGACATTAAATTTATTAAACTTATTAAACTTATGAAATTAATATGTTGACATATTAATTATTATTGTCCATATATATCAAATGGAGTCAAATATTTATTAATTCAAAAATTTCAGATGGTTTGGATTCCTCAAGAAAATAAGCAAAAGCTATTCAAACAATAGAAAAAGCATGTCGTTCTTTAAAACGAAAGCTAGAAACAAGTTTAGAAAATGAGATCCCAAGCCTATCAAAAGCTACAAAGTTAGATCATGAAACTCAAAGGTATGAATTTTAAAATGATACACTATTATTAAATAGGAATATACCTAAACTAAAACTGAAGCATAAAAACAAAATGTAGGTATTCACCTTTGATAGTAGAAACTAGAAGCACAACTCCCTAAAGATTTGAGATCAATAGGCCCATTAAATCATTTGAAATTCATTTGGTCACAAAATAATTTTTGGTTTAATTTGACTATCTCAAAGAACTCTCATTTTGTTACACTTGAAATCACTATTATAATCCTAAAAATTTAATATGCACATGTAATGTTTTGTTTATAGCTATTATACATTCATGAATTTGTTTCAGGTCAATGATTCATCTCATGAATGAACTGGTGGAAGCTTTCCATTCTACTGACAGTTATGAGAGGAAACTCAAAATATTGACATTATCTCCATTTACCATATCAAAAACTATAAATCTATTTCAGACAACTGAATATTTAGTTAAGAAAAGCAGAAATAAAAAACAAAGACCTGGAATTATTCCTGAAATTGAACCCATGTCAAAAGGAAAAGTAATAAGCTAATAACTAAAGGTACTAAAGATTTTGTTCAGAAATTTTTTGAATCAGATGAAATTAGTTGTTTGTGCCCAGGTACAAAAGACTGCCTGAGTATCAGAAATGAAAGTGGGTATAAAGAATCTGTGCAGAAAAGACTGGTGTTAATGAATCTGAAAGAAACTTTTAGTCTCTATAAAAATAATCCAGATAGTCCCCATATTGGCTGCTCTAGTTTTGCCAGCCTTCGCTCCAGACATTGTGTTTTAGCTGGAGCTGCTAGTACCCGTTGTGTGTGTGTATGTGCATACCACCAGAATGCCAAAATACAATTCTCAGCTTTGGGTGTCAAAGGGTTGGAATACACAACTCTTATGGAGAAAGCAGTGTGTGACATCAACAACAGGAATTGCATGATGCAAATATGTAATCTCTGTCCAAAAGAACAAGGTATTGAGAATTTTTTGCTCACTTTTCAAAGTGTTAATGATCCTGAATGTGAGGAAATAAAATATAAACAATGGGTTACTACAGATCGATGTAATATGGTTGAAAAAACAGAATCTGTAGATGATTTTATAAATTCATTAGCACAAAAATTGTCAAATTGACACATCATCACTTTATAGCAAAGAATCAGAGTGCATTTCTAAAAAACTTGAAGAGTAATTTAAATAGCCATACAGCTGTATTTCTTGGTGACTTTTCAGAAAACTACTCATTTGTAGTACAGGATGCAGCCCAAGGTTTTCATTGGGAAAATACCCAATGCACAGTGCATCCCTTTGTGTTATATTATAAGGAACCAGAAAGTAATGAAACAAAATATTCAAGTTATTGTTTTTTATCTCCAAATACAAAACATAACACTACAATGGTTTACACTTTTTTAAATACACTCATACCTATTATTAGAAAAACCCACCTTCATCAAAAAATTACATTATTTTACTGATGGATGTGCAGGACAATATAAAAATTGTTTCAAGTTTGTTAATGTTTGTAAACATGAAGATTTTGGGCTAGAATGTGAGTGACATTTCTTTGCCACAAGCCATGGTAAGAGCGCTTGTGATGGGATTTGGGGTAGAGTGAAAAAATCTGTAGCCAGAGCGAGTATGCAGAGAACATTCGCAAATCAAATATTAATACCAGAAGACATGTTTGAATTTTGTTCAAACAATATAAGTGACAGCATAAAATTTTTTTTAATAAATTCTGAAGAAATTGAAACTATGGAAAAAATTTTCAGTGACAGATATGAAAAAAGTATGCGGCCAACAGGAACACAAAAATTCCACAGATATGTACCTATTAATGCAAATAACAAGAACATTTGAATTATCTTCTGATGAAGTTGGTGAGGTGAGGATTATAAGCAAAGCTTTTCTGGGTGAAGATAATGTTGAAGTTAATCTGAAAATACGAGAGTACATAGTTTGTACTTGAAATGATCAAAAATGGTTGGGATTTGTACATTCCTATAATGAGGAATTTAATGACTTTGAGGTTAGCTTTTTGTACCCATCAGGATATAGTGTTTACTATTACTTTCCACAAATTAGAGATACATGCCACATATCAAGAGATAAAATTTTAGGTTTATTAAGCACACCAACTTTAAAGCCAGGAACAATGCATATTCAATATGTTTTTGCAGAAAATGAGTTGAAAAAACTCATGTAATTATGAATCAACTTGATGTAATATGTGTGTTCAATTTGTATTTTTGCTGTTTATTTTCATCCATATGAATATATCATTTGTAGTTCTCTATTTTAGTCTGCAGGCGTAAAAATGTCAAAATTTCACAATGTACATATTTTTTCAATAATTTTTAAAATATCTTGCAACTTGATACTCACATTTTTTATTGTTTGTATCTTTTAACAATTAATGGAAGTTTAATAAATGAAAAAATTTTTTGGATTTTACTGCCTAGTGGGGTGGGGGTCAAAAATAAAAATAAAAAAGGGGGAAAATTTTCATTATTGTTCTACACATTTGATTTGTCAGCCAGACTCTGTACTGAACAGACACATTTCCCGAGCTCTCTGATATTGCATCTACTTTTGCATATTGCTGAAAATTTTACTTTTGGACAGTTTTGAATTTTATATACTTGCGTTTATATTCACGTTGTTATAGTTAATTGAATATTAGTGGTTTTTAGTGATTTAGAAGTTTTCATAGCCTGCCAGCTTAATTTAACTTACACTTGTGACAGTTTAAACTAATTTTTAACTGTGCAGTGCCATCGCAGAAAGCGTTGTGCGTTAGGTGTAAGGTAAACCGGTAGTATTCGAAATTTAAGGATTATAACAGTGGTCCTATGGCGATTACCAAGAGATCAGTTTGTTTCTTTTGTGAGTTAATGGAGAAATTAGTTGACATAAAATGCAGTGTACGTGAGGTAACCGAAAGACTTGCAACGCTTGATGAGGGCAGGGGTAGGGCTACGGTTGATGGAAGCCGAACCAATACTAACGTTGAAGACGTTAGTAATTTGAAGGGTGAGGTGCGTAACCTAGTTTCTAGTTTAGGTAGCTTGTTGGGAAGGTTGGATAGAGTTGAGGAAGGGGTTAAGGTTAGTCCAAGAGTAGTAGATGGGGAAGGATTTAGAGAAGTTAAGGGTGGAGCTAGGCCGCGTACGTTAGGTGATAGGAATCCCCCCCCTATCAAGGTTTTGAACCCTTTCGCCCATTTGGAAAGGGACGTGAATGAGGGGGAAACTATTTTAATTGGGGACTCTTTAGTGCACCACATGGACAAAGAGTTTGTTGAACGGCATCCAACCAAGAGGAGGAGGGTCTGTCTCCCAGGGGCCAGGGTTGACAGAGTTAGAGACAAAGTGGATAGAATTGACGTTGCCTCCCGTCACTCGATGTTGGTGACGATGGTAGGAGGCAACGACTCGTATAGGCCCGATACGAGAGTGCCTGACCTTTTGGAGAGATATAGGGGGGTTAATTAGGTCCCTGAAGGCAAGGTCAGATAGGTCTTTAGTTCTAGGTATTACCCCTAGGCACAGGTTGGGTCTTAGGATTACGTCAAAAACAATATTTTTTAATAATAAATTAGAAGAGATTTGTGCAGAGGAAAATGTACCCTTCGTAAAGCTGTGGTCTGAATTCAGTGATCCTAGCCTTTTTATAAAAGATGGGGGTGCATTTTAATGAAATAGGTAATGCTAGGCTAGGTAGGTTAATAGATGAAAATGTACGAAAGCTGTATAGGTCGAAGCCTTCTTTAAATGTTGTGGGTCCGAGGAACGCAGGCCCGACGTGAAAAATAGTTTAAAACGCGGGCCTGTGGTAAAAAATAACTTAAATGTCTTTTATTGTAACACGCGTAGTATTAGAAATAAATTAAATGAAGTTAAGGCGATAATTTATTCCAGCAACTACGATATAGTTGCTATCACTGAAACTTGGTTAAATACCGTGACTCAGGACAAGGCTTATGAAGATAGGATTAATGAGTAAGACCTGTATTCACTCAAAACTAGGAGATTAAGGGGGGAGCTTATTGAAGTTTTCAAAATCGTTAATAACATCAATAACGTAAATTTTGACAAATTGTTCACTTTCGATAATAGTAATACTCATAATGAGATTTAAGTTGTGTGGCAGATGTTTCATTACTAATATCGCTAAAAACTTCTTTACATTTAAAGTAATTGATAAATGGAATAATCTTCCCGCGCCCGTCGTGAACTCTACCAGCGTTAATGTGTTTAAGAACCGTCTTGACAGACATTTTAAAAATAATAATGTTGTTTAAAATAAAAATAAAAAAAATTAGCAACAGGAACTCTGGGGGTGGTGGTTGAGGATGAGTCTGTTGACAATTAATGCCAGCTTGTGACATGTCAGCGTGTGATGCCAGCAATAAAATAAAAAAAAAAAAAAATTAGACTAACACGAACGTAGATGTAGCTCGTAACGTAAACTAAACCACTTTTTGTTTAACTTTACCTACTTTTTTTTTTTTCTTATCCTCTCCTTACTTTGCATGTCTGTAACACTCTTTTCTTGCATGTCTGTAACACTCTTTTCTTGCATGTTTGTAGTTTGCATGGTATGACAGTGAGTTAAGACTGTGTTGCATGGTTTGTAAGCGTTCTTATTTTACTTCTTTTCATCTTTCACCCCTCTCCTATTTTCTCTGACTATTTTTCTGACTTGTCGGCAGTGGCCAGCGGATGATGATGGTGAGTCTTTTTTTCTCTTTTTCTGAATGAATGTTAACCCATGAGTGATAGGTGTTCCTCCTTACTTAACCCCTTATTCTCTTCTCTTAACCCCCTACTCTTTCCTTTCTCTCGGGCTAACCTTAGAGTGGATCTTAGGGTCTTTGTTTGCCTTAGCTTCTGTAGATCTGTAGATTTAATAGATCTCTTCATGCTGATTCTAAAAATGTATAGTTTTATAGGTCTACGGTAAGATGTTTGGGAGTTATTGGCCATTAAATTTAGGTGGTAAAGTGGGGCCCCCAACATTTTGGGGGCCCATATCTCAAAAACTTTGGGTCATCGAATTTTTTTATTTTGACCAGTGAAATTAGCACCTGGAAGAACCCCATATGTCAATTTTCATCAAAATCAGAGTCGGAATGGTGACATGCATTAGGTGATCTCTCCTGGAATGCCCCCCCCCCTATTATATTGAGATATTTAGAAAAAGTATCTCTATCTTCATTATCAAACCCATTCATAATTTAAAAAACCTGGATTAGATCACCCCTTAGCCTCCTAGTCTCGAGTGTAGTCAATTTTAACTCCTTAAGCCTATCCTCGTACGACTTTGACCTAAGCAACGGAATCATCTTAGTTGCTCATCTTTGAACTCTTTCAATTTTGTCTATATCTTTGCGCATATGCGGATTCCAAAATTGGATCGCATACTCCAAATGGAGTCTAACTAATGATTTATAAAGAGGAACAATAATATCGCGCAATTTGTACTCAAAATTCTAAGCTAGAAAACCTAGCACTTTGTTCACTTTATTGACCGCTGCTGTACTTTGTTTCGCTACTTTTAAATCACGTGACTATAAGTCCTAAATCTTTTTCCTGCTCTGCGCTTGTTAACTCCTTCCCTGACATACTATATGCAAAATTACAGTTACGCGAACCTATATGTAAAATTTTGCACTTATCAACGTTAAATCTCATTTGCCATGTGACTGACCAATCAACAATTTTATTCAGATCTTCCTGGATTTTACCTCTACCTTCATCATTAATCGCCCTACCACCCAACTGAACTGACTAGGCCGACATCTAAATCGTTAATATATATAAGAAAAAGCAAGGGGCCCAATACAGAACCCTGAGGAATGCGACTTGCTACATTAGCCCAACACAACTCTGCTTCATCAACGACTACCATCCTGTTTCCTACCTCGCAACCACTCTTCTATCCAGTGGCATACTAAGGGGTGTGCGAGGGGGCAGTCCACCCCGGGTGACAGCCAGGAGGGGGGATGCCATCAGGAGAGTTGAAATACCAGTACAAGTTTTCAAACCAAATGAAAAACTCGCCAAAGTAAGAAAAAAAAATTTAAAATGTTCAAACTATTACAACAGCTTAATGTTAATTTCCACTATAAAATAAATTTCTATTTTTATTGGCAATACAAAATTTACAAACAAAAAAATTAAATATTTGATCAAAATTACATCGAAAGGCGAACATTTGTTGACATTTTAGTCATCAGTTTGTTGAGTATAGCCAGCTGGCTGCAACTGACATTCCAAGTCTTGTTCACTTGACACTGTGACTCCACATACATGAGGTATGTTTCATTAAATAATTATGATAAAACATAAAGTGCTGGTGTTTATAACAATATCATGGTACTTATACCAGTGTCCAGTAATTTTTGACAATGTGGTATCATAGTGATGTTTAAGTGTTTATAAATGATAATTAATGATAATTAATAATGATAATAATAATGATAATTAATTGTCTCTGCTTGTCCGGGTTGATAATCTGATAACTCAATGGGTATCTGGTTGGAAAAAGTTTGAGAACCACTTGTTTGACGCTCTTCTGTTGTAATAAATTTTTCTTACTTCTTTATTTACTGGATATGCTGTTAATTTTCATTTTGTCAATGGTCTTGTTATTTGTGAGTAATGCTCATAGTTTTCTGCTTTTTTAGGAGTCGTGTTTGCACTTACACCCCCCCCCCCCCCCAAATAATAATAATAATAATAATATCTCGGTGGTGTAGTGGTTAGCATCGCTGACTACGAATCCATCGGCCCTGGGTTTGAGACCCAACAGCAAAACCCAGCTGTTCATCCTTCCACACAATAAAGAAAGTGGTTGGTAGATAAATGGGTACCATAGGTGGCCTAGTGGTTAAGACACTGGGCTGCTGATGGGGCGTGGTTCAGATTCCACGTTAAACTGTAGGTCTAAGGTGGAGTGAAAAGCTTGACATTCGTCAGAATGAACAATTTGGGCAGAAGGTTACCAAAGGTAATAATAATCACAGACAATTTGTTCAGTTAATGTATTTCAAGTCATAATAGTTCATGCTTTATACCTTTTGATTTTAAAATTTTGCAGAAAACATCCACTATGAAGCGAAATCGACCCAGTGGATTCTAACAAAGAAAAATGAGGAAGGCAAGAGAAGAGGTGGCTCAGGCAATGTCCGGATCAATTTTGAAGTATGTGACATCTTCAACATCAAGTACAATAGGAGAAAGTCCTGAAGATATTCAGCCTGGTGAATCTGAAGGGCAAATACAAGAAGCACCTTCACAAGAGGATTCAAATGAGAGAGAGCAAGGATTGGAGGATGGCAATTCATCTTCTAAAAGCAGTGAAACTGATGAAGAGGAAGGAGATGCCAGCAGAAGTCCACACCAACAGGAGGAAGACTCTGATGAAGAAGAGGAGACGGATAGATTTTTAATTTATTCTGATGTCGCTGCTTGGCCAATCCCAGTTCCAAATGACTTGAGAGTTGATCTTATTAAGAAGGGAAGTGAACCCTTCCAAAATAGGGATGAACCTTTCAGTGCAGTTCAAAGACAAGCAGAGAAATCCAAAGGGAAGAGTCGACAGCTGACCACTGCATGGTTCTATAAGGCTCTGCCAAATAGCGAGAAAGTTTTGAGAACATGGATGGTTTACTCTCCATCAAAAGAAAGTTTTTGTTTTGTTTTTGCTGCAGACTGTTTGCTCTTGATGACAAAGGAATTGGAACATCCAGCTTTGTCACTGGGTTTCAAGCATGGTGGAAGCTAAACCCAAAGGTGTCTGTGTCTGACCATGAGGCTTCCGAGCAGCATCTCTCATGCCTAGAGAAATGGAAGACCTTGGGAGCAGGGTTCAAGCTTCAAAAAACCATTGATCAAGTTCATCAAGCAACAATGGACAAGGAGAGAAAGAAATGAAGGGATATTTTACATCACCTCTTGGATGTAACCTTGTTTCTGGTTCACCAGAATCTTCCTTTTTGTGGTCACAAAGAGGACATGACATCAGCAAACAAAGGAAACTTCATGGAATTGGTAGAGTTGCTGTCAAATTATGATCCAGTTTTGAAAAAACATTTTGTAAGGATTAAGCATTTCATTCCATCTGGGAGGAGAGTGGCTTCGTATTTATCTCCAAAGATTCAGAATGAGTTCATTTGCCTTTTGGGGAATTATGTCAAAGAGAAAATAGCGGCTGATATCAAGAAAGCAAAGTATTTTGGGATTCTTTTTGACAGCACTCCTGATGTGTCCCACAGTGATCAGATGTGTAGTGACTGGTAGATAAGGCTATGGTTCACACACTATATACAGATACAGTACAATCACCAGAATTAAGTTACACAACGACATAATTATAGACTCACCTCAAGTATAGAACAACAGTTCCAGACAATATTCTAGATAGCCAGTAATAGTTGTTAGTCTAGCAGTTGCCAGTCTATTAGTTGGTCAATAGCTATATCAGTATATCTAGATAGGCTAGTAGTTCACAATAGTACAATGACAGTCAACACTACATCCATAATTGCAATGCTAATGATCATCCCAAAAACATCATCATCGCTGCATATCTGCCCTAATCCGTCAAAACCAGTGCTGCCAGATGAATATTAGTTTTTATTATTAAGGTGTTTTTTTGGTGTGTCAATCTGCAAACCTTTAGTCACACCAATCCACCACACTCCTCCCCTACAAGTTCAGACATTCCAGGGCTTTTTTAACCCTAGTAGAATGACAAACTCCAAGTGCAGTAAATTCCTCTGGCTCAGCCACAGGTGACAGAGAGGATTGTGTTTCCATTTTGGTTGGAATAGTAGTGGTACTCTCTGTAGTAGTAGGAATAGGTGTACACTCTAGAGTAGGACTAATAGTAGGGGTAGCGGAAGGCATAGAATGAGGTAGAATCTGATCCTGATGTTGATTCTGAATTCAACCATCTTTAGTTACACATCTGTAGGAAATAGGACCAGTCTGCCTTCTAACTATAGCTGGTACCCACTTGGGACCCTGAGAGTAATTGCGAATCATGACCTTATTTTGAGGTAGCAGCTCTAGCGTCCTAGGAGTCTTAGATTCAAAGGCACATTTTTGCCACTCTTGCCGACTGTAAACTCTTTGACAAATAGAATCATGAGGCTGCACAAGATCAAAAATACAGCAAATACAACAGCCAAACATCAACTCAGATGGTGCAACACCCATATGATCGGAATGAAGTTCTTTAAGCAAAAGAGACTTGCCCAGGTCTAGGATAAGAAACTGAGACCCCCAAAGGACACATCCATCCTGAATAGACAACTCTGTGCATCTTTGGTGGAAAGGTTGGTAAGCACTGTCCACCTTCATAGGCCAACCACTAGAGACCATCTGATAAATGCGAGACAAAATAGGATCAGATTTAGTTCACTGAGCAATAATCATAGCTGTAACTGGTGTTGTCCCTAGAAATTCAACTAAGTGAACCCATTCAGCTGGAATTTGGACACATTCAATGGAAACATCTAAAGGTAACCGGGTCATTCCATGTCAATTCAGCCACCTGAGAACATGACCATCTCAGATTTTCATGATATTTGGTACATTAGTAGGTATGTGTGAGAAACTAAAATTCCCCAAATTTTAGAACTGGCTGACCTTTGGTTGCTGAGATACGGGGTCACAAAATTTGGACCTTTGACCTGATTTTTTTACTTACAGTAAAATTTCAAATTGCTGTAGCCACATAACTAATAAAGCTAGAGTTCTGATTCTAGTGTCATTTTGAACCTCGTAAACAGCTTGTCATATTATCTCTCTTGTCATAAGCCTCTAAATTGAAAATTTAAAAAATATCCTTGACCTTTGACCTTAAGTAAAAAAATATACCATCCCCAATTTTTTCAATTTTTTTTACAAATGTTCACTTACCAATGTGAAACATGTTCCTAAAAGGTTAGAAGTGGCCAATGAAAAGTATGAGCAAGAAGTACTTTTAATTAAAACTGACCTTTAAAAAAATCCAGATCTTTAAGTTTTTTCATTGATACAAATCTTCTCTCGAGCAGATTATCCATTAGTTTTGTGCCTGAAAATATATGGTTCCATTATTATGATTATTATTATAATATATATATATATTTTATATACAGTGGAACCTCAATATACGAACGCATCTCTATTTGAACAAATTGGTATACAGGAATTCCCGTTATTGCGGTTAATGCTGCCAGCGAAAATGCCGCAATAACCGAAACCGCAATAATCGGGATGCATAATACATGTTAATTACATTAATGCTGCCAAAACTTTTCAAAAACCGTAATAAATCGAATAAACCTCAATAATCAGGATGCATAATACATGTTAAAACGTTAATGTTGCCAAAATGAGTAAATGAAATACAGTATATAGTTTTATAAGTTTATTAACATATGTAACATAGTTTTATAAGTTTATTAACATACGTAACATACGTAACTTTTCTTCTAAAGTAATCACTTTGCGTTTCTTCTTAGCACTTCCAATACCATCTTCAGATTTTCTAATCACACTCATTGTACAAAGGGTTGATAATGCAAGTAAACTATGCAAGCGAACTGTTCTGTATGAAGACTGCAGCGACACTGAACACCAACCAGCTGCCGGGTGATACTGGGTATACGTGTACTGTATGATAACCACGTGCAAACGTCGGAACATAACATTTTTGCCAGACGTATGATTTTCAAATACCGCAATAACTCGAAGTTTGAAGGTGATAATCAGGATTATAGTCGCAAATTATAAACTGCAATAACTCGAATATCGCAATAATCGAAACCGCAATAAGCGGGGAATTCCTGTACGAACAACTTTTTTGAGAAAAAATTGTCCTTGTATACGAACCATTCCCTCATATCCAAACCAAAAGAAGCCGGTCAGTTTCTCTCCAGCCAGTGTTCGGTGCGCATCACTTTTTTTTTTTAGCTCCGTTGCTACATTGCTGTAGTGAATAGTAGCATCAATTTGTTCAATGACAATGTGATTGCATACTTTAGAAATATTTTGAAGAGTAGGCAGACACAGACAACATTGGACAAGTTCTTTACCAAAGAAAAAAAATCAAGTGCTAGTGAATCCCCAGCATCTTCTAGTGCTACTGCAAAGAGATGGAAAAGAGACAGAACACCAGAAGGGGAGTTACCTGATGTTTTTATGGAAGGTGACTCCCCTTCCAAACAATAATCTCCCTCCTCCACCCCACCTTCCTCTCCAGCTTCCACTTAGGCCATCATCACTCCTCAGCAAAGGTAAAGTTCAGGTTAAATTTTCATTTATTTGTATAATATTGTATTATTTATTGTTGTTACAGGTTTCATGTATGATTTTATGCATGTAAGTCTTATTTTACAGGTTTAATTAACCAATATTTTGACTTAAAAATGTTTCATAAGGGGTAACTTTTGGGGGTCTGGAACGGATTAATCCAATTTACATTATTTCTTATGGGAAAAATTGATTCAATATACGAACAATTCGATATCAGAACAACCCTCAGGAACGGATTAAGTTTGTATATTGAGGTTCCACTGTATATATATTAGTGATGTAGGTCACATCTGCATCCACATCCGCGGAATATCCGCACATTTTCTCGCATCCGCATCCGCACTTTGGATGTCGTGCGGATGTGGACCGTTGAGATAAAACGTCATTAATAAGCAGAAATTATCAAATTCTACTATATTAATAGAACTAGTTCATTGTGCGCAAAAGTGATGCAAGCGACAAGACGAGAGGCTGTTCTTGTATGAAGTTACTCTCTTGCAACCTACTTAGATCCACATTACAAAGCTAAGTTATTTTCACCTAGTACATTAGAATGAGTTAAATCATCACTTGGCAAAGCAGTTGAAGAGCTTCAATCTCTTGAATCTGTCGCTTCGCCACCCACCAAAAGAATAAAAGTTTCAGTGACAGAACCAACACCTTCAACAAGCAAATCTATCACAGAATCTGTCTCTCAGTTTCTTGAGTCAAGCAGCAATGATGAGACCTACGCGATGTCAAAAGATGTAGTAAAAATGATCGAGAGCTATCACCAAGAAAAATGCCTGGCTGGATGTGCAATCCTATTAGTTGGTGGAAAAATACGCAGAATATCTATCCATACTTGAGTAAACTTGCAAGGAAACATTTAGCCTGTCCTCCAACAAACGTACCAAGCGAGAGATTATTTAGCAGTGCTGGATTAATATATGATGAAAAGAGAAACAGACTGGCAGCAGAAAAGGCAGAAAAATTAATGTTCCTTAAGCATAACCTTCCTATAATTAAGTTTGAACATTAAACGATGAACATCTTAGTTTACTTTATTTTAATTACTCATTTATAAATATGCCTAATAAAACTTTAAACTTAATATAATAGTTATCAAGCTAATTAAAGATCTCTTTCTATAAGGGTGGAGGTTGGGGAAAGAGGTCGGTGGGGTGCATTTGAGTTGGGTTCACGTCCCGCATCCTGGTAACACAATTATGGTTTCTAATTGTGGCTGAAACTCAACAAAATGTAACCAATTTATTTGCAGACGAATTCACTAATTGATTTCTATATTAGTTAGATGCTTGATATTATTTTATATGTTCAGAGAAAAGTACAGCAATTATTGTACAATTAATCAATTATACTACATTATAGCTACAGCTCTCTCTATATAATAACTTATTATATACGTTAAACACAACAAATCTCGAATATATCCTAAAAAATAACGAAAATGTAGACATCCGCATCCGCAGATGTTGAAATCAAACATCCTCATCCACATCCGCATCTGCGGATGTGAAAAAAATGACATCTGCTACATCACTAATATATATACCTGCACAGATTTCATTCAACACTGCCTTTGGGATAAACACATCACTTCCACATACACAGACAAACACTTTACACTGGGATTCGGGAACCTCTGGGCGAGGCTTGAGCAGCTGTCAGTTTTTCAGCGCTGAGAGCTTCAACCCTGGAGGTTACTAACAACAGCAACATGACCCATCTTTCCTTGGGTTGATATGGGCATGCCTAGTGAAAAAAAATAAATATATATATATATACTACCGTTTACAGCTCGAAAAATGCAACACACAAAACGCCTTCTGCTGTGCGGACGCCATTTTCACACTGACTGTTTGTTGCTAAGCTAGGCCATGGCGTGACTTTGGAGCCCTCTCGCAGTGATCTTGTAAAACTCAGAGATTTCCTCTTTCATGTGGTGTATGCGCAGTTGATGCACAGTTGATAGGTATGGAAGTATTCTCAGTTGAAATCGGATGAATCATTTTGAATAGCCCTGTATATTACGGGGGGGTCAAAATTTGTATTCTTATTCTACACACTGCTCGGAGTTTCCTTTGGGCCCCTAAACAACATACTGTAATTATACCACTATGCGCCCCCTCCTACCCATTGCATATGCCCCCCCTTTTTTTTAAATTGAAATGAAATTGAAACCAATTCTTTGAATAAAAACAACCTGATAAATGACAAAGATTAAAGTAAATAATGATATAAGTAAGGTTAAAGTAAGTTTTATATATATATATATATATATAATAAGAAATCTTTCTCAATATATTACTTAAAGAATCAATTGAAGCATACTAAAATCAAAATATTCACCTTAAGAAATTTAAAATCATAAATTACTGACACCACTGGCCTTTCCATTGGAACACAGGTAGCTTTTTTCTCGACTCCAGTACATTCAAAATAAATTTATGTCTGTTTTCATAACCAATTCTATCTTGTGATGCTTCTGTTACCACATTTACAGCATGTTCTACTTCCTGGCTCTGACAGGGAAAAGGAATAAGCTGAAGTGGTTCATTTTGAACTTTGAGATCATCATTTGTCAAATTCTGTAAAATAGGTGGAGGGGTGATGGTTTCATTGTCCCAGTCGATCATGTTAGGATAATAGTCTGCTTCAAAGTTCAGTGTTTTTGGCAGCTCAAAATTTCTCGCACTGGTGCTCCTAGTTCTTGCTCGAATGATGTGCTGAAGAGCCAGCTCTCTGACCTCTCTTCTTGTGTCTGTTATTGTAGTGGGGTTGTCTTGACTAACATCTTGTTTTCTTCTTGTTTCAGGATTGGCCACTATGTAACCCCCATGTTGACAGAGTTAGTTTTGCTTAATGCCTGACTAGCTCAGTAGTTTTGTTTAGATCCATTTTGATCTTGTTTTTCGATTCTAGTATCAGTAAATTTTGCTTTCAATGTGTAAAGAGACACATTTTCAAAGTCACAGTTGGCTTCCGCTTGTGGAAGTTCTAGCCTGCCAACTAAATTTGTTAAGAAAAAGAAGATTCAAGAAAAACAGAGTGCCTTGTGATAATGGACATTGCCTGTGCATAACAGTGTGCAGGTTAAGGTATTGCTAGGACCAATAGCTTCAGGTTTTGCTTCTCCATGGCTTAACTATAATAGATAGGTGTGATTGGATTGACCTCAAGTCTAGCTTAAGGATGTTAGGTCCAGTGAGGTCTACTGTGTTGTCTAATTGTACCATTCTAGCATAGGTTAAATTTTTTTATCTTCATCTGGAAATTCCCTTTTTGTTGTCCAGTATTTTTTGGCATTGTAATTGTAAGCACCATTGTATAGCATACCCTTCCGGGGTTTTTTGAATTTCTAGTTCTTGATCTTAAGCCATGTTTAGACTCAAGCTCATAACCCATCCTAGCTCTTGTAAATAATTAGAGTTAATTGCTAATAAACCCTTAGAATTCTACCAACTAGTTTTTTTTTTCAGCCTTTGTCCTTATAAACTGGGGTTGTTACTTTCAAGGATTACCTTGCGGCAAGCCCAGGGTCCTTGAATCGACAATACCTCCAGATTCTCTTTATTAAACAATACAGAGGGTAATATCTGCTTTTCTCATCCAGCCACATTTGGTTTACTTCACGATCAGTCTGCTAAAATCTTGCTTGTTTGTTGTGTAGGCCCATATTTGGTTGAAGTCCTCAAGTATTGCTGGGTGTACATTGCACACACCTTTCCTGAAGCCAGGGCTTTCCAGGTTCTCAAGTGGACTCAACTCAGACACAGTGTTAATCTTTGGAATAGCTAGTGGGTCGAGTCCATTTCTTGGTTCAGTAGTGTGGGAGTCTCATTTGCCCCTTAGTGACAGTCAGTGGAGGTGAGAAAAACTTCACCACCTGGGACTTTCCTTTTTCCCGTCATCAAGAAGTAGTCAAGTTACGGTATTCTAGTTATTCCCTTCGCTCTCCCCACAACATTATCATTGAGAGAAAGATATTCTCTGGATGGGCAAAATAGGCATTATTTCTGAGGACACACTCCATAATCATCCGATGCTTTTTATCTAAGCCTTTAAGCAAGTGCATGATATACCAAAAATTAGATGCTCCCCTCATTTACCTTTGGATGAGACTTTATTCAAAACCAGCCTGGAGCATAAACCAGCATTATAATTTTCACTAGGTCTTGGATGTTTTTGTCTGAATTCCATGTAGAGACATATAAGCGCAGGATCCTGTTTGCTTGTGCTAGCCATCTTGCATGATGGAGGGCACCTAGGGATCTGGTGGCTAATGCTTGTGAGATGCGTCCAGATTGTATGCTAATGCACATTTCATACATATATTTTTGGTCACTGCTGAAACTTCTAACAATATCAGCCGAAACTTCTTTCTTTAATGTTGCCCTCTACAGGGGTATAATCAACTATATCCAGTTTGGTCAAATCCTCTCGGAGTTTATTTCCAAGAGAACCTTTGAAGGTGTTTGGTCCCGAAGTTTTTCCATCAATTGCTTCAAATATGTGCCTGAAGGGCAGTTCATTTGCATGCAAAAGGCAAATCAGCCATTGTACCAGCCTGTCCAGATATAATTCAATCAATTTTAGCACTCCGCCAATCCTGCCAGTGTTCACTGGGGTGCCATCGCATAGCAAAGCTTTGAGGGATTCTTTGCTATTAGAATCAACTATAAAAGTTATTATTTCATCTGCAATACAACAAGCAGTTCCGTTATCTGGAGCTATATGATCCATGTAAACATCACCAGGTTCTTTGACTATTACATAATGTTCTTCATACTCCATTCCCTTCTTTGTCTTAGTTTGATCTTTTCTACCATCAAATCCGATGCCTTCAATCTGTGTGTTCTCTGATTTCACTTTGATTATGTTCTTTTTACCCACATGTATTCTTTCTCTTTCCACTTTTTTCCTATCCAACATATTGGTTTTGTCTAATATTCCCATATCCTTCAAAGCTGCATTTACTATAGCTGCAGTAGCTCTGTAACTTACACGGTATCTATCTGCTGTTATTGTTAAGTTATCATAAATAATTCTGTTCTGATGGTTTTCTCTCAGCTCAAAATCTGGAACAAAGTCAATATCACTGCTGTCATCATCAATTTCCATGCTCTCATCTTCCATAATATGTAAAGGGTCCAGTTTGCTGGTTGAGGCGACATTCATATCTAGGTTTATCTTGGCTCTTCTTTCTAATCCTTGAACTCTATCATGAGTCCTTTTTCTTGCGGAAGTCGTTACTCTGTCAATTGGTCCTAGTTGGTTTTTTCTTTGTTTTGCTCCACAAAAGACTCCCACTCAATCATTGGAACTCTAATATCACATCTGCAATCCATTCAACTGATATTTTTATCATAAGTACAAGTGCAAATATCAAACATTTCATCGAATGTCTCCACCTTCTGCTGAAAACTGTTTTTTCTTTATTTTAATGGTACTTTATTTAGCTTTGCTGCAGATTCTATTAATCATTCAACTTCTATAGCTATTCCTTCAAATCCTATACAGTATGTGGAAAGGAAAACTTCTCCCAAATGGCTTCCACATCTTTATTGACAATTCTGTAACATTCTTTTGCTGTTCTAGAACCTTTCAAAATCAGTTCTTCTCATTTTCTTACCAATAAATAATGCCTAAATACGTCAGCTTTTGAAGGAGTCATTGAAGGTGGAAATTCTGCAGGGTGACCAAATGTTGAATTGTGCGTTTTGCTTCTTGTCCCTATGATTTCACTTATTTAGGCCTAGTAGCATTAATAACAAGAAACATTGTTAAATTCTAGCAATTGAATCATTCAATCTGAATTTAATATAACTCATTTGGAATTAAACCATAACTCATTCAATACAAAAAAAAAAAACGTGACAATAATTTACAGATACTCCCCGAGTTACGACCACCCGACTTATGTCCATCCAGACTTACGATGACTGTCATATTAAATAAATTAAATAAAATAATAGACAATGAAAAATTTGAATTCCGATCAGTTTATTTACTACTATTATTATTTACTATTATTTGTATAATTTGTGTGTTTTGTTATTTTACTTTGATTGAACTACGTATATGTTAACCCACATCACTACCATTGTGGTTATTTTCGACTTACGACCATTTTGACTTACGACAGGTTTGTCAGAAGGTAACCCCGTCGTAAGTCAGGGAGTACCTGTATATAAATCATCTAATCTATCTAAATTAATCCATGTAATCTATTCAATCTATCTAAAACTCTATCTAAATAACACTAGGCAACAAATTTCAACTTTTTTTTTGTTACATAAGACTTAATTATAATGCATGATTGTCACATTTGGGGTTTATATCTGTGGAGAGAGTAAAATGGGGGGGGGGGGGGGATGCTATGGAAGGGTAAGGGGGGTCGCATATACTCATTTTTTTTACAAGATATTGAGATCATCATTTCTAACTATGTGCATACTGTACTGGAATGGAGAGAAACTATTTTTATATGTTTCGACCCCCCCTAATATATATATATATATATATATATATATATATATATATATATTATATATATATATATATATATATATAGAGGGCGTCCCAAATGTATACACACTTTAAATACTTATAAAGGCAGTGTTTATTAAAAACATTTCATTTTCAAAATGTAATAGAATCTACAGACATTATTAATTGTTTTGTCAATGCCTGTTTTCAAACTGATGTCCGTCTGGTCCAGGCACTGCTGATAACACGAAGCAATGGAATCGCAAACATCACGAAACATTTCATTTGGTATTTGTGTGCATCTCGTTCAATGGCTGCTCTCAATTCAGTGACTGTTGCAGGTTTTATAGCGTAGACTTTGTCTTTTAAGTATCCCCATAAAAAAAAAGTTAGTGGTGTGAGGTCTGGTGAATGCGGAGGGTATTCTAAGAAACCCCTTCGTCCAATCCACATCCACATCGTGCCAAGTACCACTCGCAATACTCCACTCTTCGGTCGGATCATCTTCATTAATAGCATGGACTAATCTTGGAATGTAACTTTTCCATTGACAGTGCTTCAAAATGCATTGGACAGACGATTCTGAAATTCCTACCTCATGACTCGCTTGCCACACAGATTTTCTTGGACTTTGGTGATACGTTTCCAGTACTCTTTCTTGCTTTATGGGGCTTGTCGATGTCCGTGGTCTTCCGGAACGCTTCTTGTGGACATTCTGAACAGTTCCATCGGCTTCAAACTTATCTCTAATTCGAGTGATGGTAAGTCGCGTTGGTGGATCTGTTTGAAACTCCCTTCTAAACTGTCTTTGCACTTCAACTGCATTTTCACACTTCCAGTAGCATTTTAGAATGAATTTCCTTTGTTCAAAGCTTAGTCTGACTGCCATTATTAATTCTAATGGGTTTAACTTGGAAAGAAAGAAACATCAATTGAGCTATCAGCTGTTAAAGTGTGTATACATTTTTTTGGGATGCCCTGTATATATATAGGGTGGGCCAAAAGTCTGGATCCATAGGAAAATATTTATTTTAATACATAAATTACAACAAATGGTAAATACTTAAAATGAATATCAGCTTTAACTCGTAAATGCGTATCCGTGATACTGTACAGTGGTTCGTACTCCAGTATAAACAACAAATTATAACAAATGCTCAAATTGGCGGCCTCTGACATCGAGACACTTAGGGATAGAATTTATGATTTTTAATAATTCTTTGAATTGACGTTCTCGAGATGCGTGTTTCATTTGATAATCTTCTTGTTGACTTTACTGGACTATTCGTTAAAGTTTCACATACCATTGCAGAGGTATTTTCATCAGTTGCAATTTTTGGATGACCAGAACGCCGTCGATCATGTACACTTCCTGTTTCTTTGAAACGTTTAAACAACTTGCCAACCATCGCATGTGTTACTGGATGCTGATCAGGATGATTTCTATTGAATTCGGTAGCAACTTGTGTGTGTGTAGCGCCCTGTCTTGCGTACATGAGCACAAGTTCTATCCGGTCTTCTGTTGTTAGATTCGAAGCCATTTCTGGGCTGAAATAAAAAAGTATTTGAGTATTTATACTGTAGTACGAACTACTGTACAGTATCACGGATACGCATTTACGAGTTAAAGTTGATATTCATTTTAAGTATTTACCATTTGTTGTAATTTATGTATTAAAATAAATATTTTCCTATGGATCCAGACTTTCGGCCCACCCTGTATATACAGTATATGTATAGTATATGTATATATGTATAATATATGTATAAATATATATATATATATATATATATATTATATATATATAATATATATATACAGTGAGGCCTTGCATAACAAATTTAATTCGTTCCAGAAGGTCATTCGTTAACTGAAAAATTTGTTATGCAATGCATTAGTTCAATGGGATTTTCAGTAATTCATTCTAGAGCCCAAATTTTGACCTTTTTTGCGCTTGTTTACCCATTTTTTAAAGGTTTTTTAGTGTAATGTGTTCTTATTGTTATATTAATGTTATTCTATGTATATATTTTAAATAAACATGCTAAATAAATAAATTAAACACAGTTAAAAATAAAAATATTTTTATTTACCTTGGTCTTGGTGATGGGCTTGAGTGGGCTGGAGATGAGGCTTGGAGGAGGATGGGAATTAATGGTTTCTGGAGAGAGAATCTCCTTCCATTAGGACATCTGGGAGGTCAAATGATTCTCTCCTGGGTGTCCTATTGCCAGTTGGACCTGGTTGAGGGTCATTGGGATCAACCACATCCACAGAAGATGTTGAAGTTGAAGCAGTGGGGGCTGTTGTAGTCTTGAAATAGCTGTCAATTTTTCTCTGTTTCTTTTTGCTTTCTGCAAATTCCCTGAAATATGGCAGGACTTTGTCTTTGAAATGACAGATAGCAAGCTCAGTAACTACAACATTAGGGTGCTTGCTTGCAATGGCCTTCACCTTGCCCCAATGTAACATTAATTCTTTGACTTCAGCAGAAGTTATTTTTTCTTCTGTTTCATCATCATCCTCACCAGCATCTGACCCTGACTCTGATTCCTTGGCCAACTCCAGAAGATCTTGTGCAGTCAACTCCTTTCCATGGTCTGCAAGAAGTTCTTCAGTGTCCTCTTGATTGACTTCAAGGCCCATGTCTTGACCCAACTGGACAATTTCAGCCTCTACATTTGGTTCATCTGTTTGAAAACCTTCAAAATCACGTACAGCAGATGGCCACAACTTCTTCCAGGCAGAGTTCATGCAAATTGTTGAGACTTCTCTCCATGTCCTCACAACATTCTTGACAGCCTCCAAAATGTTGTAATGCTGCTTCCAGAACTGTGTTAAGGTTACAGAATCCTCACTGGAGGTTGCATTATGGCACTGAGCAAACATGAACTTCGTGTATAGCTTCTTCAAGTTTGAAATAACCTGCTGGTCCCTAGGTTGGAGCAGTGATGTTGTGTTTGGAGGCAGATATTTCACAGTAATGAAGCTGAAACTTGTCTTGACAATTTTGTCCAGATCTGGGTCATGGGCCTTAGCATTGTCAAGAAGCAATAAGACCTTTAAAGGAAGTTTATTGGTCTCCAGGTATTTTTGCACTGTAAGGCCAAAAACTTCCACAATCCACTGATTAAATAGGGTTTAACATTTTTCGTTACCAAATTTGTTCTGCAAGGTAAAATCGTTATTTAAATCAATGGAGCCTTATGGAGGTAATTTGTTAAGCAAAAATTCGCTATTTAAGGCATTTGTTATGCAAGGCCTCACTGTATATATGCCTATTGTATATACTGTATCTACCATATATACCGTGAATGTGTAACTTACTTTTCTCTGTTGTAATTCTATGAGGGCCTTGGAGGCCTTAGCAGTTTCCTCCTTGGTGAGGTAGTATAGTCTTCCAGTTACAGTAGATGCCTCTACCTTTGTCAAAACATCAGAGTATGTAATTGTAAGAATATCTGGTTGATGAGGAAAAAAGAATGATGGGTTGGGATTTTTACTTCCCTCTTCTCAATTGTTTCATCCAAAATGCATGCTAACCACCAAAGGTTATCATATACAGTAGTGACAAAACCATGTAGTTTCTCTTCAGGTACAAGTTCTTCTTCTTCATTGACTTTCTCAATACATGAATATCCTGATGCTGAGAAATGCTTAACCTCTAGTGAAGTTAACGAAACTGGTTTTAAATGGTGTATTTTCTGAGTACCAGCAATTGTTCTTGCTTTTGAATGTCTAGTTTGGAGAAATTCTTCATTTTCATGATCTTCATTGGTTGAAAAATGTGGTGTAATATTATTAATATTATCTTTGGTAAATATATACAGCTGTTGTGCAGTAAGGATTTGTTTATCATAAGGCCATTGCAGACTAGCTTTAGCAGCTAACCTCTTAACAGTGCCTCCTACACCATCACATGGTCCCTTCCCATGGCTTGTTGTAAAAAAATTCCACTCTGCATCAATTCCAAAGTCATCTTTGTGGTGGCAAAGATTCAGAAAGTTTTTGCAGTTTTTATATTGTCCAGCACAACCACCTGAAAAGTATATGATTTTGTTAATGGATGGGATGTTTTTTATGAAGTTTATGAGATGCTTTTGAAACAAATGTACTGCAAATGTGTTATGAATATTGCACTCAGATATGACAACAAAGACTAGGTGAGCAATCTTATTTTGCTTGTTATAATACAAAACAAATGGATGTAGAGTTGCCATCTGATTGTTCCAGTGAAAACTCTGCACCTCATCTTGGAGAACAAAAGAGTAATTTTTGGCAAAATCGTGCACTACTAGGACTTCACTTGGTTTCAGCGACATTTTAGTTTCATTGTAATAATTAGCTTGCATCTTGGTCAGGAATCATGGATTTGGTATTCTTGAAGTTTGCTACAGAAATGTTCAATATATTCATCTAAACTCATGTGAATTGATTCAAGATTGGACCTGTCTGTATTGGTCCACTTCTTAAACTATACTGAATCAATTCAGTTATCATCAAAAATATTTTGGAGTTTCTCTTTCAATGCTTTTGTGTCTCCACATTGTTTACATTCCCTAAGGCAGCATTGCAATGAGGGTGGATTGCACTCAATCAAAGTAAGACAATGTCATATATGGTTGATAGGATTTTCATTATCTTCAGTTAACTTATCAAATTTAGTTCCTACAAACATAAGTTTAACATTCTGATGAATGGTACATACACATACTGAGTGAGTTCCTGATGCTCTGGCAATAATACATTGCTTTGGACACACCTCTGCAAATTTGCTGAAGCCCACTTTTACCAAAGGATCTCTTTCTTTAAAAAGCTGATAAGCTTCTTTCAAATTGCATAGTAGTAGATGCTTCTGAAAATGTTTCCTCTCCCCTGAGCTGTCCATAATGCTGACATAATCCTTTTTACCAGGCATTATTCTACTGATATCTTCTGAAAGATAAAATGCTTTGATTTTTTCTATAATGTTTTGTTCAATTTTCTTTCCAGGCCGAGGATTTAGAAATGAAAAGATACCCATTTCATTAGTAAGCTTTTTGGCAACTGATGCTTTGTGCCTTGTTGTGTTGAATTCTGTAGCTATTTTTCTCTCACTCCAACTTTTTGGTAATACAGTCAGGATTTGTATTCTTTCACTCCTCTTGGTCTGCAAGTTGCTGAATTTCTCCTTCAGTTGATTTAATATTTCATCATAATCTTTTTCTATCTTAGTTTTTTCTTTTTCCTGTATTAATATCTCTCTTCCAGCAATTTCTTCTAATTTTCTCTTGACTGTTCCTGTAACTTTTGTTATTCTGTGAGATGCATAAGACTCTGTCTCTCTTAGCTTTCTTGTCTTTATGGGAGTTTCTCCTAATGATTTTAATGAAATATTTAAAGTTGATAATTGAAATTCAAGTGCTGTGCTCAGGAACGGCCCTAGGGTTGCTGGTGCCCCGGGCAAGCTGAACTTTGGCGCCCTTACAAGTATAATTTTAAAATTTGTTCACAATGAGGAAAAACTACAAATGTAGGATTAGAGAGTTTATTACAATTAACGATATTCACTCAAAGTACAACTAAACATTCTCAAAATGGAACCATGTATGAAAATATAAGAGACAGTGTTGCCACTTTTGTCTGAGGTAAATCCACAAAAAAATGTAAAAATTCCACAAAGTGGCAACACTGATGAGATATCATAGGATGGCAGCGCTGCCAGGCGTATGTAATTTGTGCTCAACGCTCACCTACGCGGCCACATCAACCCATGTGACATGTCATCCCATGTTGGGCCAAACTGACCTTAGCTTTACTGGTAGTCCCTAATGCTATTGGCTAATATAATGTTATAATCCCTGAAAATTTTACTCTACATCAGGAAATTTTCACATTTGACTTTTATTTCATTTTATTTTATTTATTTATTTTTAGATTTTTCACTTTGTATTTGGAAGATCCCAAACGCATGATGTGGCGCCCCTTAGCATGTGGTGCCCCGGGCAACTGCCCGAGTTGCCGGTACCTTGAACCGGCCCTGGCTGTGCTTATTGATGCCTCATTGATTTCGAGTTCATTTTCAGATGAAGATATTTCAGGAATATTACTAGTTTCTTCATAGCAAGAGCTTTTTTCATCTTCATCTAAAGTTTTTTTTCAGGCAATGATTCCAGCATTTCCCTACACTGCTTACAAAGCCTGTGATCAACTGTTAATTTGATTTCAGGCCTTTTAACAATTAAATATTGAGGTACAATTCATAGACTTTTGGTTCGACACTGTCCTTTGTATGATTGAAAGGGATCAGCACATTTCTGTTTAAGTTTAAGTTTATCCATTTTTTAAAAATTAGTGTATTAAAACTAGTAAGTTATATTTAAATGGCATTCCATAATTTAGAAATTCACTTCAAATATTAAACAATTTTTCTGAAAAGATGAAAAAAGCATGAATTATTTAAAGGTTAATTTTAATTAAAAATACTTCCTGATCATACTTATCACTGGCCACTTATAACCTTTTAGGAACATGTTCCACATTGGTAAGTGAATATTTGTAAAAATATTGAAAAAATTGGGGATGGTATTTTAAGGTCAAAGGTCAAGGATTTTTTTAATTTTCATTTTAGAGGCTTATGACAAGAGAGATAATATGACAGGCTGTTTAAGAGCTTCAAAATGACACTAGAATCAGAACTCTAGCTTTATTAGTTATGTGGCTACAGCAATTTGAAATTTGACAATAAGTAAAAAATCAGGTCAAAGGTCCAAATTTTGTGACCCCATATCTCAGCAACCAAAGGTTAGCCAGCTCTAAAATTTGGGGAATTTAAGTTTCTCACACACACCTACTAATGTACCAAATATCATGAAAATCTGAGATGGTTATGTTCAAATTCACCTTTTTTTGGCTGAATTGACATGGAATATCCTGCTCCCAAGATAGGAATTTGTTTATTAGGAGTAAACAACCCTAACAACAGTTTATGATCAGTCACTAGGGTAAACTGCTGACCCTACAAGTAAAAATGAAACTTTTTTACTGCGAAGATTAGGGCTAATTAATGCTTCACGTTCTACCTGTGAATAATTCCTCTCTGCTGTATTTAGAGTGTGGAAACAAAGAAATAGGTCTTTCTTCCCTGTTAATATTATGAGCAAGTACTGCTCCAATGCCATATGAGCTGCTATCAGCAGTTACAACTATATGTAGTTTAGGATCAAAATGCACTAAAACATGAGAATTGAGTAAGAGCTCCTTTGACTGTTGAAAACTAGACTGTTCCTCTTTACCCCAACTCCATTTAGTGTCTTTCCTGAGTAATTTATTTAGTGGTTCCAATGTAGTAGCAGTACTTGGTAGAAATTTCCTGTAGAAATTAAGCAAGCCTAGATATGCTTGAAGCTTAGAGACATTAGTAGGTGCAGGAGCTTTACAAATAGCATCAACTTTATCCTTAATAGGATGCAGACCTAATGAATCAATCTTAAATCCCAAATACTGAATTTCATTAGTTATCCAGATACATTTTTCCTTATTTAGAGTTAAACCAGCAGCTGCTAACTTCTGCAAAACTGTCCTTAGACTAGACGTATGTTCTGCTTCTGTTTTTCCAGCTATAAGGATGTCATCCAGGTAACATACCACATCTGAAATTCCATCTAATATGCGACTAATAGTTCTTTGGAAAATGTCAGCTGATGAAATACCATAACAATCTATTATAACGAAATAGACCCTTGTGAATATTTATAGTTGTGATATCCTTAGATTTTTCATCAAGCTCCAGCTGTGCATAGGCTTGTGACATATCCAGCTTAGAGAAGTATTTATTACCAGCTAACTTACTAAAAATATCAGCAGTATTAGGAATAGGATATTTATCTACAGGAATACCCCGCTTTACGATGCTTCATTTTACGAAACCCCGGGTTTACGAAATTGTATTTGCGCTAAATAAAAATTAAATGAAGAAATATAAAAGACAAAAATAAAATGCGTACGTCGCGCATACCACAATCTAATATTCTGCATTACAGCAGTGCTTAGTTAGCTCGATTTTAAGACAAAAATAATATGCTTACGTCGCATACCATACTGTACTGTACTCTATTATGTATTCTGCATTACAGCAGTGCCAAGTTAGCTCGCTTTTAGCTCACTTTGCACTGTGGCAACGCAGCTGTTGTCAGTTTATATGTGCGCTTTGACAAGAGAGTTTGTGCTTTATTCACTCTCGCGCACGCTAAGTGTTTCACTGATATTCTTTTCGTACATTGCAATTACAGTACCCATCATCAATTATGCCAAAATGAAAGTGTGATAGTAAAGACTGTGACGTTAATCAGAAGAAACGAATCCAAAAGCATGTCTACTGACGCATCTATTAATGAAAACTAAATTTGCATATGTAATGTTTTGTACTATTTCTTTGTTCATTGCTTACATTTTTATTGTATTTCTTTGTTCATTACTTTCGTTTGTATTATTTCTTTGTTCATTGCTTTCATTTCTATGTTAATAAACATTTTTTTCTGCAAAATTTGCTGTTTTATAACCTTTTTTTTTCGATTTTTTAAGAAAAAAACGTAACCCAAAATATAACATTATATGTATGGGAAATAATGCTCTGCTTTACGAACACCTGCTTTACGAACGGGCGCTAGGAACGGAATAATTCGTAAAGTGGGGTATTCCTGTATTAGAATAGCCTTATTAACAGTTACTTTGTAGTCCCCACAAATACGAACACTCTTATTAGGTTTTAACACAGGGACAATAAGTGCTGCCCATAATGAGTGTGATATAGGTTCAATAACCTTTTCGGTATTATTATAGTATTACACCCGTCTAATGTCCAGCAATTATTATATGTTCATTAAGTAGATTTTTAATTCTAAGACACTTTCCTTCTATAGCGTTTCCGTCGCAAATGCTTCATTTTCGAGATATAAACATTTTTTTTGGTGTGTATCTAGTGTGTGTTCATACGTTCGTTTGTGTGTTCGTGCGTGTGTTCGTGCGTGCGTGTGTTCGTTTGTGTGTTTCGTACGTTCGTTTGTGTGTTCGTACGTTCGTTTGTGTGTTCGTACGTTCGTTTGTGTGTTCGTACGTTCGTTTGTGTGTTCGTATGTTCGTTTGTGTGTTTGTACATTCGTTTGTGTGTTTGTACGTTCGTTTGTGTGTTTGTACGTTCGTTTGTGTGTTCGTTACATGTCTGCCCAATCACTGCGCTCCATCCATTTCGAATTTGAATTACTTTCGTACCAGAATGGAACACTCATTCCACTCATTCAGAAGTACATTAGGCCTGGCTCTGTGATTTATAGTGATTCCTGGGCTGCCTACAAGACTATAAGTGATTTAGGTTAGGTTAGGTCAATTTTGAAGGTGAAATTTATGTTTTTCCTATGGTTTTTGATGTTTTAAACAAATCTGACCTTCAAAACCATCGGAAATGACTCGTTTTCGATTGCCGGCTGGGGGGAGGGGGGTTATCTCAAAAACGAGTCATTTCTGACGGTTTTGAAGGTCAGATTCATTCAAAGCACATCAAAAACCATAGGAAAAACATAAATTTCACCTCCAAAGGGAGACGGGTGTAATACTATAAATTTACCACCTTTTCCTTAGTGAGCCTGTCTAGCTCCAATTCTACCTTTTCTCTTAGAACATAAGGCAATGGCCTAGCTTTACAAAATTTAGGGCTGACTTCATTATCCAATTCAATAGACACTTTATAATCTTTGAGCATGCCAAGAGTAGGCCCAAATAATTTTGGAAATTCCTTTAAAAGAATCGAGATATTATTAGGTATTACAGAACAATTTATTGATTGATGATCAACTATAATGTTATGAATAGGCAAGTTTAGAGCATGAATCCAATCTCTACCAGAAGAGTAGGAGCTGGTTCATCAATCACTAAAAGTGTTAACTGTTTGTGATACTTTGTATCATTTATTGTAACTTGAACTTTAGCTCTCCTACTATTGGCATCTCAACATTTCCATATTTTCTCAGAGTAGCCTTAGAATGATATAGTGGTATGGAGTTTTGGAATTTTTCTACAAAATAATCCTTAGAAATTATAGTTCTAGCTGCACCTGTATCCAGTTCCATTGGAAGTTTGACTTTATTTATAGTAGGATTTATAATATAAGGACCAGCATTTGTAATGCCATCCTGACTGAAAATATATTCAGAGCCTATCTGTGACTACTTTAGACTGTTGGCTGATAAAGGTTTATGCATTTTAGAAAAACAAACCTTTGCTATATGTCCAACCTTGTTACATTTATAACATACTACCTCCTTGAAAGGGCAGTCTACCTTCCAATGCTGTTTGCCATAGCCAGTACAAGGTTTTTTAGGTTTAGCACTTTGCTTAGGCCAATTTTTTAAACTATCTGGTTTTAGAAAGTTTCAGTAGTTATGTATTAACGGGGGGCCACCACATACTGATGATTGGTTAGGTTAAGTTGTAATATTTTTTGGTATTATTATAGTATTACACCCGTCTAACGTCCAGCAATTATTATATGTTCATTAAGTGGATTTTTTAATTCTAAGACACTTTCCTTCTATAGCATTTCCGTCGCAAATGCTTCATTTTCGAGATATAAAAATTTTTTTGGTGTGTATCTAGTGTGTGTTCGTACGTTCATTTGTGTGTTTGTTACATGTCTGCCCAATCACTGCGCTCCATCTATTTTGAATTTGAATTACTTTCGTACCAGAATGGAATACTCATTCCACTCATTCAGAAGTACATTAGGCCTGGCTCTGTGATTTATAGTGATTCCTGGGCTGCCTACAAGACTATAAGTGATTTAGGTTAGGATAGGTTAGGATAGGTTGTTAGGTTAGGTTAGGATAGGTTAATTTTGAAGGTGAAATTTGTTTTTCCTGTGGTTTTTGATGTTTTAAACAAATTGACCTTCAAAACCGTCGGAAATGACTCGTTTTCGATTGCTGGCTGGGGAAGGGGGGTTATCTCAAAAATGAGTCATTTCCGACGGTTTTGAAGGTCAGATTCGTTCAAAGCACATCAAAAACCATAGGAAAAACATAAATTTCACCTCCAAAGGGAGACAGGTGTAATACTATAAATTTACCATATTTTCATTAGTTGAAAATTTCTAATACATCATATTTTTTAAATAGCAATACTTTTTAAAATATTTACAATGATTTATATTTCAAATATTTACAATGATTAATACATGTTACACATTAGAAATAACATTTGTTTCTGGGGGCAAAAAAAGAGACCGCATCTTCTTCACTTTTTGGTAAATCCCAAATTTATTTTTTTCAGAAAATTGTATACAAAAATATTTTTAAAAATATGATGTATTAGAAATTTTCAACTAACAAAAATATTACAACAACTAACTAATCATCAATATGTGGTGGCCCCCCATTAATACGTAAGCACCAAAGTTTCTTTGGTTAACCTTTGGATTATCCTTAGCCTTAGTTCCTGCAGACCTACTATTTAGGTTAATATTAGATTTAGGCCTGATCAAATTCACATCACCAAATGCCTTTGCATCCTTAGCAGCAGCTTCCCTAGTTGTGGTTAGTACTACTGGGTCATTCTCTGTCAGATCAACCAGTGCCTAACACCCTCATCTCTCAGATTTTGCTGAAATTTGGTTTATAGGGAGTTTGTGGGCCCTGAATCCATTTCTGAAATTATAAGGTCAATCCGACCAACGGTTCAAGAGATATGACCTCGGGAAATTTGAGGTCACTTGCGAGGTCACTAACATTTGGCGACCCATAACTTGGGTAATAATGGTCACAATTATATAAAAGTATATATATTAGAATCAGAAAAAACAAGGAATCCAAATATGCAAGTTTTAGAACTCTAGGTTGAAAAATAAAAAAGTTACACTGTAACCAAAATTTGAGGTCACGATTTGACCTCTGGGGTATCAAATGAGAATTTTTTTTTTAAATGTAAAAAATGAAGGCATAGGCATTGGCTATTAGAATCAGCAAAAAAAAGTTTGTTTATGTTAGTATTTTTCATGTAACTAACATATAAGTGAACACCATATTCATAAGTTGTGCGTCAATTCTACCTATTTTTTCACACTTAAGCTCATAATTTGACCTATAGAAATTAAAATTACTTTTTTATAGATATAAAAACAAAGGCAAAAAATGTAAAATTGTATTTCACTGCTAATCAACACTGGCAATAATAGTTATAATAGTGAAAGGGGAAGACCTACTTAGAGGATTCATGTGCTAGCCTAATACAATTTTTGCATGCTCGATGCTCTCATCAATTTTTTTTGTGGAAAAATGTATTGAATTCTGCTGCCTCCTCTTAGGGTAGGACAACTCATTACAGTTAATATATGATGTCCTGGCACTGCACATGAATCCTTGTTTGATGGATAATAATATGCACTTGATCCTGATGACCCAGAGGGATGTAGAAAGTTCACAGTGAAATCATCAAACTCTTCACAATATTCCTCCACAATTCCATACCAAACTTGCATGTCATAAATGCAGCCAACATACTCTCCTGGTTTGACACATTTTAGGTTACCAAGCATTGCAGGTTCATTAGTAAAATGACTTTTCCTTATTCTTTTCTTTTCTCCAATGCCACTTGAAATGGGATACACCATCAGTTCTTCCTTGTTTAGGGGAACAAATCTATGATATTTCTGAGTTCCAGGAATAGCCCTACTATCCTTGAATCGATGTTCCAACGTTCTTCTGCATCTCTCAAATCAGCTGTAGTTACAAAGAAAAAATTTATCTTCTTGCTCAAGTTTTCTTCACAAAACTGAAACATGTGTTCTGGTGTAAGAATTTGCCTCTCTGTAGTTCTCTGCAAACTGGCACGAGCAGTAGCTCTTTTCACTGTTCCTCCAATCCCATCACATGCATTTTTGCCATGGGATGTAGCAAAGAAGTGCCATTCACAAGACAGACCAAAATCCTCTTCATGGTAACAGAGATTTGTGAAGTTGTATCTGTTCTTATATTGGCCAGCACATCCATCTGAGAAATAGTGCACCTTCTTCAATTGTGGGCATCTGAATTTAACATATGTCATAAGCTTCAATATGAATGAGTAAACCATTATAGTGTTGTGTTTTAGTGATGCAGATAAGAAACAGACACTAAAATGGCTAAGTTCCTGGTCTGCAGATGATCTATAATAGATGACAAAAGGGTGAACTGTACACTGTGAATTGTCCCAGTGAAACCCTTGGGCAGCATCCTGGACAATGAAAGAATAATTCTCAGAGAAATCACCTACTATAACTACCTCGCTCTGAGGTGGTAGTGTTTCTTTCAACTGCTTGAAGTACTGTGATTGTTGCTGAGCAACAAAGTGATGACGAACCATGCAGGATATTTTCATGCTTAGGGATGATAAGTATTCATGAAGTGGCTCCACCTTATCAACCATTGTACAATGGTCAACAGTCACCCATTGCTTGTAAGATATTTCATTTGGAGCTGATTTCACACTGTCAAGTAACTCAAGAAAATCCAGGACACCCTCTTCTCTTGGGCAATCATTGCAAAGTTGCATCATGCAAGTCTCTCTTTCTGTACTGCAGACACTGTAATCCATAAGATCCTTGTATGAAAGACCTCTTTCTCCCAATGCAGCCAGCTGCAATTTTGGATTTTGATGGTATGTGCAGACACAGACAGAATGAGTCCCACCACTACCGGCAAGCACACAATATGATGGCTGTAATTTTGCAAATGTGGAAAATCCTATTTTGGGATTCTTTTCATCATTTTTATATAGTTCAAACATCTCTCTTAAATTCCCGAGGACCAATCGTTTTTGCACCTTCATTGCACCTTCAGCACTGATAACTTTCACGCAATCCTTTTGGCCAGGACACATACGACTAACCTCTTCTGACTCATAGAATCTTCTAACTATATCTTTGTGTTCTTCAGATATCACTTTTCCTTTGCTCATTAGTGGAATCTTCGGAAGGATTCCATGTTCTGATTTAAGTGAATGGCTTCTTTTCACCATGTATGTTGTAGTTTGAAAGAAACTAGCTGTTTTTTCAATTGTGTATGGTGAGAGAGTCAATATTTGTAGTTTGTGATGGTGACATTTGCTCTCCAGGAATGACTGTTTCAATTCATTCATTAATTTGTCTAGATGTTTTTCAGATTTAGTTTCAGGTTTTGAAGTATCACTTACCTCCTCGGTAATTTGAACACCATAACTGAGTTCTAGCCTCTCCTTCAGGTGTTTCTGAGCAGATGATAGCTTACCACGAGCCTTGCGCTTTTTCTGGCTTAATGACAGCCCTTCTGAAAAGAACAGAAAAAAGGTTTCACACACCTGAATATTAGTAATTAAATATTAATTATAGTACCTTAAATGCTATATAATTGGCTATATAGTAGATCAAACAGACCTTGTAGTAAAGTATAAGTTATTATATTAATTTATTACTTACTTTTTTTAACTGGTGTTTGGTCCAGAAATGCTAGAACTGGTTCAACTGAAGTTGAAGGATTTTCCTTTATCAAGCAATCACTGTCATTGTCCAGATCTTGAATTGAAGAGATGTTACTCAAGCCACTGATAGTAGATGATTCATTTGAATCCTGCTCAGACTCGTTGTTTTCAGTGGTACTAAGTATAGTGGGGTTTTTCATTATCAGTGTCCAGCAGTTCACACACAACAATGAGTCTTTTTTCACTCTTCCAGCACATTTTTCAACAAGTACATCAGTCACTTTTCTAAGATTGATTGTTATGCGTTTCTTGTGTTTTTGAATAGGGTCCTGGCAGTATTTCAAGTGCCGAACCATTGTATTTTGATCTGTAAGATATAGGATTTACAATTAGGTAATATATATTTTTAGAAAATATATAGCTATACACACTTAATATTTTAGGCCTTGATAGTCTCTGAGGCTCATTAAAACACCATACCCACCAGCCACCCACAGTGCTGGCTGGAACTGTACTAACCTGTAGACAAGGAATTTTGTAACTATCTGTGTTGATTCTGCACTTAGACAAGTAGCAACATGTTTCAACAGGTTTGTTTAGGCTACATGTGAGCTTAGTCTTCCCCTTTCACTATTATAACTATTATTGCCAGTGTAGATTAGCAGTGAAATACAATTTTTATTAAATTCTTGGAGCTTGAGGTCAAATTGATAGCTAAGATATAAAAATTCCTTGAAATGACAAGCAATTTATAAATATGGTGTTCACTTATAAGTTAGTTACATGAAAAGTACCAACATAAACAAACTTTTTATGATTGTTTCTATTAGTCAAGAACTCTGACTTTGTTTTTTATATCTATAAAAAATGTAATTTTAATTTCTATAGGTCAAATTATGAGCTTAACTGTGAAAAAATAGGTAGAATTGACGCACAACTTATGAATATGGTGTTCACTTATATGTTAGTTAGGTACATGAAAAATACTAACATAAACACTTTTTTTTGCTGATTCTAATAGCCAATGCCTATGCCTTCATTTTTTACATTTAAAAAAAAAATTCTCATTTGATACCCCAGAGGTCAAATCGTGACCTCAAATTTTGGTTACAGTGTAACTTTTTTATTTTTCAACCTAGAGTTCTAAAACTTGCATATTTGGATTCCTTGTCGTTTTCTAATTCTAAATATATATACTTTTATATAATTATGACAATTATTACCCAAGTTATGGCTCGCCAAATGTTAGTAACCTTGCGAGTGACCTCAAATTGCCCGAGGTCATATCTCTTGAACCATTGGTCGGATTGACCTTATAATTTCAGAAATGGATTCAGGGCTCACAAACTCCCTATAAACCAAATTTCAGCAAAATATGAGAGATGAGGGTGTTAATTTCAATTTTTTTTGGTTGATCTGACAGAGAATGACCCTACTGCAGCATCAAAAGTTAGGTTTTTAATTGTCAATAGTTCTCGCTGAGTGGCCTCCTCTCTCAAACCCATGACAAATCTATCCTGTAGCATTTCTGTTAGGTTAGGGCCAAACTCACAAGTACTAGCCAGTTTAAGAACAAAAGAAATTTTTATAGTAGGCACACTAGGGGCCACTTCGGCCCATCGAGGTGGCTCCACTATGTAAAAACTGCCTGTACATTGGCAACAACCAATTTTTACAAAACTAATTAATTATCAATTTAAAGCTAAAGATAGAATCTCTGGATCCAGAGGATCGAAGTCATAATAGGCTACTATCCACAAATATGTTACACTCTATATCTATTTATAACTGACATGCAAACATATCAGATCCAAAGAATCCAGTCAATTTCATTACAGTACCCATCAATACCAGTACCTTGCCAACCAAAAATAGGTCACGGTCCATATCAATTGCGGACCAAGTCAATTTACAACCATATACATTACAATATATATACTTAGGAGGAAAAGTGTAGGTGTGGCTGTAAAGACTGTACAGTAATGTAGAAATGTGTGTGGACCCATTTTGGGTCTCCCATTTAAAGGTGTTTGTGGGGCTAGTGAAGATCATGAGTTTTTCAATACCTCACAGTACTATGGGGGCACCGCTCGGCAGAGGAATCGGTAAATCTCTAGGAGCGCTCCATTTTTCAATATTAAACATATACTCATAAAACAAATACCATTTGAAAGCTTACATTTTTCTGAGTCTAAAAATGTAGTAATCCAAAAGTATCAATAGCAAATAAAAAGTAACTAGGTTTAAATATAAAACCCTATACCGATCAATTTGTGATGTGTGATCTTTATGGGGGCTCTGCCCCCATACCCCCGAGACCTAAATTATACAAATGATAATGTAATAACATTCGTGTTAGGTTAGGTTAGTGTAACAATTACCAAAAATACCATCTTACAACACAGACTGAAGATTTATAACTTAGCCAACCTTTATAATGTAATTAATTGCATCACGCATCTAACAATTAAACCTAGTTACTTTTTATTTGCTATTGATACTTTTGGATTACTACATTTTTAGACTCAGAAAAATGTGAGCTTTCAAATTATATATGTTTTATGAGTGTATATTTAATATTGAAAAGATAAAAACATCCAATGCTTTCTCTTCATCTAGGGCACATGACGAATCAAGTTCTCAAAGTCAGAAACCACACGAACAGCACGTCATAATTCTATTACAAACATGACCAAACTGAATCCAATTAGAAAACAAAAATAGACAGAACAGAATCCAACTAATTAAGTTTCAGAGTAGTGAGAAAATAGCCCAATCAGGAAAAATACTTTAGGAAAAAAATGCATTATAGCCAAAACAGGAAATATTCACTATAAAAATGTAACGTAATTTTTCCTATAATTTTGCATTTGCTATTGATACTTTTGGATTACTACATTTTTAGACTCAGAAAAATGTGAGCTTTCAAATGGTATATGTTTTATGAGTACAGTGGAACCTCTACTTACGAATTTAATTCGTTCCGAGACCCTGTTCGCACCTCGAATTGGTCGTAAATCAAATCCATTTTTTCCATTGAAATTAATGTAAATTTAATTAATCCGTTCCAGCGCCCCAGATAATTGTACTTTTAATGCTTTGTAAGAGTTTATAAAGAGAAAATATAAGAGAAAAAATTATACTAAATTTAATAAGCTGTATAATTTTACTGTACCTTTGTGGAGGATAATCGCTGGCATGAGTGGATGGTGATGAGGAAAGGAAGGGGGAGGGAAGTTACTGTTTGGAAGGAGAGAGCCCTTCCATAAGAACACTGGGCACCTCTCCTTCAGGGGTTTTGTCTCTTTTCTGTCTCTTTAATTCAATGGTTATTTTAAGTTTTCTTTTTTCACTGCCACTATCACTCTTCACTTTCTTGGGAGCCATAATGAAGGGCTTATTAAAGCAATAAACGAAAAATCACGGAGCAAATATGCGAGAGATAAAGCAATAAATGAAAAATCACGGAGCAAATATGCGAGATAAAGCAATAAACGAAAAATCACAGAGCAAATATGCGAGAGATAAAGCAATAAACGAAAAATCACGGAGCAAATATGCGATATATAAAGCAATAAACGAAAAATCACGGAGCAAATATGCGAGATATAAAGCAATAAACAAAAAATCACGGAGCAAATATGCGAGAGATAAAGCAATAAACAAAAAATCACGGAGCAAATATGCGAGAGATAAAGCAATAAACGAAAAATCATGAGCAAATATGCGAGAGATAAAGCAATAAACGAAAAATCATGGAGCAAATATGCGAGAGATAAAGCAATAAATGAAAAATCACGGAGCAAATATGCGAGAGATAAAGCAATAAACGAAAAATCACGGAGCAAATATGCGAGAGATAAAGCAATAAACGAAAAATCACGGAGCAAATATGCGAGAGATAAAGCAATAAACGAAAAATCACGGAGCAAATATGCAAGAGATAAAGCAATAAACGAAAAATCACGGAGCAAATATGCGAGAGATCCACTCGCAATCGCAATCGAAGCGCCGGGCGTATGTTCGTATGTCGATTTGGTCGTAAATAGAGGCATTCGTAAGTCGAGGTTCCACTGTATATGTTTAATATTGAAAAATGGAGTGCTCCTAGAGATTATCCGAGGAATCTCTTTAAATGGGGTGTGTAAGGACAGAGTGTATCCCCTAACCCAAGATGCTGCCTCCCTATATCTCACAACACTTGTGTTGAACTGTGGGATCTATCACCTAAATGCACATAATATATATGAAATAAACTAGTACCATTCATGCAATAAAAATGGGCTTAAACACTATCACCAGATGTCCCTTGCAGACATCAAACTATCCAACCTTCTTTTGAAAGAATCAAGTGTATCTGAAGTCACCACTTCTTCTGTCAGACTGTTCCAAAACTTAATTACTCTGTAAAACTGTTTTCTTAAATTTGTTCTACATCTTGGCTTAAATAATTTCATACTATGACCTCTAGTCTGGTTATTGTTATCTTTAATGAAGAGAGAATCAAAATCTATCTTATCCAACCCTTTTATCATTTTATACACCTCTATCATATCACCCCTTAACCTCCTCCTTTTTAATGAGAACATGTTTAGATTAGTGATGTTAAAAAAACGTTTTTTTTTATGTCCGTTATTTTTTTTGTCGTTTTTTATTGTTTTTTTTTGTTTTTTTCATTTTTTTTAATAATTAATATAGATATTGCTAATTTAATTATGAGGTATACTTTTGCAATGATATATATTATAAAAATAAATAAATAAATAATAAAATAGGCCATATGGTACCAGTATAGAATGCCCTTTTCAGCCTATTTACAGAAAAAACTGGCCTCTTTCTTGCACTGAAAGTCTTGTACCTTGAGATCCATTAAACTTGCGAGAACACTGGCTGGGAGCTGACTGCCCATTGTCCAACCTTTCCAGGACTCTCCCATCCATGCCTCGGATTTTGAATCTCCCACTTAACTATCCTTTAGACCCGCGATGACATATTTTCCCCCTGAGACCATCCATATATATACATTAGGGTGTCCCAATTTTTTTTCTTAACACGACCTGACCACTCGTGTCATGCCCGGATGTGGTTTGTGCTAAAGCATTGGCTGTGTGATTTTCAACTCGATCAGATGATATTTAGAGGTCCCGACGTTTGATGACTTTTTTTGGTTTTCAGAATTGTTCATTATGGCGTTGACAAGATCAAACATCAAGTTGTGGCTTCTTGAGAGGTCTATAGCAGAGCTGGCTAAATCTCGATTACCAAGTAATATGGACGTGTTGCTCCTTTTCTTCTACCATCACCGCGACCAAAAGAAGACAGATTCCAACAGTGTCAAGGCTGTAATATCGGCTGTATTAGAAATCTGGGCTAGAGCCAACTCGAATCTGGCAACAACCTCCGTTCATGCCTCGACTAAACTGAAAGCTTTGGTTCAGAGGTATCGAAATTTGCATAAAAACAAGAACAAGACTGAAATGACTTACAATATGCAGCGGGATGTATTCTTGGCTGATATGGAGGATATTTTTGATGTCACCCGCTCAGACATTCTGGATCGGGGAGATATCCCTCTTGAAGACAAGGAATTCCTCATTTCCCAAAGGGCAGATCGACATACGAGTTACATGGGAGGTGAAGATAGAAAATATAATGCAGCCACAATGAAAAGACAGGAAAGGGAAAGAGCTCTTGAGCGGGCACACCGGCGTCAAACGGAGGAGGCTCTAGCTGTAGGAGTCACAGAAGAGGCTACCGACAGCAGTTCTAGCACATCGTCAGCTGACAGTGGAAACGAAGCCGTCACTTGTGGACTTAAAACCTTCGAAAGCTCCCAAACATGACAGACTAAAAGAAAGTCTGAGTGATCTTGACCTGGCAGCAACTTGGGATCGCAAGGGCCTTTCTATTTGACAGGCAACATCAGCGTTTGCTGCGACTGCAAAATCCCTAGCTCTCGGTCCTGACAGTGTTCCATCAAAGAGCACGGTTCACCGCTTCCGACAAAAGGCCCGTACAATGATAGGGACCAATGTTATTGGCCACCTCGAGCAGCTTCCACCTCGACTGCAGATCCACTGGGACACAAAGATACTCAATGACATCGAACAGGAGGGTAAGTCAGTCGATCGGATTGCTGTTGTGGTGATTGGGGATGGTGTGGAAGAGCTATTAGGAGCACCGAAAATAATAGACGGCACAGGACAGCAAATGGCAAGCGCAGTCCATCAAGCGCTCACCTAGTCGGAATTGAGGACAAGATCATAGGCATGGTGTTTGACACGACGGCATCAAACACAGGGATAGTGCAAGGTGCGTGTGCGCGTTTGGAAGCGGCATTGGGAAGATCTCTTTTATGGTTTGCTTGCCGTCATCACGTTCACGAAGTGATTCTCAAGGATGTCTTCGTCGTGTGCCTAGGAACACCACCAAGTCCTCAAATCCCACTTTTCAGGAGATTCAAGGAGGCCTGGCCATCAATGAACCACTGTCAGTTGGATGCATTTGACAAGGACGAGGTGGCTAAAGCCTTCATAAATGACAATGCTTGCCTTTCACAAATGCGACTTGAGGTAATAGACTATCTCCGCGATGCCCTAAGAAGTGGTAATCATCCTCGAGAGGATTATGAAGAACTTCTTCGACTGAGCCTCTTGTACCTCGGAGACGACGTAGGACGTTACAAGCTTCGGCCTCCAGGAGCTTACCATCAGGCCAGATGGATGCCTGAAAATAGCATTACTGCAGTCCCAGTTCTCCGAACTTCGTCTCCAAGAACTGCAAGGGGTTCGCCGTATGGCTCTCTTCGTGAGCCTTGTATACGTGCGTCACTGGCACGAGGCTCCCATCGCCATCAAATCTCCCAAAAATGACGTTAGGTTGTGCAATCTTCTTGTAGGTTACCCTGACAAGGACGTTGGAAACACAGCTTACCGGGCTGTGCTCCGTCATCTGTGGTATATCTCGGAGGACTTAATCTGTCTTGCACTGTTTGATGACAGAGTTGACGACAATGAAAAGCGTAACATGACGGCTAACCTGAAAAAGTGCCCTGGAAAAGGACTCAAACGGGTCCAAGGCAAGGGACTGCAAGTGGATGGCCGTTTAAGTCCATGGGTGACGAGTCGATCCACCACACTCTTCCAGTTTCTCCAAGTTGAGTCCACGTTCCTCACCAAAGACCCTGAAACATGGCCTACTGACGAAAACTACCGTCTGGCAAAGAGTCGAGCTGCAGAACTGATGGTGGTCAATGATGCAGCAGAGCGAGGCATCACCCTCATTGAGAAATACACAAGCAAACCTCTGTGCCGTGATGAAGAAGACCTCCAGTTCCTCCTTCGAACTGTCCACTCACACCGACGGAATGTGAGCCGGAAGGGAACAAAAACGGATCTCATGAAACACGTGTTTAGTTAAAATGCATAAATGTGATGCTTTGAAATTGTTGTTTGTGTGTTAAGATTAAAATACATGTTTATTTTGTATAATCATCTTTGTGATGGAACTTTTGAGAGAAATATTTCAGTTAATTTGCCTTTCAGTTAAGAGGAGAAATAAAGTGTTCAAAGTTCGGGACCTTTAAATTTCCTTCGATCTCTCTGAAATTTTACAGGAAGACTTCTAATGGGAAACATCAAAAGAGCGCAATACGAGCGGATTTGTATCCCTAAAAAAAATTTGGCCCCCTATGAGTTTGGGACACCCTAATATACATACACATACACCCATATACATATATACCAATATATACATAAATACTTATATACACATATTTATATCTATTATATATCCCATACATACGCATACATCCAGAATTCCAGATACATACGCACGCATACTCACATAAGCAATTAAGCATACCAGACAAAAAATTAGTCACCCCTCTCAGAATGTACCTAATAACATGTGACGGCGCCTCTGGCCTTGATAACCGCACGAATCCAGCGAGGCAGAGACTCTACGAGGTTGTGCATGTACGGAACATCGATTTGCTGCCACTCATTCATCAGCCAGTCCCAAAGTTCCGCCAGAGTCTGTGGGTGTCTATTCCTGCGCTTCACTTTCTGTTTCCAGCCTGAACAACACCTTCGACGCATTCAGGATTAAAGGCGTCATTGGACCTGCGATGTACTCGTCGCCTCCCATCATTGGAGAACAAACAAAAACGGGACTCATCGGACCAAATTACACATTTCCAATCTGCCGCAGTCGAGTTTTTGTGCCCCTGAGCCCATTTATAACGTGCCAATTTGTGACTTGCTGTTAACAGCAGCCTCTTCCGTGGTACCCTGCTCCAGATGTCCATCGCATGCAGTTCTCGTCGCAATGTCCATTCAGAAATTGGTCGCTGGAGAACCTCATAGGTTTCTTGGAGCAATTGTTCTCTGGTTTGAAAATGATTTGCAGTTACTAGACGAGAAACATGGCGGCGGCCCCTATTGTCGATTGTCAGTTGATTGCGAAGTACACCACTCTTTGTAAACTCGCTGGACAGTACGTGTTGACACACCAACAAATTGGGCTACTTCAGACATTTTGTGTCCGTGGGCTCTGCCAAACACGATGGCTCCTTTTTGCCACTGAGTAACGTCTGCCTCACGACCCATTTTGCAGACTATATCCAATACACACTTTGTTCTTCACCACCTCATAAAACAGATCTGATCCTGTGTGCTACGTCACCACTACTTGTCACTTACCAATGCTACATCAGCGCCCTCTGTGTGACCTTGAACTTCCTACTATCGGTGCTATTAGGGGTGACTAATTTTTTGTCCGGTGTGCTTATATACCTACACAAACTCATACACCTCTATTTCACCCTTTCATTACCTCCAAGATCATTTAGCACATACAGTAATATCCATACAGCCAAAAGAAACTGATTAAGCACAGACAGAGCAGCAAAGCTTATATTTATATCCCAAAATGCAAAATTCCAAGAAAGTGAAGTAAAACATGGTGCTACATTGGCTTCATCAACATCCAAATCTGCAATAAGTACCAGTACCTGTGATATTGAAACTATATGCTCTAATCAATCTAGTGATAATGATTCTTCAATGGAAATAGAATCAGATAATGAAAGTTAAATAGCATTAGGTTAACACAAAGGTTAAAGAAAGAGATGAATATTATTTTTATTTTTTTTATTTTTCTATTTGGAATATATATATATACTGTATATATATATACACTGGTATTCTTGCCAATCACAATTATATATATTGTTTTATACCAGTATTATGTATTTTTTATTATGTATATTATACCAGTACCTGTGATATTGAAACTAGCATATATGCTCTACCCAATCTAGTGATGATTCTTCCATGGAAATGAAGGTTAAAACAACATTAGGTTAACAAAAAGGTTCAAAAAAAGGTGAATATTTTCCTTTTCTATCTGGAATATATATACTGGTACTCTTGCCAATCACAATTATGTATATTGTTTGAAACGAGGAAGAATGTTTTATGTTCTAGTTAAAAAATATATATACATATAAAAAATGAGGGTTTGTTTTTCCTTTCTATTATACTTTTTGCGTGATTCAATTTTTCTAAAAGATGACTATATAGCAAAGCTGGGCACTTGCATTTTTTTTTGTGGTACTGCAGTACTGCGGTACTACCGCACTACCAAACCGGTACCGCATAACGCAGTACTGCAAAGGATTGCTGAAAGTACAGCCTGTACTTTCAGCGATCCTTTGCGGTACTGCGTTATGCGGTACCAGTTTGGTAGTGCGGTAGTACCGCAAAAAAAAACGCAAGTGCCCAGCTTTGCTATATAGTACATATACTAGGTATAACCGTATAAGCATGGTAGTATAGTAAATTATAGGTAATACTAATATACTTATTAGATTAAAGGAAGAAAAATATGGAATAAGTTTAAAACAATAAAAAACAAAAAAAACAAAAAAAACAGACTACCTTCATTTAAAAAAAAAAAAAAAAAAAAAAAAAAAAACGACAATAAAAAACGACTTGCATCACTAGTTTAGATACGCCAGTCTTTCCTTATATGTCAATTATCTTAGAGATAGGATCATTCTTGTTACTCATTTCTGTACTTTTTCCAGTTTTTCAATATCTTATATCAAATAAGGACTATTAAATTGAATACAGTATTTGAGGAGGGGTCTCACATATAAAATGTATAGTTGCTTTATAATATTAGATAATTTGTATTCAATATGTCTCTGCATGAGATTGAGTCGAGCATTTGCTTTATTTCTGATTTCCATATAGTGATTTGAGAGTTTAAGTTCATTAGTCACAGTGACACCCAAGTCTTTCGCTTTATCATCATTTTTAATCCAAATTCCATTCATATTGTATTCAAATTCTGGATATTTTGGCCCAATATGCATAACCTTGCACTTATCAACATTAAATCTCATCTCTCACTTATCTGCCCAGGCTGTTACTCTAAGTCTTTTTGTATTGTCATTGCTCCTGCTACTGACTTAACATTATGGCCTAATTTTGTATCATCAGCAATGAGGTCCCAGCACAGACCCCTGTGGGACTCCGCTCAAACGGGTCTCCAAGTAGACTTATTTCCATTTAGATGAACTCTGTTCTCTGTTTCTCAGCCATTCTTCTATCCAGTCAGCTATATGACCTCTTATACCATGGGCTCTAACTTTTACCAACAATCTTGCATGATCATAAAATTCAATCAAGTTGGTTAGACAGAGCTTCTATTTCAAAAGCCATGCTGGCTATCATTTATCATACTTTCGAGTAATTTGCAAATAATGGAGGTGAGGCTGATGGGTCTGTAGTTTTTTGCCAAGTTTCTATTTCCTTTTTTAAAGATTAGAGCCACATTTGCTTTCTTCCAATCCTCTGGAATTTCAATACATATCAATGATTAAAAATAATTTCTAGTACCTGTGCTATATTCTTTTTAGCAGCTTTTATGACTATTGGATGCATTTCATCTGGCCCTGGAGATTTTTCCATTTTTAATTCATCTATTGCTTTTAGGATATCTAGTTTTGTTACCCTTAATTCATTTATTTCTCTATCTTATCCTGGTAGTATAAGATCAAGAATATTATTAAAATTTTCATTTGTGAATACTGATGAGAAATATTTATTTAGTTCTTCAGTTATTTCAAGATCATCATCATCTGTATAGTTTTATCGGTTAATATTCATTTTTTGACCTAGTCACACCCAGCTATAACAGCAATATATATTGAATAACCAATCAAAGCTGAATAAGAAAATATATATATTATCTTGTGCAAATTTGTATAAAATGTACTTTTTTTAAAAATATTTTCTACTTTCTAATATGTATGTATATAAATTTCGGTTGGTTTGTTTATTTGGGCTACCTTTTTTAGAGATTTTTCTTGGCTTTTTTTGGCTACTTTTTCTTGCTTTGGCTACTTCTTTCTGTTTCTGGTTAGTGTGATAATTTTCGTTCTACTGGTATGATGTGTCAATCTTGTGAACTTGATTTCGAAGACCTAATCCGCCTTGTTGGCCTCGATGAAGATAAAAGTTTAGATTTTTTTTCCAATCACGGCATAATTCCGACATCCATGATTTGCCCTAAATGTAATACTGCCTGTATTTTAAGACAAGACTCGGTGTTTAGGTGCCGTAAAAAAAATGGAAGGACATGAAATCGTGGGTTTTACGTACTGGGAATAGACGTCCTCATTACCGGAAATATTTCACACGATACTTGTTCCTGGCAAACATCCTAACGATTCTACAGTTCTGCATCACTTCCTTACTGCAATTGCAGAACTATATCCTCCAAAATAAGGTGACTGGTTAGATTAGGTGGTTAGGCTAAGTTAGGTTAGGTTGTGTTTAGCACGAATGCAAACTTTTCTGGTCAATTTTGAGGTGTTTTGCATGAATCTGCCATCTGTTTCCTGTGCAAATGCGTAGTTTTCGAGATGACGATATCTCAAAAACTATGCATTTGCACAGGAAACGGATGGCAGATTCATGCAGAGCACCTCCAAATTGACCAGAAACGTTTGCTCTCATTATAAAAAGAAACTGGGTCAAAAAACGAATAATTACCATTTTATCATCTACCATATATATGGAGGGGGCCAATTTTCTTTTTCACTCTACTTTTCAAATTGAAGCGACTGAAAAACTTCTTAGGATTGTTTTTTGAATTCTTGGCTAAGCTTTTTTCCAGGTCTCGTTTGCTATCTCTGATTGCTTTCTTGCAAATGCTTCTTTTACTTTTATATACTTCGGAGTCTGTGCCATTTTTAGTTCTTTTGAATTTATAAAATGCTTTTGGTTTTCTCTGATTGCTCTTTTTACATTGCAGTTTATCCAAGGTTGTTTTTATTTTTTCCAGTTCTGATTTTACACTGTGGGATATGCTTCCTTTGTATGTTCATTATTATACTTTTAAATTTTTCCCACATACTAGTTACTGTCTGTTCAGGCTGTAGAATATCTGCCCATTTTATTAGACACAGATCATTTACTAGTCCATTTATATTTCCTCTTTTAAAATCTGGGATTTCTACTTTATTTTCACTATGTCTTGAATTATAAACAATATTAAACCGAAGGATACAATGATCACCTGAACCTAGTATTTCTGAAACTGAGATATCCTGGAAGGTATCTGGATTATTTGTTAGAATTAAATCTAGAATGGCATCGGCCCTGGTTGGCTCCTTTATTAACTGGGTTAAACCGTTCTCAATTATACAGTCTAAAAATCCCTCATTACTTTCTGGTGTTTGTAATATTTCCCAGTCTATATGCCTATAATTGAAATCTTAAACAATAATAATATTGCTGGTCATTGTTTTATTTATTTCATCAATAAGTTTATTTTCGGTATTATTATAGTTTCAACCACAACTAGTTTTGAAAAATAAAAATTAGGTTTTCCAGTGGTTTCTGATGTGATTCATCCGAAAATGACATTCATTTCCATCGCAAATTACTCGTTTTGTGAAATCGGGGTTTTGGGGGGGGGGGGGGGGGGGGGGGGGGGGGGGGGGGGGGGGGGGGGGAGGATAAAAAACGAGTGATTTGCGACGGAAATGACCCCCTCACCTCAGTTTCTAATAAAAATTATTGCAATGCATAGAAAATAAATAAAACCTTTCCTTTAAGTAAAAAAAATTTCGGTCGATCACATTTATGGAGATATTTGCTTCTGAAATTTTAATTAACGATATCCATTTGACTTGACGTCACGTCAAATGCGACCTTTTTTCATAAAATATTTTTCTGATTGGGCTATTTTTTCGCTACTCTGCGACTTAATTAGTTGGTTGGTTTTTGTTCTGGCTATTTTTTTTTCCTAATTGGATTCAGTTTGGTCGTGTTTGTGACCCACGTGTTATGACCCATGCATTCCCCCATATTGTAAGGAGGGTGGGGGGAATCACAAAAACGAGTAATTTGCGACGGAAATGAATGTCATTTTCGGATGAATCACATCAGAAACCACCGGAAAACCTAATTTTTATTTTTCAAATCGAGTTGTGGTTGAAACTATAAATTTACCTTATTTTCTACATACTTATTTTCTTCTCTACTTTTGGGAATTCCTCCAACTGAACATCCCTCAGGTGGTCTATAGATACCCACTATCCTGATTTTCCTGGTATTTTTATGCCCAATATCTATCCATACATATTCAACTATTTTTTCGGAGGTAACTTCAACTGGATTCAGATTTGTCTTGGCATAAATAAATACTCCGCCACCCTCTGAATATTTACGTTCATAATAAAAAAGTTCATAGCCATCAATTTCATAAGTAATGGTATTATCTCTTTCACTAAATGGACTATTTGGTATCATACTGAATTTTGTCCAAGTTTCAGTGACAATCATAACATCAGGATTTTCAATACCTATGTATGCCTTGAATTCATTTATTTTATCTCAGATACTTCTTGCATTTACATGAAAAATGACAAAGAACCCTTGGAATATTTTGCTTGTAATTTAGTCTGGTTCTTGTTCTGTGATAGTATATTATTTGCATCTCTTTTACTTTCTTTGTTGACCTTTTTCGGTTAATATTCGTTTTAATGCTTTGCTCGTTTTCGATAGGAGACATTCCATGACAATTTAACATATAAATTCGTATTCAGGACACCTTGAAACCTCAGGGAAACTGATAAAAATCAAGGAAATGTAATAATTATTTTTTACGGAAAAAAAAAATTTAGACGTAAAAAGCAGCCATTATAGGCCATTGACCGAGTGTTTACCTCTTTCCGCTGTTAAAATTTTGCGGTCCTCGTCCTCTCCAGTTTTATGGGGAGACATCTCGTGGCAAAATTAGGAAACATAGGTCAAATCTGGTTTTTGTTTCATGTTACCTTATCCGACCAATCAAAGACGCATTTTGAATCTCTAATAATGCATACTCATTCCAAAATCCTTATTCAGTTCGGTTTTCACTATGGTTTGTCTGGGGTGTGATTTGGATTACTTATAAAAAAGAAGCGGTGCTGAAGTTTTCTTTACCAGTCACGGTGTTTTACCTACTCGTGTTATTTGTCCGCAGTGTGGTCATGAGTGTAATTATAGAGAAGTTGCTGACCAATATTATTGCAGAAGATTGACTAGGGACGAGCGCGGCAGAAAAAAAGTGTTCCTTCTCTGTTTCCCGTCGAAAGGGCACGTGGGTTGAAAAATTCCACCTCAAACTGTGGCAAAGCTTATTGTACGTTGGGTTATTCTTGACAAAGCGTTCGACACAGCTAGATGCACAGCTCTATTTAGCGTTGGCTTCCGAGAGTGGGGTTAATTGGAGGAGTTTTTGCTTCGACGTCTGTGAGCATTGGCTAGGCCAACAAGTTCAAATTGGTGGGCCTGGCGAAATCGTCCATTTATTCCTGTTGGTCGCCGCTGATTTGTACAAACATCCCAACGCTGCTATTTAACGTAAAAATTTCGCAAAAAACGCGGGTTAGGTTAGGTCTGAACCAAAACACATTTTTCTGGTGTTTTTTGGTGTGATTTGTTCAAATGAGCCGTTTTTGAGAAATTTTCAATTTTAAAATTTCTCAAACACGGCTCATTTCCCAAAGAAACGAAGTTCAGATTTGAACAAATCATACCAGAAAAATGTGTTTTGGTTCAGAAAGGAGAAAAAGCACTAAAACGAATAATTACCCCTTTTTCTTTTGAGTTTTAATTATATTTTTTTATTAGTTTATTGGGATAATATGAGTTTCATCGCACTCAGAATATCAAAAGCAAATATAATTATAAAATATTAAAGCATAATTTTCTCATCATTTTGATATAAGTCACTATGTTCGCAGATGCGACCTTACCAAATTATGTAGATTTAAATATTATGACATCTTTGCGGCATTTTTTTCCCACCCTCCCAATATTTGCCTAGTGACGTCATGAAAATATGATATATGAGCTAGGCTTGGGCTATTTTTTCGCTGCTCTGCGACTTAATTAGTTGGATGTTTTCTGTTCTGGCTATTTTTGTTTTTGTAATTGGATTCAGTTTGGTCGTGTTTGTGATAGAATTATGATGTGCTATTCGTGTGGTTTCTGACTTTGAGAACTTGATTCGTCATGTGCCCAGAGATGGGCAGTATCTTGTATCTTAAGTTACTTTAAACAGTGGTTCCCAACCGGTTTTGGCTTATGGCCCCCCTTAGGAACCTTATTTTTTCCCGTGGCCCCATAAGCATTATTTTCAGTAGGTAATATGCAGATTTAACTCTATTTTACAAAATAACATTTTCCTGTGGCCCCCTTCAAATGTGCCATGGCCCCCGGTTGGGAAACACTGTGTAACTTAAGATACAAGATACGTATCTTAGATACTTTATTTTTGGAGGATCTTGAGAAGTATCTAAGATACATTTTGTCATGTAGCTTGTATCCTGGGATACACTTTCAAAGATACTTTCATAAGATACTTTTTAAATAGAGACGCTAATAACTATTCATGAAATATGATCATATCTGACGCACGTTGAAGCAGGCCGGCGATTGCTGTTACATGTTTGTACATGAATACTACCGTTGCGCTGCGCGCACAGTCTCGGCACAGACGTGCTCAGGTTTCATCTTGTATCCCGCGGTTTTAACATGTTTTAACATGATTAAAAATCAAGAATTTTACATATATTTGCTTATTCCTGCAAATATATTTATTATGAGGAAAACTTTATTTTTTCTTCGTGAGTAGGTAACTGAGCATACCTGTATTAACAATTTATTTGAAATACATAAATTGAAAAAGTGTGGTTTATTTTATTTTTCCATACCTAAAAAATTTCAGAATTATTTATACATATTTACTTTGTGCTTTCCTTTTAGTTATATCACTATATGAATACTGAGATATGAAGTACCATTGATTTGGCATTTATTTATATCCAGAAAATATAATAATAACAATTGAATGAGACAACTCGTGCGCTCATGGCTCACCAGGTGAAACTAAACTCAAATAATTATTCTTTCAAAAGTATCTTGTATCTTAAAAATGTATCTTGTATCTATAACTTGTATCTGTATCTTGAAGATACAGTTTTTTCGAGTATCTTGTATCTGTATCTCAGATACATTTTTGTTGGGTATCTTGTATCTGTATCTCAGATACAATTTCCAAGTATCTTGCCCATCTCTGCATGTGCCCTAGATGAAGAGAAAGCATTGGATGTTTTTATCAATTACGGTGTTATTCTCTCATCCTTAACTTGCCCGAAATGTGACAGTGAGTGCCTAATACGAAAAGATCAGAAGATATTTAGGTGAAATAACCAATATTAACCTGTTAGGCCAACTGAATGCCCTCGATGATTGGTTAGGTTAAGTAATGATATTTTCGTTAGTTTTGGGCGTTTTAGGTTACTATTTCCACTTATGTTAGTTTTAGGGTTAGGTTAGGTTAATTAATACCAAAATACATTTTTCTAGTAATATTTGATGTGTTTTGCTTAGATTTTGACCTCCATTTCCCTTGAAAATGAGTCAAACTTCAAAGTACTATAACTTTGTTGTATCTCATTTCCGAGGGAAATGGAGGTCAGATTTGAACAAATCACATCAAATGCTACTAGAAAAATGTATTTTGGTGTGTAAAATGACTGAGTGACTCTTTATACATAATTACCGTTTATTGTTATCAAGAGTATTGGTATTTGTACTAATTTGGCCTATTCCTTTGGTTTTTAGTCAATTATATGATACAATCTCCGATAGTAAATCAATCCCTTTACTATTAAGGTGAATTGCATCTCTGTTATAGAACTCTCTTTTTTTGTAAAATTTATTCTACAGTTCGATATATGTAATTTCCATGCTCTGACATAGTGTCTTAAGCCCACTAGGCTAGCTACATGGTCAGCAATTGAGTCACCTACAGCCTGATTTCGAGAATAGAACCGAAATCTCTCAAAAATCACTACCACTTGAGGCTTATAGTGATCTTTTAGAACTGTAACTAAATCTGTATAACTACACTCTGCTGTACTCTTAGGAGCTACCAGATCTTTAACGAGACTATAAGTTTTAGGGACTATTAGAGTTAAAAAAGATGGTACCCTTTTATCATCTGGTATAGAATTCGCTGCAAAAAACAACAACACTATCTGTATACATGTCAAAATCTTCCTCGCCCTCCGAATAGGGACCTATTTGACCAATAACAGGCATAATCAAAATTGCCTAAACACAAACTAGGCTCAATACAAGAACCCTTGAACTGTAGGTTAGCAATTTGCACTTCACTAGCCCCTTCCCCCAAGCGGAAAAAAGACAAAAATGCAACCAAAAAACAAAACAAAAAACCCTTGTCGCCAATGTAGCGACCGGTAGATAAGGCTATGGTTCACACACTATATACAGATACAGTACAATAACCAGAATTAAGTTACACAACAAAATAATTATAGACTCACCTCAGGTACAGAACAACAGTTCCAGACAATATTCTAGATAGCCAGTAATAGTCGTTAGTCTAGCAGTTATCAGTCTATTAATTAGTCAATAGCTATATCAGTATATCTAGATAGGCTAGTAGTTCACAATAGTACAACGACAATCAACACTACAGTACATCCATAGGTGTATCGATCTGCAGACTTTTAGTCACACCAATCCACCACAAGATGTGTGAAGTGATCAGATACGTCCATATTGAATGTGACAAAGTTGAAGTAAAGGAATCATTTTTGGGCTTCTTCCCTATTGCCAGGAAGACTGCTGCTGAGCTCACAGGGGATATCCTGAGACATCTGGAGAGAGATGGACTGGACATAAACTTGTGCCGTGGTCAAGGATATGACAACGCCGCAACTATGGCTGGGATTCATGGTGGTGTTCAGTCAAAGATCAGAGAGATTAATCCCAAGGCTTTGTTTGTGCCTTGTGCAAATCATTCTCTGAACCTTTGCGGAGTGCACTCATTTGGAAGCGTTTCTTCATGTGTGACTTTTTTTGGAACCTTGGAGAGAGTCTATTCCTTCTTTTCAGTCTCAACTCATCGATGAGAAGTGCTGATGGAGAATGTAGGCATGACAGTCAAAAGGCTTTCCCAGACAAGATGGAGTGCTCATTATGACGCTGTGAAACCAGTGAAGGCAAATTTTGAAAAGATGACCTCAACCCTTGAAGTACTGTGCGATCCCAGAGAAAATGTGGACACAAGAGGATCAGCTCAGATTTTACTGTCTGCTGTATGTGATTTCTCTTTTTTGAGTTACCTTTCTTTCTGGTGTGAAATCCTGGAAGAAATTAATCTCACACAAAAGTATTTGCGAACAGTTGGAATCAGCCTTGAAAAGTGCATTGTGAAGCTCCAAGCTCTAAAACTGTTTCTTGAAGATCAGCGCAATGAAATTGTGGAGAGGGCCATTCATTATGCAACTACAAAGTGTGAGGAAATGGACATTTCTATGGAGAGAAGAGGGAGAGTAAAGCTCCGAAAAAGGATGCCAGGAGAGATGGCAAAGTGAGGTGATGTGTATGTATATATATGTATATAGTCTAAAAGTCACTAAAGGGTAAATATCACTAAATCTAAGCTGAATGGCAAGAGCAAGTCATAAACGAACCAACGGGCTGTTCGTATTGCTTTGGTCTGGCCTAGACATGTTTTTTCCTATCTGACCTAATCTTTGGTGCTGAGTATAATTAGGTGATGAATCTAAGGTGACAAATCGGGTAGGAAGTTGTTCGTACTTAAGTATAGTTAGGGGTAATGTCTATAGCTTCTAAATTGGTAATGTAAGAGAGAGTTAGGTAGGCTGTTTGTGGGACACAGGAATAAAACGGTAGGCTTCAAGGAATACCTAATTCAACGCACCGGTAAGTGCTTTTGATTGTTTGCTAGAACCTAAGTAACCTAACTGGGGTGTCTACCCCACGCTATCACATTTGGCGACGAGGATGGGATTTGGCTCATTTGGTTAAATTTTGTTCATTGGGTTAAATTTGGCTCATTGGGTTAATTTGGCTTATTGGGTTCAAGTGGTTGTTTGGAAAATTGGATGTAGCCTAGTGGGTCGTCCGATTTGGTTTGTTTGTATGTGGGTAAGCTACCGTACTATAGCGTAGGTCCCGCCGCCCTAACTCTAAAACTAATTCCTACTCAGCCCTAACTCTAAAACTAATTCCTACTCAGCCCTAACTCTAAAACTAATTCCTACTCAGCCCTAACTCTAAAACTAATTCCTACTCAGCCCTAACTCTAAAACTAATTCCTACTCAGCCCTAACTCTAAAACTAATTACTCAGTCCTAACTCTAAAACTAATTATACTCAGCCCTAACTCTAATAAAATTCACTATTCAGCCCTAACTGGGGAGTAACTAGACCAAATTTAAACCTAACCTAACCTACTTCACGTGATTTGGCCAAATTCGGTTTTGCTCTAGCATGTCGGTGATTGGCCATATAAGCCACTACGAAGACAATGGGAGGACTTCGAAGCTATGACACTAGGATGAGGTTGTTTTCGAGGCAAATTCCATTCCGGATGCTAAGAAAGTACCTACCTTTTTAACTATAATAGGCCCTAAAACGTTTGGTTTAGTTATGGACCTAGTTTCTCTAAAGCACCGGAAACTTGCACCTATAATGAATTGGTACAGGCCCTAACCGATCACTACAAACCCCGAGTAGTTCTCATCTATGAACGTTTCAAATTTTATTCAAGGCATCAGACGGGAAATGAAAGCATTGCAGAGTTTGTTGCAGGAATAAAAAGCCATAGCCGTACGTGTAAATTTGGGGACAAATTAGATGAAATGCTAAGAGATAGGTTTGTAATGGGTCTCAAAGAGGAGTCTACCCAGAGAGCCCTATTAGCCATACAGGACCTAACTTTTAGTCAGGCTGTAGAAATAGCTACGGCTAGAGAAGCAGCTGCTAAAGATGTTAGAGCTTTTGGAATCATAGTAGTAAAGCCCAACACGTAAATAGCTTTAAATCTTCTAGGCCTGGCAGACCTAACGAGCCTACTAGACAGGCAAATAAAAGGTATGAGGCGAATACGACTAAGCCTACTAATTCTACTAAGCCTTCCAAGCCATGTACAGGGTGTGGAAAACACCATTGGAAGAAAGATTGCCCTTTTAAAGAAGCAGTTTGCCGAAACTGTAGTAAAATAGGCCACATAGCTAAAGTGTTTTTCAAAGAAAACAAAGGGTGAAAATTCTAATTTTAACATTTCTAGTATAAATCCTCAAAAGGGAAATACTTCGAACATTGGAGTGGAGTACCTATTCTATGAGCAGCAAAGTGGGAAAATACAGGCCCATATATTGTAGAGGTAGGCCTAAATGGAATTACAGTTCCTCTAGAATTGGATACGGGTGCTGCCCGGACGGTCATGTCCAAGGTAGTTTTTGATAAGATTTTCAAAAACACACCTAAACTACATGCATCTAAAACGATTTGAAAATATGGGACATACAAATACCTATTTGTGGAGAAGCATACGTCACAGTTACACTCAACCAGAAAACTTTGTCTCATCCCTTAACCCTTTTAGTGGTGGATGAGCAAGGGCCTACTCTACTAGGCCGTGATTGGATTGATGCTTTGAAAATGCCAATTGACAAAATCTTGCCAAGGGGTCAGGCAGATGTGCATACACTCTCATATCCATCTGACATAGACTCATTGTTAAGGGAGTTTTCTTCTATTTTTGGGCCTGAAGTAGGCAACCTAAAAGGCCATCAGGTCTGCATAGAAGTAGATCCTAATGTAACTCCGAAATTTTGTAAGGCTCGTTCAATTGCGCATGCACTGCGGGAGAAGGTAGATTTAGAAATTGACAGGCTGCTAAAAGATAAAATTATTGAACCAGTCACACACCGCTAAGTGGGCTGCCCCAGTAGTTCCTGTACTAAAACCGGACAAGTCCGTGCGGTTATGTGGGATTACCGTTTAACAGCAAATAGAGCCGTCCTTCTAGATTGCTATCCTATACCCAAGCCTGATGAATTATTTAGCTCTCTTGCTGGGGGTAAATATTTCACAAAACTCGATATGTCCCAAGCCTATGCTCAACTAAGTTTAGATGAAAACTCTAAAGAATTAACTATCATAAATACGCACCGAGGCCTATATAAGTACAATAGGCTATGCTATGGAATAGCATCGGCTCCGGGTATTTTTCAGAGGACAATGGACCAAGTTCTAGGTCACATTCCAGGGGTACTTTGCTTTCTAGATGATGTCCTCATTTCAGGTTCGACTAAAAAAGAACACCTAACTAGATTAACCACGGTTCTAAAAAGACTCCGGGATGCGGACTTAAGCTAAAGAGAGAAAAGTGTTCATGGGTCACTAACGAGGTTTCATATTTAGGGTTCCGCATAGATGCCTCAGGCATTCATCCAACGGTGGATAAACTAGAAGCAATAGAAAAGGCACCACCTCCACAAAACATCACACAGTTACAAGCTTATTTAGGTCTCCTAAACTTTTATAGGAAATTTTTGCCTAATGCATCGACTTTCCTTGAACCCCTAAATAAGCTATTACGATCTGGGGAACAGTGGAGATGGGAGAAAACTCAAAAGGAAGCATTTGAGGCTTCCAAGGACGTACTACTAAAGTCCACTCTCCTAGTGCATTATGATCCTAAACTTCCTCTCGTAGTTTCAGCAGACAGCAGTTCTTATGGAATTGGGGCAGTGTTATCTCACCACATTGATGGTGTAGATAGGCCTATCTGTTTTGCTTCTAGAACACTAACTGAGACGGAAAGACGATATGCACAAGTGGAACGTGAAGCATTAGCCTTAGTATTTGCAGTAAAAAAATTTCATTTCTATCTATGGGGTCATGAATTTAAACTAATTACTGACCATAAGCCTCTTTTAGGTTTATTTTCACCTAATAAAAATATTCCAGTTATGGCCTCAGGTAGGATTCAACGATGGGCACTGATTCTACAAGCCTATAAATTTGACTTAGTACATCGGTCAGGTAAACTTCTAGGTACGGCTGATGCGCTAAGTAGGTTGCCCTTAGAAAATCCAAATGATTGTGTACCTATACCTACAGAATGGGTTCACTTGGTGGAGTTTTTGGAATCCACTCCAGTATCTGCAGTACAAATAGAGCAGTGGACAAAATCAGACCCTATTCTGTCTAGGGTCATCCATTTCTGCTCAGTTGGTTGGCCTACTAAGGTTGAGAGTGAATTACAGCCTTTTATCACGTCAGTCTGGCCTCTCTATTCAAAATGGCTGTCTCTTATGGGGCCACAGAGTGATTATTCCAAAAAGGCAGGTCGAATTTAGTGAAGGAACTTCACGCTGAACACATGGGCGCAACAAAAATGAAAGAGCTGGCGAGAGCTTATTTCTGGTGGCCTGGTTTAGATGGAGAACTCGAATCATTGGTTCGTTCCTGTCAAAGCTGCCTAGAGAACAGAGATCTCCCAAGGAAAAGTCCACTTCATCCTTGGGAATGGCCTACTATACCGTGGCATAGGATCCATGTTGACTATGCAGGTCCTATAAATAATACTTATTTCCTAGTCATTGTGGACGCCTACTCTAAGTGGGTGGAAATTTTTCCAACCACTTCCACGACTTCGGGTGTTACTATTCGCTTACTCCGTTCAGTTTTCGCTCGATGGGGTTTACCCGTAGTCCTGGTTTCCGACAATGGTACTTGTTTTACCAGTGAGGAATTTCGTTCCTTCGTCCACCTAAATGGCATTAGACATGTCCGGTCTAGTGTTTTCCACCCGTCTACTAACGGTCTCGCGGAAAACATGGTCCGTACTTTCAAGTCGGCCTTGCGTCATTCTCGTGGGGAGGAAATGCAAGTGGTGTTGGATAAATTTTTGTTTAAATATCGAATAACACCACACACCACGACGGGGTGTCTCCCTCTAAACTTCTGATTGGCCGGGGAATTCGTTCAGTTTTCGATTTGTTACGTCCAAACGAAACGTTACAACAACGAGTTTTACGCCATCAGGAAAAACAGAAGTTGTACCACGACACTAAAAGAGGGAGAGTTCTAGAAGCGCAACCTAATGATCCAGTTGTGATTCGCAACTATGGGGCTGGACCAAAATGGGTTCCTGCAACTGTGCAGGAGAGAACGGGCCCTGTTTCCTTCAAGTGCCAACTAGAAGATGGTCGTTCTATTAAACGCCATCAGGACCAGATATGGGAACGTGAAGTGCAGAAGGACCAGAGTCTTCCGGAAGAGAGAACTGATCCTCCGGAAAATGGTTCAACTTGCCCGCCTATACAGGTTGCACCTAATCCTACTACATCAACCCCGCTCCGCAGGTCGTCTAGGGTCCCTCATCCCCCTGACAGACTAAACTTGTAGGGGAGGAGTGAGGTGACGTGTGTATATATATATATGTATATAGTCTAAAAGTCACTAAAGAGTAAATATCACTAAATCTAAGCTGAATGGCAAGAGCAAGTCATAAACGAACCAACGGGCTGTTCGTATTGCTTTGGTCTGGCCTAGACATGTTTTTTCCTATCTGACCTAATCTTTGGTGCTGAGTATAATTAGGTGATGAATCTAAGGTGACAAATCGGGTAGGAAGTTGTTCGTACTTAAGTATAGTTAGGGGTAATGTCTATAGCTTCTAAATTGGTAATGTAAGAGAGAGTTAGGTAGGCTGTTTGTGGGACACAGGAATAAAACGGTAGGCTTCAAGGAATACCTAATTCAACGCACCGGTAAGTGCTTTTGATTGTTTGCTAGAACCTAAGTAACCTAACTGGGGTGTCTACCCCACGCTATCACACAAAGGATGCAGGTCTCACATTGCCAGAGGAAGTAAAAATGGCTATGTTTGAATGCCTTGATCGCTTTCATCAAGAATTGGAGATTCGTTCTAAGGCAATGGATCAAATTCTGTCAATCTTCGCTGTTATTCAGCCAAACACTTTGGTTGTTGCAACAGAAGAAGAACTTCGGAAGTATATTCCAAATTTGACTCAGATTTTCGATGAATTCTCTGATGAAGATATCAGTGTGGAAATTGAACGACTTTGGAGGCATTTGGAAGCTGCCAAAATCAGCGTTGCAGAGGCAAAGAAATGGACAGCATTGCAGTTTCTGGAGTTTATTGTGAAATGGGATTTTTGTGAATCTTTGCCGAGCTTGTCACTGTGTTTGAGATTCTTTTTGACTGTCTGTCTGTTTATTGCTTCATGTGAAAGAAGTTTTTTCCAAATTGAAATTGATAAAATATTTCTTTCGCTCGACCATGAATCAGGCAAGATTGACAAATCTGGCTTTACTTTCAATTGAACATGAATATGCAAAGAAGGTGAATTTTGATGAGGTCATTGATCAATTTGCAGAAATTAAGCTCGAAAGCAGAGACTGTGAATCCTCTCTATTTACCTTTGAAGAATAGGCTGAGCGTTGAGAGTGGATTTACTGGATTTTTGTATAAAATAAAATGCAGTATTACCTGTTCACTGAATTTTTAATGTCCTGCAGTTTTCTTATTTTCAATTTGCTTATGACAGTATTGTACTGTTTAAAAATCTACTTGCAAACATAATATATTTTTCTGTGTGTTCAAATTTTAAAATTATTTATGAGGGGTGCCAAAGGAAGGATCCGCCCGGGGTGCCAAATATTTTAGGTACGCCCCTGCTTCTATCCAATTTATTACTACACCCCTGATTCCATGAGCCTTAGTTTTTTTCAATGAGTCTTTTGAGCGGTACGGTGTCAAACGCTTTTTGAAAATCTAAATACACTACATCAACCGCCCGATGACTATCATAAACTTCAACCACCTTTTGAAAAATTCTAAAAGATTAGTTAAGCAAGATTTGTTTCGCCTAAAACCGTGCTGCGTATTTCTAACCAAGTTATGCAATTCTAAGTGTTCGACTATACGACTCCTAATTATTGATTCCAGTAGCTTACCTACAACAGACGTTAAACTGATTGGCCTATAATTTCCCGCCGCACTTTTATCGCCTTTTTTAAAGATAGGTGTTACATTTGCTAACTTGAAATTATTTGGTACGCACCCCTCAGAAATAGACGCATTAAAAATCTTTGTCAGCGGCACAACAATGCTTTCTTTTAATTCTTTTAGTTGTATGGGATATATGGAATCCGGCTCCGGTGATTTCTGCATTTTCAGTTTATCAATATAGTGCATTACCTCCCTTTCACTAACCACAATATTATCCAAAATATTACCATTATTAAAAGGTATTATGTCTATGACTGTAGGGATATTCGTTACATCTTCTATAGTAAAAACTGACGTAAAAAATTCGTTTAGCAAGGTAGCCATTTCCTTGTTTTCAGAAACTAGCTCTCCGTTAACATTTTTCAACGGCCCCAAGACACTTTATACTGGATTTATATTGTTGACGTATTGAAAGAATCGCTTCGGGTGTTCTTTACCGTCACGAGCAATGGAGATTTAAAATTCGCGCTTGGACTTTTTTATTACACTTTTCGCTTCACGCCTTAGAGATATGTAGTTGTTTCGTAACCGCAAATTGTCTTTATCACCCTTATGTAGCCTTTTAGCTAGAGATAAAACCGGTGATGAAAATTTTTAATCATCACCGAAACCGACGATAAGAACCGGTTGTCACATTTTTGCGCAAGTCTCCGATCACTTTGGTCCATTTTCTATGAAACAAACGTTCCCAAACGTTTAAAAACATAGTAATTACGTTTTGCATCGTTTCGTATCGTTTTTTGTTTGTTTATACGTGTAAATAATTGATGCTTCAGTCTTGAATGTTATGTGGATGATTGCACATTGATCAGTTAAGATTCTAAGATTTAATACTCCATCATGTCAAAGAAATCAAATGCTTGGTATCATTTCACTCGTAAGAATAAAGAAGAAGCAGAGTGTATGACGTCACAAAGTTTTAAAGTGTTGTGGAGGTTCACTTCAAGTTTATCATCCCACATGAAAATTATTCATGGCATAAACATCGACCAGATTAATCAGCCATTGAAGAAACAAAGAACAGTGGAAGAGTTTGTGCAAAAAAAGTCCATAGAAGAGGAAATTTCGAAATTTGCGTGTGTAGATGAACTGAGTTTCCAATCAATTGCTAAAAGTGAATTCATTCAAGAAAGCCTAAGAAAAATAAAATACGACAAGCCTCATCCAACTTCCCATCATAGTGTCAGAAAAATGGTGCTTAGTTTTTATGAGAAAAAGAAACATGAATTGGTAAACTACTTCAAGAATCAGGTGAGACAAGGAATCCGCTATTCATTAACTATGGATGAGTATTCATCCTTGCAAAACCAAAGATATATTAATATTAATGTTCATGATGAAAATCAACATTGGTCTCTTGGTCTCATGAAAATAAATGGTTCTCTCGATAGCACCAAAACTATTGCAATCGTTAGGAAAAGATTGGAAGACTTTAGCTTGGACCTAGATAAGCATATCGTGGGTTGCACCACCGACGGTGCCTCAGTAATGGTCAAATTTGGAAGAGAAATAGTACCTGATCACCAGCAATGCATTGCACATGCTATACTACTCGCGGTTTCGGATATCTTGTATTAAAAAACTGCTGAAAATTCAGTTGAAGGGGAAAGTGACCCTACCCCTGAAGATGAATCACTCTGCGCATGAGTTAAGCGAAGATGAGTGTGAAATTTTATGCACTGATACAATTTTTGAGTCCGACATAGATGACGTAATTGTTCTTCCAAAACTTCGAGAAGATTACTTAAAAGTAATAAATAAGGTGAGAAAAATCTGCCGCATATTTCGAAAGTCTCCTTTGGAAAATGAGAGATTGCTGGATTTTGTCAAAGATGAATTTAATGGAAAGGAAATGAAGCTTATCCTTGACTGTAGAACGAGGTGGAACAGTCTTTTGGCCATGATAGAAAGATTTTTGAAACTCAAAAATTGCATTTCAAAGGCCCTCAGAGTGATACGCTCAACAGAGACGGTTTCAGATGAAGAATGGAATGCTCTAAAGAGCCTCTTTGACACGCTTCGTCCACTGAAAATTGTTTTGAAGGGACTCTGTTCCGAAGATGCAAATTTGCTCAAAGCTGAATCTTCCATGAAGTTCATTTTGGATAAATTTGAAAGCAAAAACAATCCTTTAGCTTTTGAGCTACGTCAGTGTCTCATTAATCGCTACTCATCGAGAAGACAAAAAGAAGCTGTCGCCTTGCTGAGTTTTCTCCACAATCCCGAGGTCTTGAAAAATGAATCATCAGCACCGTTCCTCTTTCCTTCAAGACAAGCACTTAAGAAGTATGCGGATCATATATTTAAGAGACTTTTTCCAGAAGTTTGCCAGATTTCAGAAACAGACGACCAAGTCCAATCAATTGCTTCGAAACTCGAAGATTCACAATGCAGCTCAGGTCGTGAAGTAAATGATGACGATCAACTTATGAACGAGTACATGTGTGAGATGAACAAACTGAAAATGAAACCCAAGAAAGATTCTTCTGAGACCTTTGACCTAAACAATGAATTCAAATATTTTGAAGCTACGTTGAATAGAGCGAAAATTTGGATCGAATGTACGAGGCGTTGCTTACAATAAAAGCTACCAGCGTAGAGTCCGAGAGAGTGTTTTCAGCTGCTGGTTTATTTGACAAAGATTCGATCAAGAATGTCAGATCAGACACTTAATGCTCTTTGTTTTCTCAAGTGTTATTTCAGAAATCAAGTTCGACAATAAACTTTTTAATTCAAATGTTACACATACTTGATTGAATCAATTAAAGCCTTATTTCTGTTTAATATTTTGATCATTTACCTCCCTAAAAAGCATACAGAATCCCATCGGTGAAAACCGGTAAAAACCGGCTTTAAGAATATAGCGACGGTGAAAACCGGTTTTACATTTTTCGGTTATTTTCCATCCCTACTATAAGCCCTATCTCTACTCTTTATAATGTCTCCTACTTTAGAAATAAACCACAAGGGCTTCTTGTTTACTTTCTCTGGTTTAATTTTGTACGGTACACATTCCTCATTTATAGTCCTAAATACTGTTTCAAACGATTCCCACATTAGTTTTGCGTTGGAGATCCCCATACGTTTTCCCAATTGACGTGTGACTTCATTTCTAAATTTACAAAAGTCTGCGTGCTGGAAGTTAGGAATTTTAGTCGAGTTAGCTGGTTTCGAGTTACTTACTGAGAGGACAAACTCCACCATATTGTGATCGCTATTGCTTAACGGTTCTATTACTTGAAGATCCATGATTAGCCTATCATCCGTACTTATTACTAAATCTAAAATACGGTCCAACCTCGTAGGTTCCCCAACCTTTTGAATAAGAAAGCTATCCTCGAGAAAATTAACTAAACGATTACCTTTCGCGTCTCCCTGCATTGTATCGTAATTCACGTTGGCGCAATTAAAATCACCCATAACTAAGGCCTGCTCACTATCTATTATTCTCTTTAGTTCACGATATAACGCTTCGTCCGTATCAGCTGTTTGATTAGGGGGCCTATATATAAGAAGAAGTTTGAAATCGTTCAATTTAAGTTCTGCTCTCGTCGAATCTCTCAGTTCTGGAATTCTGTGCTTTACTTCTATAACGTTCGCAATATTATCTTTGATATACAACATAACACCGCCTCCTCGCCTACCTATTCTGTTTTTAACAAAAAGTCTATAACCTCTAATTTGATGCTCCACTACAAAGTCACGTGTTTCAGTGCTAAGCCACGATTCACTTATCGCAATTAAATCATAGTCTTTACAAGCAATTAAAGAAAAAAATTCGTTTATTTTATTTCGTAGGCTACAAGCATTTAAGGATAGAACCTTCAAATTGTTCGTAATTGCGACACCTTCGCGAGCGCAGGGGAAATTTGAGGAAATTACGCCGGGTCCGTTCGAGTTACGGCAGCCTGAAAAGAAGAGACAGTATTATGAAATAGGGTAAATCTCTAGGAGCGCTCCATTTTTCAATATTAAACATACACTCATAAAACATATACCATTTGAAAGCTCACATTTTTCTGAGTCTAAAAATGTAGTAATCCAACAGTATGAATAGCAAATAAAAAGTAACTAGGTTTAATTGTTTGACGCGTGACGTCATCAACTACATTATAAAGGTTGGCTAAGTTATAAATCTTCAGTCTGTGTTGTAAGATGGAATGTGATGGATGTGATATCAGTGTAGTGAAAATTTAGGTTAGGTTAGGTTAGGTTAGGTTTAGTATTTCTTATTTGCTATTGATACTTTTGAAATGTGAGTATTTGTGAGCTTGTGAGCTTTCAAATGGCATGTTTTATGAGTGTATGTTTAATATTGAAAAATGGAGCGCTCCTAGAGATTTACCTGAAATAGTCTTCCTAAACGCGCAGCTCCAACGTCATTAAGATGAAGTCCATCTCCAAGGAACAAGTCCCTCCTGCCGTAGAAACTGTTCCAAAAATTCGCAAAATGCACTCCTTCCTGTTGGCAAAGAGACTTTAGGTTATTGTTGATATTGGTCGTCTTGCTGTAGAAATCACTACGCTGGATAATTCGAGGAAGTATACCTGTTAAAACAATCTTATTAGTTTTTTCCTTCAGTCTCTCTAGTAAATCCCTGTACCTAGCCAGCAGCTCTTCCGATCTAGAATTTAAAACGTTATTAGTACCGACATGAATAACATACGTTGTGTCCTCAGAGGTTCCGTCTGTAAAATGGTCAACACTTAGTTATATCCTCCACCCTTGCACCAGGGTAGCAGTAACGGCGCCTACGACGAGGGTTTTTCCCACAATTCCTCGAGCTGCCCTCGAACAATGGAATCGCCAACGAGTCGTATTTCCGGTTCATTAGCATCTTCGAAACCTAAAACAGAAAACTTGTTGTTTGTTATTACTGATAAACAGGTCTAAGGTTTCCTCAATGGGGCTCCATTACGCACTTGAACGAAGGATTGGGAACTTGGGGAAGAGAGAGGGCTATTACTACTATTTATATTATTAGTAGAAACTGAGGCAGGAGGGGTCGTAACTCGAGTCTCAAGGAATTCTATATATATATATATATATATATATATATATATATATATATATATATATATATATATATATCAGTGGCGGCTCGTGGTCTGAGAGGGTGGGGACTCGGGGAGGCCCACCAATAATTATTGCTATGTTTTATTACATAGTGCGAGGATAGTTATATATGGCATATACCCATAAATAAATTACTTAAATTAAGATGGCTTAATCTGTACAAAATTATTTATAATATAGATACTACCGCTAAGTTACTAACCGTTATTATAAATTAACTAAACAACATGGCGTAAAGTTATTAAAATATCAGAAAATAAAACGAAAAATCATCATTTAGTTTTACTTACGTCTTCTACTTGAAAAGAAGATCAATTCTCCTTTCTTTTCCAGCAGCAAGTCTATTTATGATATTTTCATACCAGCAAGGTTGATTCGATAGTTTCACTAGTAATTCCTTTTCTATGGAAATTAATGCCAAGCTTGAAAGTCGCTCCTGCCCCATAGCATTTCTTAAGTATGTCTTAATGCGGTTTAGACAAGAAAAACTTCTTTCAACAGATGTAGTAGTGGCTGGGATGGTTGCAATGAGATGAAAAGTCTATAAGCTTGGGGTAGTGTATCGCACAAGTCATTTTCCACAATGTTATTCAATATAGTTTCAATATCAGTGTTATGAAAAAGATGTTGTTTTTTCGTGCATAAACAGCCATTAGCTCATTTCGTAGAAAATGTTTGTCAATGAAGTTTCCATAGGTAGCTATCAACGAATTTAAGGCATATTCCGGGAATTTTGGGGGGAAATTTGCAAATTAGGTTGAGTTGGATAGCTGCAGAAACTTTAAGGATGCCATGTTCGAGAATCTTGTCCTTATTTGAGTAGTAATATTATCAATGATCTCATAAAAATTCTTTCGATAATGGCAAGATGTTGAATTGTTGGTTTCAAGTCTATTTCTCGAAGCACAAGGAGAATGTCCAGTTGCTGTTTGTGTTTTCTCAATATACTTTTGAAATGTTTCGTCATTTCGCATATCTTGTATGGCTGTTTGGCAAATAGATATGTGATCCATGCACATCTGAATATCTATTGATTTTTTTGGAGAATATTATGAACCACTTCAGTTTTCAAAAAGACGTCTTGGAAGACCAGAAGATAAAACACAAAGTTAAATTCAGACAGCTTATTTTTGTAGGCTTCTGCTTGACGTATTGTTTTACCTGTAATATCATCGGTATTCATGAGTTCCTGAAAAACCTCAATCAACTTAACCCTTTCAGTGGAAATTGCCGTGACAATTTTTGCATTGGAATTCCATCTTACTTCACTGTTGGTTGGTATTCGTTTTCCCACGATTCGGTCAAGAACGGCTGTTCTTTTTGTCGATTTGTGAAAGAAGGCAGGAATTCCTCGTAAAGTGCCAAAGAAAATATTAACAGCTGATGTGTTACGGCAGCTGTGCTGCAATACTAGATTTAAACGATGCGCCAAACAATGGGTAAAAAGAGCTTGAGGAGCATAGCTGCGAATTTTTGCTTGAAGCCCATTCAATTCAGATGACAGAACGCTGGCTCCGTCAAAAGTCTGCGCTATAAGTTTATTTTGAAAATCAAATGGCTGTAATATTTCCACAAGCTGCTGACAAATGCCTACTGCACTTTTGTCTTGTCCAACATCATAAAAACCTGCAAAAAACTTCACTTTTTTCTACGTGAAGGTCAAAATATGAAAATAAAAACCCACTCTAATAGACAGAGTTTATTTCCACGACAGTTTCGACGCCCACTGGCATCCTCCTCGGGTGGATACAGAAACACGAATGAACCAAAACAAGAGGGAAAAACAGTCCAGGGACCGACCGTTAAGAAATTCGCACCTAGGTTAGATCCCATTCTCCCGACACCGGAAGGGCATTTTCATTAAGTACATTCGCGCAAATTTAAAACTATCTTCCTGTTCTAAACATACAGATTCTATTATTTTTTTACATAATTATTACATTTATTATTAAATTTATTACATTTATTATTAAATTTATTACATTTAATATTGCATAATTATTTATTACAGAAATTATAAATTTATTATTACATTGGTTATTACATTGTTGTTTATTATACAGAACTTATAAACCGAAAAACGAATGAAAAAAGCCGATTAGGAAACAATCCAGAGACCATTGAGAAATTCACACCTAGGTTAGATACCATTCTCCCGACACCGGAAGGGCATTTTATTACAGGGTCCGCTTATAAGTACATTCCCACAAATTAAAACTATTTTCTTGTTCTATACATACAGATTCTAATATTTTGACATAATTACTGCATTTATTATTGCATTTACATTTTTTTTAACATTTATTATTACCTTTACCCTAATTATTAAATTTATATATTACCTTTATTATTACATCTGTTGCATTTATATTTATTTCCACATTTATTACTTCCATTATTACATTTACTAAAAGCGAGTAAGGAAACAATCCAATCCAGAGACATTTAAGAAATTCACACTTAGGCTCGAACACGTTCCCACAACTCCGTAAGGGATTTTTTGACCAAGAATCTCATTGAAGGGTCTAACTTATAAGTACCTTCGCACAAATTAAAATTATCTACTTTTTCTATACACACAGATTCTATTATTTTTCTTTTGACATAATTATTACATTTATAAAGTACCTTACTTGATTCCCAATCTATAGCATGATTATTTTGGCTGGCGTGATAAAAATGGCATTATTAGTATTACAACTTCTGAAGGCATATTTGTGTTCTTTAATACGGGTTTCAATATTTCTTCCAGTTTCTCCCACGTATACTAAATCACAACTTTTACAGGGAATGCTGTAGACACAGGCTTGTTCCTCTTTTGCAACGTTATTCCTAACCAATTTACTTTTCACGGTAGACGAATATTTGAACGCCAAAGCAAACTTAAAATCTTTCGTCAACGGTTTTACTCTTTCTAAGCCGGCAATGTAAGGCAAACTCACATATTGTTTTTGGTTAACTGAAGGTTCCCGAGGGGCATAAAAAGATTTTCTGGCTTTAAAATACGGTCGGTCCCTGGACTGTTTTTCCCTCTTGTTTTGGTTAATTCGTGTTTCTGTATCCACCCGAGGAGGATGCCAGTGGGCGTCGAAACTGTCGTGGAAATAAACTCTGTCTATTAGAGTGGGTTTTTATTTTCATATCATAAAAACCTAGAAAATGTTCTTTTATATGTCCATTTCTATCAACACAACGGCAAATGATTGAACATTGAGCTTTTTCATTCTTGTCAGTTGTTTCATCTACTTGAATTGAAAAAAATGGCGCACTTTTATAGTATTTTGTATAGCATCTTTCAGTTCCTCCCGCAATACAATCAATAATGTCATTTTGTATTGTTTTTGACAAGCCAGTAAAGGCCCCCATTTTTTCCCAATGGGATTTCACTTCTTCATTATGATTGAGCATTACATTAAAGATTTCCAAAATTTCCTTGATTGTAAGAGCGCTTCGATTCGTCATGCCCACGGAAAGGCAATTCTTGTTTGCAGAGGAGACAAGTTAAATCAATCAATCGCTTGAAGACGTCTCTGTTCTTTGCTACTTTTGCATTGTACTCATTTTTCGATTTCTTCGCATGTTTCATTTAGCTGTTCAAAAATACTGAACGTCTGTTTAGATAACTGTTTAACACAAATATCATTTTGAATGTGCTCTTTCGAAGTGGAATGTCTCTCCAAACTCCTTGCCAAGTTCTTCCAATCACGAAACCCTTCGTCACTCCATACATTTTTTTCACACAACTAAAAGACAAGACCAGCAAAACAAACCGTTTTTTTGCAAACTTCCACACAGCCACATATATCTGTCATACCAATTAGATTTAAAACTTCTGTTTTTGCTCTTATTTATTTGAACACAAAATATGTTTGGAGTTGATCTACCTTTATTTAAAATGCATCTTTTATTTTCTTCGCTTCTTCTAACAAAAGAAATGTCCAATAGTGAAACGATTATGTTAGTAACTTCTTCCATTTTGAAGGGTTAAGTTAACACAAAGAATATAAACTCTGATATATTGCCTTCAAAAACTTACAAATAACATAACACTACCATAACGTAGCCTTTAAAAACGTACAAATAACAAGTTAACACTGACATACCTACGTTGAGTACACTAAATCACATATAAATAACACTAAATTCACTTATAAAGAGTTGAATGACAACGTAACAGGTTCGTGTAAACAAAATATAATAACTAAATAAAAATTCAATTTCACGTGGTATTTAGCAATAATTTTGACTCCGAAAATCTGGTTGCTAGGCAACAGCCATTTAACTCCGCCCACTGGCTGGCCATGATAAAGCTCGCGGAGGATTTGTGATTTTGGGCCTCCATTTCACAAATTCATGCCTTTTGACAGGGCAGAATATAAGCGTGGCATCAGTACGTTGCCATGACAACCAAGAAGCTGAAGGGAGGCTTTCCTGAATACTTCTTCCTTTCGATTTCTCGTGCTGAATTTGACCATTATAGCTAAAGGTTACAGTTATATTTAAGGGGGGAGGAAACAGAATGATGCTCAAGCACTTTCGTTTAATGACATCCTCAGGAACAGTGAAGTAAATAAAGGCTTCGAGGCTATTTAATTATATATGCTAAATATAAATAATAAAAATTGTGGGAGGAGCATACAAATTTGTAAGGAAAACTACCAATTTTAGCACTTTGCCCTTCTTGTCTAAATCCATTCTGAACGAATTCAAAACAACAGGATCAAGTGGATTGTTTACAACCAATTTTATAGATAATGCTTGAATTATATATAGGTCGCAAAAAAAATAATAAATAAATAAAAATAAATTGAAATTTCTGTTTCCTTTCCTTCGTGGTTTTTTTCATCATAAATATTTTTCACATGTTGCTTTCGTGGAGAAGTGATCAGCTTTTCCTTGTGAACAGACGTGTTTTATCGAGTGTCCAGTGTTACCAATTGAATAAGTGGTTTTCGTTGAAGTGTCTTTAAAAAAGTGTTTGGTGCATTCTTAACTAAATTACTTCGTGTTACTAATCATTCATTAACGAATATATTTCATTTAATGACTTTATTCATTACTATATTATTTGATTAAACCAAGGCTAGTGCACGTGGCTTGCCTTGTTTCTTTTCCGGATCTATTAGAAAACGAGGTTTCATAAGGTTGAAATTCCCTTGTTTGCCTTGTTTGTTTTTAAGATCTATTACAAAACGAGGTTTCAAAAGGTTAATTTTCCCTTGATACAGGGATCAAGTGGTCACCCACCGTGGGAAAAAGAAAAAAGGAAAGAAAAAAGTTGGTCGAATATCGGACAGATAAGTTTTATTAATACTTTTTCTTTTACAGATCTTTCGTCGGTAGCTTAATTAAGTATATATTCATTTAGTATAAATTTGTGTTAAAATAACCTGTTTCTGCGTTTCAAGAACATTTTTGCGGGCTTGCGCAGGTGACGGCACAATAAGCACGCGGTAGACCTACGTTGTAATTTATTAATTTCCAAACGCTTGTTTTGTTTTGTTTTAATTAAGAGCATGGCACCCCCGTCAAGTACTTGCAGTCGCTGTGAAGGGAAATTTTCCGCTTACACGTTTACAATGGCTAATAATAATGAACAGTTAGTTTGCAGGTGGTGCTCAAGCATGGAAGTCCTGAGAAACGAGTCAGAACGTGAGAGGGAGGCCAGAGTGAGGCCAGAGTGAGGCTTGAAGAAAGGGTGATGCTCCTGACGGCAAAATTAGAATCCCTTGAGACTCCAGGTACGACCCATCCTGCCTCAGTTTCTACTAATAATATAAATAGTAGTAATAGCCCTCTCTCTTCCCCTAGTTCCCAATCCTTCGTTCAAGTGCGTAATGGAGCCCCATTGAGGAAACCTTAGACTTGTTTATCAGTAATAACAAACAACAAGTTTTCTGTTTTAGGTTTCGAAGATGCTAATGAACCGGAAATACGACTCGTTGGCGATTCCATTGTTCGAGGGCAGCTCGAGGAATTCTGTGGGAAAAATTCTCGTCGTAGGCGCCATTACTGCTACCCTGGTGCAAGGGTGGAGGATATAACTAATAGTGTTGACCATTTTACAGACGGAACCTCTGAGGACACAACGTATGCTATTCATGTCGGTACTAATAACGTTTTACATTCTAGATCGGAAGAGGTGCGAGCTAGGTACAGGGATTTACTAGAGCGACTAAAAGAAAAACTAAGATTGTTTTAACAGGTACCGTATACTTCCTCGAATTATCCAACGTAGCGATTTCTACAGCAAGGCGACCTATATCAACAATAACCTAAAGTCTCTTTGCCAACAGGAAGGAGTGCATTTTGCGAATTTTTAGAACAGTTTCTACGGCAGGAACGACTTGTTCCTTGGAGATGGACATCATCTTAATGACGTTGGAGCTGCGCGTTTAGGAAGACTATTTCATAATACTGTCTCTTCTTTTCAGGCTGCCGTAACTCGAACGGTCCTGGCGTAATTTCCTCAAATTTCCCCTGCGCTCGCGAAGGTGTCGCAATTACGAACAATCTGAAGGTTCTATCTTAAATGCTCGTAGCCTACGAAATAAAATAAAAGAATTTTTTCTTTAATTGCGTTATTCATAGATATGTTATATGTACTGTTAAACGTGTATACACTAAATAATTGTATGCATGAAATTAATGTGTGAATAAAAATTACTTTCTTTGTTAAATGTGAAAACTATAGGATCAATACCTGATTTCAAATTTCAGAAAATGCAAGTAATTGCATCATAATATAGCTTAGACTCAGTGGTGGGCACAGCTAACCGAAAAGTTAGCTTCGATAACCGCTGAACCGCTAACTCAAAACTTAACTTCGATAACGCTAAACCGATAAACCGCTAACAAATTTAGCGGAAGCTAACGATAACCGCTAACCGCTAACTTTTATTATATGAATTTAGCTTCGGTTTGGTTTTTTGGCTCTAAAACCCTTAAAGAGAGCTGAAATTTTAATATGTTGCAGCTTAGACATAGAGCTTTCCAAAAAGGTATAGCATGCCAAGATCAGATGATGATCAAGGTGTACATAAATAATTAAATGAACAAATGAAATTAAACATTAGTTTACATTCAACATACAGTTTATTTACAGTACAAAAAGTATTAAACGAATCAAAAATATTAAGAAATAAAAATACACATAAAAAATAACTTTAATAATCTAATAATGCATTCACTCTGGCTTGGCCTCCTGCTCCTTCTCCATCGCCTCGACGTGATGCTGGTTGCCCTTCATGAACATCAGCCTCTCAAAGTTGGCATCTGACAGGGTGGCTCTCTTGGCGCGCAAAATGTCCTTGCCTATGGAGAACAGGCGCTCAACTGCAGCACTGGATGGGATGGCTGTGTTGTACTTGATGAACAGGTCGATCAACACTTGCTCACCCAAGAAGGCGACGTCAGTCAGGACCTCCTTCGAGCCGGCCTCCAGCCAGGTCTTCACCAAGATCTGTGCCTTGGATTTCAGTGACCTGTGGCTCCTGCTCACCTGGGGCTGGGTGATGCTGCTGAAGAAGTCATCTTCCTCATCCTCATTGCTGGTGGTGCAGCTGGTGCTGCTGCCCTCCTCAATGGTCTCCCTCAGGGCTGTCTCCACGCCGGTCTCCATGGCCTTCTTTACCCTGCTGAGCTGGCTGTGATTATGCTTCTCCAGCCAGAACAGGCGAAACCTGGGGTGGAAGGCAGCCGCCAGCTGGCACTCCTGGTCTTGTAGGAGGGGCCCAAACCTTTTGGTGATGCCTGCCAGTATCGCGTCTACCAGAGGACTGCAGTACAGGAGGCCTTTGGACTTGGCGTCCTTCAACCTCATGACGGCAGCCGCTACAGTTGGCAGAAGGCTCCCGAGATAGGCCTGGTCCTCCCCCTAGATCTTATTCAAGGCCTTGGCAACAATGGACATCGCCTGGGCGTACTCCTTCAGGAAGCCGACCTCAGAATCAGTGAAGGTCTGCAGCTTCAGCTGCGTCATCACCCTGTGGACAGCTCCCCTCTTCTTCTCCAGCAGGTTGTTGAGGACAATAACAGAGTCATAGGTGGAGTTCCATCTGGTACTGTTGGGGACCACCAGCCTCCTCTTCAACTCGTCCAGAATGCTGTCTGCCGACACCGTGCTGCGGCTGTGCTGGTTCCACAGCGCCTGTGCCTTGGACATGGTATTCCTGTAGGCCGACTTGAACGGAGAGCTGTCAAGCGCCTTGTCGGCATCCACGCTGGCTACCAAGTTCAAGGTGTGGGCTGCGCACCTCATGTGCACTGGCAGGTTGTGGCCCAGGCCGCTGGACTCTTCAAGGGCGGCCTCAACAGAGATGTACTCCACCTCGTCCACAGCCCATCCCCGGGATCCATGTCCATGTCCACATCCTCGACGCCCCCCACGTCCGGATCGGCAGCAGGCTCAGGAATGTCTGGCAAGAGTTCAGCTTCTGTGCCAAACTGTACAAACGCCTTGACGAAGTTGCTGCCGTTGTCCGTCGTGGTCCTGGTCACCTTGTCCTGCAGGTGGAACTTGTAATGGGTGTCCACCATGGCCTCGGCGAGAACATCAAAAGTGTGACGCCCTCTGAGCCGAAAGCAGGCCAGGACGGCATACTGTCTCGTGCGGGTCTTGGGTCCAGCCAGTGTGCCGTCATCCCCAGGCACGACCTGTCGTGGGCCGACCAGCAGTCCGCGGTGGTCGCCACCAAGGGGACATCCTTCAGCAATCTGTAATTAAAAATTATAAATTGTAGAGACATAAGTTGTAAAATTAAAAATATATAATTAAGTAATGACTATGTCTATCTATATTTATTAATTTTAATAAGCAAATCATATGATATGATTTGCTTAAGGGGACCATCTGACGTATTTTGGGAATAATCGAAAAAATATGGAATTCGGGTTTTTTCGCTCATCAACAGAGGCAACATGGCAACTAAATCGTGGAGGTGGGAGTAGAGAACTTGGCGGAAAATTGAATTAGATTTGGCTAACAAAAATCAAACTTATTTTATGCAAAACTTATTATTATATTATATATATTAATATATAGATTATATAGATTAATCATAGTCAAGATAAAATGGTATGAAAAAAATATGAAATACCATTAATAATAATTTAATAAACTTTTATAAATTATAAATACCTGATAAGATACTCCTCCAGCTGGTTATGACTGGCCAAGATCCTCCTGCCCAGGGTGCGGCGGGACATCGACGTCTTGCTGGGGTTCAGCGTCTTGATCAAGCTGACAAAGGTGGGGGGCTCCACTACATGCAGCGGTAGCATGTTGCAGACGAACAGGTCCACAATCCTTGTGTCCACCACAGACTGACGGACGCCAGTGCCAGCAGCTGATTGGCCAAACGCCTCACCAATGGTGGGCTGGCGTATTTTCTTTGCAGGTGGCTGCGACGACTGGCTGCTGCTCCTGCTACTGGCACTGCTACCAGAAGATTGCCTGTGTTTCCCACGGGAAGAGCCGGCCTTCATCCTCTCCTCAAACTGGATGGCATGCGCTGGGTGGTTCCTCTTGACATGCGACTTCAAGTTGTAGAGGCTCGACGCGTGTCCCTTGATGGTGGTCTCCTTGGGCTGGCACAAGACGCACCGGAAGTACAAGAGGTTGGCGTTTCTCTTATCCCTTGACATAAAGACAAAGTAGTCCTCCAGGTGGGGCCACGGGTTCTGAGACTCCTGGTTGGGCTGGTCCTGGCGGACCTGGCCATCAACAGGCCCAACATCCTCAGGCGGAACCAAAACGTCTTCACTTTCCAATGCAAAAACTTGTAGACTCGGTAAACTGACGAAAATATGCTTATGATAACGTACGCTGTCGCTGACACTGTAAGACTGTAACGTCGTAAGTGAACTGAACTGCAGAATTACACAACGCTGCTCAGCTGCTGCTGCGTCGACCAATCACGTCTTGTGTTTACACGTAGTCAGCCAATAGCGTGCCAGACTGACTGTTGCAGACACGCTCAGAACAGACTGGAACAAACATGTATGATTTTAGGGTTAGCGGACTTAAAGTTAGCGGAACTAAATTTAGAGGAAGCTAATTGGTCCGCTAACGGTTCTCAAAGTTAGCGGAAACGCTAATCCGCTAACGGAAAAGTTAGCTTCGCTAATTAACGGTTAGCGGATTAGCGGAACCGTGCCCACCACTGCTTAGATTGCACCAATGTGACTGTCCTATCCAAACTTTTGTTGGAAAGGGTACATTTTTCATGTGGATGGCTGTATAGTGGCTGTTCAAAAATGGCAATTGCACTGACTTTTTCAGGCAGTTTTTTCACATAATGAGCTTAAAATGTGCTGGCTTACGGGTCTCCGCCCCGGACCCCGCTGGAGAAACTTCCAGCTCTCCCTCGAACCCCCTAATTGTATGGGCTCACCCGATTCACCACGGAACCTGACGAAAGTAGCTCAAGTTCGCCCTCCCCTTGGGACAGTCCTGGCTACGTCCCTGACTATAGGTGCAAATTTCTGGTGCTTTAGGAGCAACTTGGTCCATAACTAAGCCAAATGTTTTAGGGCCTATTAAAGTTAGGAAGGTAGGTACTTTCTTAGCATCAGGAATGGAATTTGCCACGAAAAACAACCTCACCCTAGTGGCATAAGCTTTGAAGTCCTCCCCAGAGTCTTCGTAGGGGCTTATATGGCCAATCACCGACATGCTAGAACGAAACCGATTTAGGCCAAATAACGTGAAGTAGGTTAGGTATGGTTTAAATTTGATCTAGTTACTCCCCAGTTAGGGCTGAATAGGAATTAGTATTCGAGATAGGACAGAGTAGGCATTAGTATTCGAGATAGGACAGAGTAGGAATTAGTATTAGAGTTAGGACTGAGTAGGAATTAGAATTAGGACTGAGTAGGAATTAGTATTAGAGTTAGGCCGGTGGGACCTAAGCTATAGTACGGTAGCTTACCAACACAAGCCAACCAAATCGAACGACCCACACTAAGCTAGGCTACATCCAATTTTCCAAACAGCCAAATAAATCCCATCCTCGTTGCCAAATGTAATAACGTGGGGGTGTTAGACCCCGTTAGGTATTAGGTTATTAAATAAACAATAAAGTTACTTCCAGGTGCTTTGATTTAGATCTTCTTTAGGGCCTACCATAGGTGCCAGCGTCCCACAACGACCTACCTAATTTCCTAACTTTACTAATTTAGAAGCTACAAACATACCCCTAAGTTGTATTATCACAGATGAGAGGATGAATGGATTTGCCTTAGTGAACGTTCATCACAGGATGCCTATTGATGTTCCCAGTGTAATTGGTCAGTTTGCCAGACAGCATAAGAGGCGTATGCAGTTTTTGAATATGTTATCAGACAATTAGATCACCACCATTCCCCAAACCATTTGAAGAGATCCCAATGAAAGATGAAGTATTACGTTTCATTCGCAGCTAAGCAACTTGTGTTTCAAGATTTGGTATAGTTTTGATTAAGCCAGATTTCTAAATGCCTGTATAGATGTTTTACACATGCCTTTCTTTGTTATTACGTTTATCGCATTTCAGATAACTTGTAAATATACTGTATTTTAGGTATATAATTGGTAGTTAGTCGATAACGATATGTTCATGTTCGTACATAGCCAGAGATGGGCAGTATCGCGATACATGTATCAGCGTTACGTATCGAGCGATACTTTTGTATCGGTATCGATATCGCCTTAGCTATCTATAAAGTATCGATGTATCGGTATTGCTTTAGACGATTTACGAGTATCGATGTATCGGTATCGCCTTAGGGATTTTCGTGTATCGATGCCCATCACTGTACATAGCTGGAGGATAATAATTTTTCGTGAGTTTCTTCCTGAAAGAAGGCTTACTTTGAAACTGAAGTCGCTTTCACATTTTCACTGGTTTTATTATATACTCACTAATACGTTGTGTTGCTTTGTTAATCAAATTATCATGAGAAATTGGGATTGTGGAAAGGTTTTTTTTTATAAGAACAGCTAGATTTGTTTAAGGATGAATTACCATAATATTTCGTAATTATATTTTTATGTACACGTAGTGCAATTCAGTTTGTTAATAATACAGGCTGGTAGTGACTAGTATTGTATGCGCACCTTTATATGTGAGAATGTGTGTTGAGGGACTATGTGACTTATTGAGGGACCAGTGGCGGCTCGTGACTTTCAGTTATGGGTAGGCTGACCATACGTACCGTTTTGAACGGGACAGTACCGTTTTGTTTATATATCCTGGCCGTCCCGTCGTTTTAATAAAAATGTCAATTTTGTCCCGTTTTTAATAAAAACTGTAAATATACTTTAATATTGGTCAATCATAAATTATTATTCATAACCTATAAGACTTTTGTAATATTTCTCAAGGAAATATGGTCAGCCTAGTTATGGGGGTGCTGCCTCAGAAATTGCGAACAATTGTGTCGATTATATATATACATTGATGGGCATCGATACACGAAAATCCCTAAGGCGATACCGATACATCGATACTCGTAAATCGTCTAAAGCGATACCGATACATCGATACTCGTAAATCGTCTAAAGCGATACCGATACATCGATACTTTATAGATGACTAAAGCGATATCGATACCGATACATGTATCACGATACATTACTATAAGAATGAACAAATCTTACTAATATGTAAATAAATTTTTACGTTGTATATTGGGTGTAAAAAAACGATCAATTCAGTTAAGAAAAAATTTATTTTATACCAAGTTAACTCACAGAAAAACTTAAATGTTATAAACTTTTAACGAGGAACATAAGAAATTGTAGGTGATCTGCCCCTTTAAGATGATTGTGAATTGTGATATCAATAATAACGAGTATTACCCTTGAGAAATACCAGTTGGCAAAAACATCTTATCGGATAGTCTAATCCTCTTTGGAGAGTAAATGTGGCCCGCCAAACTGAAAAGCCATTGCACGGAATCAGAGGATGGAAGTGGAGTATTGTACTTAGTGAAAACTCGGTAATTATTCGTTTTTTGACCCAGTCTCTTTTTATAATGAGAGCAAACGTTTCTGGTCAATTTGGAGGTGCTCTGCACGAATCTGCCATCCGTTTCCTGTGCAAATGCGTAGTTTTCGAGATATCGTCATCTCGAAAACTACGCATTTGCACAGGAAACGGATGGCAGATTCATGCAAAACACCTCAAAATCGACCAGAAAAGTTTGCATTCGTGCTAAACACAACCTAACCTAACCTAACTTAACCTAACCTAACCTAACCTAACTTAGCCTAACCTAACTTAGCCTAACCACCTAACCTAACCAGTCACCTTATTTTGGAGGATATAGTTCTGCAATTGCAGTAAGGAAGTGATGCAGAACTGTAGAATCGTCAGGATGTTCTGCCAGGAACAAGTATCGTGCGAAATATTTCCGGTAATGAGGACGTCTATTCCCAGCACGTAAAACCCACGATTTCACATCCTTCCATTTTTTTTACGGCACCTAAACACCTTCGAGTCTTGTCTTAAAATACAGGCAGTATTACATTTAGGGCAAATCACGGATGTCGGAATTATGCCGTGATTGGAAAAAAAATCTAAACTTTTATCTTCATCGAGGCCAACAAGGCGGATTAGGTCTTCGAAATCAAGTTCACAAGATTGACACGTCATACCAGTAGAACGAAAATTACCACACTAACCAGAAACAGAAAGAAGTAGCAAAAGCAAGAAAAAGTAGCCAAAAAAAGCCAAGTAGCCAAAAAAAGCCAAGAAAAATCTCCAAAAAAGTAAAAAAAAAGGTAGCCCAAATAAACAAACCAACCGAAATTTATATACATACATATTAGAAAGTAGAAAATATATTTTTTTTAAAAGTACATTTTATACAAATTTGCACAAGATAATATATATATTTTCTTATTCAGCTTTGATTGGTTATTCAATATATATTGCTGTTATAGCTGGGTGTGACTGGGTCAAAAAACGAATATTAACCGAAAACTCTCATAATTAGTTTTGCCTCGAAAGCGCAGCGGGCATTACAGTCTTATATACTGTGTATATATATATATATATATATATATATATATATATATATATACAGTGATGGGCATCGATACACTAAAATCCTTAAGGCGATACCGATACATCGATACTCGTAAATCGTCTTAAGCGATACCGATACATCGATACTTTATAGATGGCTCAAGCGATATCGATACCGATACAAAAGTATCGCTCGATACGTAACGCCGATACATGTATCGCGATACTGCCCATCTCTGTATATATATATGAGAGAGAGAAAGTCGAATAGATAAATAGATAACTACTCACTACTCAGTCATAAAAATAAGTAAAATAGAATCATAAAATCAATTATAGGGTACTTACGCTTAACGGGTAATTTCGAATTTGCCAAAAATTTTATTTATAAACAAATTCCATTCTTCTGTTTTTATTCTGAGCGAAAAAATATTCTAAGAAATGAAAGCTATATATTGTAAATAATCCAACTATTATATAATTAACTTCAATCTCACGACAAAAAATAAATGATAACGAATCATTGATAAATGCAATTCGGAAATTAAATTTCGAATTAGCAAACGATACAGCAACACAACTACCACGTCAAACAAATAAATCGGCACTGCTCTGTCCACAGTGCTTTGGATCCTCTTAAACCCGCGATTCTGACTCGCTCTTCGTACGTCCGCCACCGAGGTTTCAAGCGTTTCGAACAAAATCTGGAACTGTTAAGTACGCAGTTCCACGGGAAGGCTGAAGCTACTTTCGTGATTCATTCGTTCGGCATTGAAATAGTTTAAGGAAAAAAGGATATAATCTGATTTAAAAACTCAAAGTTCATTGAAAAAAAACAATCAGAGAGGCTATTTTAAATATTTAAATATAAAGATCATAAGATCATGGGGGTGCTACAGTTCCACAGTGCCTACCTGCGAGCCGCTCCTATGAGGGACAAGAGTGAAGATTACACTGTCTTGATTTTCGAACGTATCATGTTAATTTGATCCAGGCTGTACTCTACTGACATTTTATTTTAATTCAAGAGCAGCAGCAAAAGTCATAGTACTTGCATGTATTACACTATAACATTGACGTAGGCTTTCAGGGTCATTAAAGGATAAGCAAGCATTAATGATGCGATGGAGGGCAACATCCCTCAAAAATTCTTGGATCCGCCCATGCAACTGAGCGATGCTATGATCTATGAATAGCTGAATCGCTTTAAAATAGAAATTGAAACCAGAAATTAATATTAAATATAATGAAATGCTAAACGTTCTAAACATCTTCTCAGACGCGTTAGTTGGGGAGGGGAGCCGTGAGGGGCAGTCACCCCCTCGAAGCTCACCAGGGGGGCTTCCAAGGCCCTCCAAATGATAGTTTCTTAAAAAAAAGACACCTAATATTTTGTGGCTTACTAATATAATGAACTGCTTACAGTTTAATTTTTTTTAGAATAATTTGAATAAAATAATGACAATAAATTATGGCATAAAAAAAATGAAAACTCTCTGTGAGTAACGTCTGACGTCACAGTAAACAAAAAACAAATGAGTGCAGGAGCATCGGAGCTTGTGATGGGCTGGTGTCTGTAGGACTGCATCAGTTTAGGAATACACATTGAGCGAGTACAAATTGAGCGACTTAACGCATTGAGCGATTAGGCTAACTGAGCGAGTACAAAATGAGCGAAAACTGACGCAAAAATAATAAACATTCACCTTGTAAAAATATTTATTTAAAACAGATATATTTAATTAAAATGTATATTTATTTAAAACAGATATATTTAATTAAAATGTATATTTATTCAAAACAGATTTAAATATATGATAAGTTAAGCAGTGAATTATATATGTAACTCCAAATTGCAGGAAACATTACGTAAAAAGTCGAGAAGTCCGAGTGGATGTCATCTAGGCCTAGGTTAGGTTAGAGGTACTACTTACCTTTCCGGGTCTCGAATTCATTATGGGGCACCCAAGCCTGGTTAGGTTAATTGAATGCCCGGTCAACTGTATGCCCTTGACAGTTGGTTAGGTTAAGTTGTGAAGTTTGCGCTCAGTTTGCACTCGCTCTATTTGCACTCGCTCTATTTGCACTCGCTCTATTTGTACTCGCTCAGTTAGCTTAATCGCTCAATGCGTCAAGTCACTCAATTTGTACTCGCTCAATTGTCGCACAATCAACTGTGATAACTGAGTAATCAGTACAAGCACTTAGCCTACATGTAAAACGCTGGGTCAAACCACCTGCACTTACAGCCTGAAGCACTTCCCTCCACAACTGCCAGAGGTCTACTAACCAAATCGTTTTCTATTATGTCACATGAGCAGAGGCGTACCGAAGGGGAGGGCGACAGGGGCGATCGCCCCCCCTTGAGCTAATAAATTATTTTCCCAGTAAAATTGCTAGGTTACAACAGGATGAGAATGAAAGTGAAAAAATTTCGGCGCCAACTCTTGCCTCCCCTACTATTAAAAATCTAAAATGGCTTAGGATCCCGAAAACTCTTAATCCAGCCCTGAGAATAATTTTCTTTTATAAAGGTAACAGTCCAAGGAAATGCTTAATCTCGAAATTAGCACTTTTTTATTCTTATGTTAATACAAATCTGAGCATCCTAATTGCGGTTTACATTGAATATTGTCACTAATCAGATTTTTATCATAATTTTTATATTTTTTATAATATAATTTTTATATTTTTATTCATAATGTCTCTATTTCAATTATACTTCTACGATTAGTTCAAGTTTCCTCCCCCACCTGGCAAATATCTGGGTACGCCCCTGCACATGAGATATGATTTTCCTTCACGACGGAAGCAGTTTAAATGTCAACAGTCTTTGCCTCAACCCCCTTGACGGGGCCCTGTCCCTGCCCTCTCGTTTGGAGGCAGGTGGACTGACACCGATTTTATCACCAAAACTACAGTGAAAAATATATTTATTTTGTCATTGGTTTTCAGAAAATAAAAGTATTACTATGACAACACCTGAGAGGGGGAGGAGGGGAGGGACTGGGGTTTAAGAGGGACTGCGTTGTGCCACATCTCTGAGAGAGTTGAGTGGAATTATTGCAGGGGCCTGTACGTGTTATAACGACCGACTAGACGTACGTAGGCTTTGACACGACCTCAAGGTTACGTCTTTTTTCATTCCATAAAACTTAAAAAGAAGTAAAATTATTAAGTTTTCAAATTCTTGGCATAAAATTCATTTGGGCTCGCCCAATACCATGTCTATACTATAGTCTAGTCTTGTATCAAATTATGTCCGTAATCTTTCATGACCATAATACTAAGTCTTGGGTCAAAGTTATTAGTGACCTGGGCTAATAAATGGCAGGTGGAATTCATTGTTCAAGAGTGCAAAGTCATGCATTTTGGTAGAAATAATGAATACTTTAATTATGAGATGCAAGGAAACTAACTGGTTAGAGGATGTTAGACAAGAAAGAGATCTTGGCATTACTCACCATGTTGGGACCCGTGCCAATCCCGTCATGAGTGGTGCACCAGCATAACAGAGAATGAGGACCCATACAGATACTCCAGTCAGACAACCAGAAGTTGATAGGGAGATTAGCTATAGACTAGATTTGTGTATCTATTTGCTAATAAAGTCTGCAGTTAGGGGGGGCCTACATAGAGGACTGGGAAGATGCAATGAGCACAAGTTAGTACTTCATTACAATACTGTACATTACATTTCATGGAATTTCATGGATTCTGCTCAAATTTTCCAGCAGTGTCACATACAGGTAAAAAAAAAAAATTGCAAAATTAATAAACAAATTTATAACAAAAAAATTACAAAATATATTTACACAAAATTTGCAAAATATATTTACAAAGAATTTTAAAGAACCAATCTTAATAAATAAATAAATAATAATAAATAATAAATTTAAATTTTTGCGAACAATATTTCAATATCTACGAATATCTACAAAAACTGGACTCAATGGTGACTGTTCTCCACACTAAAACCAGTGTGCAAGTTAACTATTACACCGGTCTCCGGTAGAAAGTTTTAAAAGCTGGTTTTCAATGTTTTTCAATGTGCTGAATTAAAAAATGATCCTCATTTCCATCGCAAATGATTTGTTAAGGAGTTATTGAAGCTTAAACTCTCTAACGGGAAAGCCCGGAAAACGGTAAAAAAATGGCACTTCCACTAATTTTAATTTGAATCAGTTAGTGGACATGACTTCCTGTGGTCTGTGCTCCTTTGATTATTTTCGCTGTATCGCCGAATTTTATGGAAATTCTGAAAAAGCTACAGCTTTTCTTCGGGCACACAATGTTCTTCCTCAAGTGGTGAAGTGTCCTCGTTGTAACTCGGATAGTACTCTTCGTGAGAAACAGAAAGTGTGGCGGTGCCATAAGAGTTACCCGGTTTGGATGAATCTTCAGAAGAAGAGGACGAGCCTCAGCCTGGCAATTCACGTGATTAAGGTATTTTTTAAAAAATTTATAATTTTGGATAACGTTAGGGGTTAGGTTAGGTTAGGTTGTTTTAGGTTAAGTTTGCTTGGGTTGTTTTAGGTTCGGCCAATTTTGAAGGTGAAATTTGTTTTTCCTATGGTTTTTGATGTGTTTTGTATTAATCGGACTTTCAAAATTTTCGGAAACCACTCGTTTTTGTGATTCTCCCCACCCAAAAACTTCCGGTTCCCAGGGGGTCCCCCAGGTAAAAAAGGGTAGAAAGTTTTAAAAGCTTTAAGCTTCAATAACTCTTTAACAAATCATTTGCAACAAAAATGAGTATCATTTTTTAATTCAGCACATTGAAGAACATTGAAAACCAGCTTTCAAAACTTTCTACCGGAGACCGGTGTAAAAGTAAATATGGTAATTGTTATTTTTCAGCCCAGAGTGCTATTTCCCATGAAACCTAGGTTTTTCTCATGGTTTTTGATGTGATTTATGCGAATCTGTCCTTCATTTCCGTAGGAAATGACCAGTTGTTAAGATATACCCCATCCCCTACCCCATCAATATTGGGGAACCTGTGGGGAATCATTTTTTTGGGGGGTGAAAAACTCATCATTTCCAACGAAAATGAAGGTAAGAATGTCGTGAAACATCAAAAACCATGAGAAAAACCTAGGTTTCATGGAAAACCTAACCTAACCTAACCTAACCTAACCTAACCTAACCTTACCTTACCTATACCCCCAAAAATACACAAAACACACAATTTGCCAAGGTTGTAAATGGATTCCTTCAAGAAATGTGCCATGATAGTCTGAAACACAGTAATTACAATTACGGCATTTCTTAGTCTTTGGGATAACGTAGCTACCGGTACACCGCCATTGATGTCTGTCTTTTCGCAAAATACACTCGCGGCCACAGGTTGGACACACTACATTTAAAGGGAGAACACCATGCGAGCGAAGAAAATCGAGGCTTGCTTCGTTATTTTCAAAACAAAGTGTGAAAATGCGAGCTGGAACGGGAGGGCACTGGTTACACTGGACAGCCATGTCGATTCTGAATTTGAACTGAAAACAGGAGATGAAGGAGGAAGCAGATCGGTCGGTGATTTGCTGGATTAGGTCACGTGACCAAATAGAGGCCTGTGATTGGCTACCTCAAAAATGTTCACATAGTTCGTCGCTAGATGGTGCCACCTCCTGTTATGGCGGCGATAGAATGCCCCTTCAAAAAATTTTTTTTTCAACAAAATAACTATCTCGTAAACTAAACATTTGCGACGGAAATGTTATTGATAAATGTTTTGTACCTGTTGAGACATTAATGTAGAACCCCTCAAAATTGTCGGGAAACATTCTCGGCTGAAAAGTAACTAATACCGTAAATATTTACCGTTTTTTCATATGAGTTATGGCTGAGGTCATTTTGAGGACATTGATTGCCCTAGCTATATTCAATTGACAATAACTCAGCTTATAATGGTCACAGACCCATAAAACACTATATATTTGGAATCAACATGTTCTGAGGATTCCAAAAAATGGCATAATTATTGTTGTATATAAATAAATAAAACTTTGACCTTGAAATAAACGTTAGTCAATATTTGACCTCTTGGGCACCCATTCACAAAAAAGTAATAAATATATATTTTGTCCCTTTAACATTTCTCTTTCAATAAGTTAAGAAGCAGTGGTGTTTATATTGTGTTATCTAGGATCAGTGGTTCCCAACCGGTTTTGGCTTATGGCCCCCCTTAGGAACCTTATTTTTTCCCGTGGCCCCCATAAGCATTATTTTCAGTAGGTAATATGCAGATTTAACTCTATTTTACAAAATAACATTTTCCTGTGGCCCCCTTCAAATGTGCCATGGCCCCCAGGGAGCCATATGGCCCCCGGTTGGGAAACACTGATTAATTTCTAGGTCACAAATTAGTTTGAGTAGCACCATATATCAAGTTTAGGGCCTAAGTTCTTGCTTTTTATTAAAAAAGTTTGTGGGCTGGAGCCTATGGATTGGCGAGTTTTATCATAAAATACTGGTAAAGAATTACAGTACTGTAAACGGGCAATCTGGGTTAAGTTTGGGGTAATCCTGGAAGCAAGAAAAATCTGAAAAGTAAATAAAAAACCACCTGAAAATGTGAAAAAATTTAGACAGTGAAATGTCAAATAACCTTGGTGCCAATTTTGGCATTAAAAAAAAAAAAAATTGTGACCCCCAATTGCTTTTGAGACCTGAATTTAACCTATTCTTTGGTGTATATATATACATGGTGCCCCAGAAGTCTGGACTCGGGGGGAAAATAGCCATTATATTTTTATGTGAAACAAATACATTTCTGATGTCAGTTTTACATATTTCAGGAAAGAAAATACCCTGATGGTCAGTATACCAATCAAGAGAAGGTGGAACTGGTATTGCTACGTGCATGTTTCTTAAAAAAGCCAGAGGGAGGCACGTTTATGAAATAAGTAACATGCCTCCCTCTGTCTTTTTCTGGAAACATGTAGTAATACCAGTTCTATATTCTCTTGATTGGTACCGTATACTGAGCCATCAGGGTATTTTCTTTCCTGAGATATGTAAATCTGACATTAGAAATATGTTTGTTTCACTTTAAAATTATAATATGTTTTCCCTATGAGTCCAGACTTCTGGGACACACACACACACACACACACACACACACACACACACACACACACACACACACACAGTAGCCGTCAAATGTTGTTGGTAGGTTACGCAAACCCATCATGAAATTTTACATTCCCAGTCATACTGTCATACACCATCCCTGGCAATTTCCTTTCTTAATAACTTCATGTAGCCTATGAGGCAATGAGTCTGCAAGTTTCTGCAAATGTTCTGCAGGTATCTCCTCCCACACTTTCACTAAGGCTGCTTTCAATTTAGGAACTGAGCTAGTGTCAACATCTTGGAGTCGTTTTTTCATTATCAACCATAAATTGCCAGGCCAGTCTTTAAAGTAATCCAGAGCACACAAATCAAACCACTCTTTCACTTGTTTACTTGTGTGGCAGGGAGCACCATCCTGCATGAATGTCTCTGCATTACACTTGTCAAAACATTCCTCCAGATTGTCATACAATAAATCAAGGTACCTTTCACTATTCATGGTAACACCTTTCTCTAAGAAAATTAAATTACCCACTCCATAATAAGAAAAACAACCCCACAGCATAACTGAATGAGGGTGCTTTACAGTCTTCATGGTGTACCATGGGTTGAACCTGTCCGATTTCCGGGGCCATCTCACCTTCCCTCGTTTAGTACCCAACACTGTAAACACACTTTCATCTGACCACAAAATGCGCCGCACTTTCTCCAAAGGCCAATCTTAATTTCCTTAGCAAAACTAATGTTTTGCTTTGTGGCAGGCGGTCAGGAGAGATTTCTTTGCCGCCTTCCTCATTGGCAGATCGAGATCTCATAGTGAATAATGCTGCACCGTTTTTACGGACACGTTACCCAGTAATGTAGGATAAGTTTCCTTTATTTCATGTGCTGTTTTTGTAGGCATTCAAAGTCTTTTTACTACATTTACGTGGCTGTCCCGACTTTGGTAAATGTGTGGGTGTCTTATCATCAATTGCCGCCCTGCAGCGCTGAAGCCACCATTCAACAGTTCTTTGAGTGACTCCCGTTGTTTCCACAATAGCTTTTGCACCAAAACCAACCTTATGTGGGGCATATATACGGCTGATAGTATCCTGAGATATAATCCGCTTAGGTGCCATGTTACACTGAGCAATTACAACAATCTGAAAAATACACTTGAATTTAGACACAAGCACTGGAATATCAGCCACTAACTCTTCCCCTTCATGCCTAGATGAACACGGAATGACAGTCTGACCTCCAGGGTGTTGCTACAGGATCAGGCAAGATGCCAGATTAGCATTACACTGCAGTCGCCATTTACGTGTTTTTGAAATAATGCGACCTAAAAATATATAAAAAATATCGTATTATCCACATAAATTCTAAAATAACGCGTTATGCATTTTTTTCCAGATTTAGTTATGCAGATTTTTCCCAATAGATGGTGCCATTATCACGCACACCCAGTAAATTACCCATAATGCTCAGCGTGTTTGTTTACTTGTGACATCCGTGCTGTGAAGTTGCGTTTGTGTTACAAAGTGACTTATTTGTTGTTATCTTTGCATTAAAACATTGATTATTTATTTGATATGGCTTCTAAAAGACCAGCAAGTGGTAGTGCAGATAAGGCTCCCAAGAGAGCTAGGAAGGCCTTGTCTTCAGAGATTAAAATTGATGTAGTGAGATATGAAGAGGGTCAGAGTACCGCCATGATTAAGCGTGCTCTTAATCTTAGTGAAAGCACATGCCGTACCATATGCGACAATACTGAAAAAATTAAATCGAGTGTAAAAGCTGGAACCTCCCTTTCAACCCAGAAAAGTTCCTATACCCTGATTGAATATAATGGACAGGATGGAGAGGATGTTAGCTACATGGCTGGAAGATCAGCGGAAGAAGAAAAATCCTCTTAGCCAAGCCATCATCTGTGTTAAAGCAGGTGAATTTATGCATTTGTGGGACGCATCCCCCCTATTTTTATGTATTTATATGGGGATAATTGTTTTAATTTCCGCGAATCTTACATTATGCATGCTCTACAGAACCACAACCCTCGCGTAATTTGCAACTGCACTGTATTTATAATTCCACCCATACAGGGTGGCTGGGAAGGGTATGAATATTAATGTCAAATGTTGTGGTGGGCTTGCGTGACCCGCCACAACATTTGATGACTACTGTATTGCTGCGGTGGCTGCGTAGGCCGTAGTCCCCAAGTATCTGTATTGTTGAATCACCCAACACCTTTTCACGTTTCTGGGTTCGTGATAGTCAAGAGACTGGGCAAAGATGTAATCTCCTCAGGTATCTAGGAATGCCTTTCTTGTCAGTGGTTTATTTCCAGGAGATTATTCAGGTCCGACTCGCACGTTAACTGTACAGGACTTCCCCCAGTTCAGGTGTCTAAATCTGACTCTCCAATGAGTAGGCGAACCAACCACTCAGAGTCCAAGAAAGGGCTGGAATTCAAAGATAGACCTAATAGAAGTAAACTACTCTGTTTGTTTTTCTCTTTATTATATCTGAAATAAACAATTATTCAGTGTGAAAGTATAAACATAACAAAAGACTGGCAATGAATCACAATTAACAAAACCTCTGGCAAACCAATAACACTTAGTGAGATTTGGCAGAAAGGATAGAAAGCAAGTGGGAGACAAGTATCGGAAATGACTTGCACAGAATGTTAACCCTTGTCTCCGCCTAGCTACACTCCAAACTTGAACCCCCCTTATGACATGAGTTTCAATTTCTTTATACACTGGCTAGTTAGTAGGGTTAGGGTCACCGGCCTGATTCCAGGGCAGATCCCAGTGGCCAACAGTAGTTGACACAAACTGCGTAGCTCCCACTGGATTGGATCCACAATCCAAGCCTGATGAATCTGGACCATGTGAGTTGAATCCCAACTGGTTGCCTAGACAACACAAGATTATAAGTTACATGCACCAGGCACCATTAATCACAATAATAACATAATATAACAGGCAATTAATCGACAAACATTAACTGGAATCATGACTTCATAATTGATCACTGGAAAACATAATTATACTCATGAAATCAAAGCACATAAATAATAAATAACCAACATAAAAAATAATAACTACAAACATTGACAATTATGGCAAACCTATCTCACATGAGTTAATCAACCCACAATCAGTGCCAAACAAGCATGGGCAAAAACCTAACTCTGGAATAATGTGACTGGTGACCTATAATAATGATAATCGGTTCTCTAGCTAGTTACATGACAGGGTCACAGATGACTGGATTTGGATAAAGGGGACTCCAGGGCTCCCACATGCACTGCAAACCAGGCGATAAGTAAAGGTCTGATGTCTGATTCTAACCTGGCTGGATTTATTACACCTATCTATACTCAGTCACAGTTTCAACAACCTAGATATATGTCTACTTTTAATAATAATAATTAATACTAATAATGATGGTGAACTACAAATGGCAGCACCACAATAACTAGGAATAAGGATTATGAACAAGTCTTTATTCCTATTGTACATTGGCCAAGGATTACAAGCTGGAGCACTTAACATCATACCCTTATAGGCTTTCCAAACTCCCTTGGCTTCCAACAGGACACGTTCGTATTAATCTCAGCCCGTCTATTGGGCCTTCTAGTCAGGTTTCATTCATAACCTTTTAATAGGCTTCCAATATCAAATAGTCTGGATGTTACGCTAGGGTTTTTTTACAGTTAACAGGCTTACTAACTAGACTCCTGTGGGGAGAGAAAAACTTGTGAGAAGAACCAGATAGGACTTGAAAATTAGGGTGAGGTTTTTGTGAAAAACTCCACAACCCCAAAAGGGGGATTTGAAAATCAGGGGGGGTTGTGAGAAACTTCATAACCCCCACAGTATATTAGGGGGGTTGACTGTATATCATTAAAAAGCCCACAAAATTTCTTTTCCAGTGATATATAGTTCAAAATGATTGATCTAAAGAAATTTAATTAACTTTAATAATTAATTAATAATTAACTTAATTTTACTTAATTTAATTAACATTAAATTCAAAAAGTACAAAAGTGAGGTGTCCTAATCTTTTTTTGCAGCATTGTAAACAATGTTCCCTCTAATTTTTTTTTAGTCCGTGTGCGCAAGAAATTTTCGTTGTGCATACATTTAGATTCATGGTGAAAAATTGTGCAAACTTTTCTGAGTGCTATTATCTTCAAAATTAAATATATATAAATATTAAATACTTAATAAATATTATTTCCATAAGGTGATAGCTTGATCATTACGGTACTATTAAATGGATATTAAGAAACTGTTTGCAATATTATATATTTTTAAAAAAGAAAACATTTTATCCATTCTAAAAATATAAATAAAATAAGAAATAGTAAAATAAAATTCAACAAAATAAAGAAATAAAATAAAAATAACATTAATTGAAAATGACTATTTTAGCTATCATTTCTCAAAACAGTTTTTAGCATTTAGCAAATTAAAATAGACTATCAAGATTAATACATGATTTTATCCATTCACAAAATAGGAATAAAATAAAATAATAAAATTCAATAAAATAAAATGTAATCGAAATAACATTAAATGAAAGTACCTTTCATTTAAGTATGATTATGATTTCTCCCTACGATCTTTAGCATTTGCCCATTCCAAATAAACTCTATGAAGATTAATACATCCGTCATCATTCAGGTAACTTTTAATTCGCATGAGCATGTCCAAATGATTTTCTTTCAAGCGGTTTCTTAATTTGTTCTTTATAGAATTCATTAAACTGCAATTTTTTAAATTACTTCATTTACTGTCGTGACTCATGATACGCTTGAGCCTGTGCGCATTTTATTTTGCTGTGTGCGCGGGTTTCACAACGCGTGTGCGCGCGCACACGCGCACACCTTAGAGGGAACATTGATTGTAAATGGTACTATTAGAAGTTTCCTTTGTAATGACAAGCCTAAGTTTGCCTTTGATAATGCCATTTTTAAAAAATTCATGTGGAAACTGCCACAAAGTTTAGTTATTTGAAGTCTTTTATTATAGTTTGCTTCAATATGCAGAAATTGCATTCAGGATTGACTGAAGCACTGAAGCTTCATGAAGGATATACTGCTACTCAGCACTGCATGTCTTTCGAGCAAAGTGGATAACTGACTAAATTCATGTTGGGTTAATGGCTTGAGTTCTTTCTTGCTGTCGCTGTCATCATCATCATCATCATCTTCAGCCAGACTCTGTACTGAACGGACGCATTTCCTGAGCTCTGATATTGCATCTACTTTTGCATATTGCTAAGAATTTTACTTTTGGAAAGTTTTGAATTTTATATACTTGCGTTTATATTCACATTATTATAGTTAAATCACTTAAGTAATTGAATATTAGTGTTTTTTGGCGATTTAGAAGTTTTCATAGCGTGCCGGCTTAATTTAACTTAAACTTGTGACAGTTATAAACTAATTTTTAACTGTGCGATGCCGTCGCAGAAAGCGTTGTGTGTTAGGTGTGGGGTAAACCGGTGGTATTCGGAATTTAAAGATTATAACGGCGGTCCTATGGCGATTACCGAGAGATCAGTTTGTTTCTTTTGCGAGTTATTGGAGGAAATAGTTGACATAAAACGCAGTGTACGTAAGGTAACGGAAAGACTTGCAACGCTTGATGAGGGCAGGGGTAGAACTACGGTTGACGAAAGCCGAACCAATACTAACGTTGAAGACCTTAGTAATTTGAAGGGTGAGGTGCGTAACCTAGTTTCTAGTTTAGGTAGCTTGTCGGGAAGGTTGGATAGAGTTGAGGAAGGGGTTAAGGTTGGTCCGAGATTAGTAGATGGGGAGGGATTTAGAGAAGTTAAGGGTGGAGCTAGGCCACGTACGTTAGGTGATAGGAATCCCCCGCCCATTTGGAAAGGGACGTGAATGAGGGGGAAACTATTTTAATTGGGGACTCTTTAGTGCGCCATATGGACAAAGAGTTCGTTAAACGGCATCCAACCAAGAGAAGGAGGGTCTCTCTCCCAGCGGCCAGTGTTGACAGAGTTAGGGACGAAGTGGATAGGATTGACGGTGCCTCCCGTCACTCGATGTTGGTGACGATGGTAGGAGGCAACGACTCGTATAGGCCCGATACGAGAGTGCCTGACCTTTTGGAGAGATATAGGCAGTGGTGGCATTCAGCCGGTTCGCACCGGTTCGTGCGAACCGGTTCCTAAAATTTCTCGAGTTCGATTTGGAGGTGATTTGGAAATATTTAAAAGGAAATTCAATAAAGAATTTCAATAAAAACATTTTTTAGTTTTCATTTCTGACACGGAAGGGAGAGGAGAAGGGGGGAAGGGGAGGGAGGGGGAGGGCGAACCGGTTCTTAAAATTTTTGAATTCCACCACTGGATATAGGGGGTTAATTAGGTCCCTGAAGGCGAGGTCAGATAGGTCTTTAGTTCTAGGTATTACCCCTAGGCACGGTTTAGGTCTTAGAATTACGTCAAAAACAATATTTTTGAATAATAAATTAGAAGAGATTTGTGCTGAGGAAAATGTACCCTTCGTAAAGCTGTGGTCCGAATTCAGTGATCCTAGCCTTTTTATAAAAGATGGGGGTGCATTTTAATGAAATAGGTAATGCTAGGCTAGGTAGGTTAATTGACGAAAACGTACGAAAGCTGTATAGGTCGAAGCCTTCTTCAAACGTTGTGGGTCCGGGGAACGCAGGCCCGACGTGAAAAATAGTTTAAAACGCCGGCCCTTGGTAAAAAATAACTTAAACGTCTTTTATTGTAACGCGCGTAGCATTAGAAATAAATTAAACGAATTTAAGGCGATAATTTATTTCGGCAACTACGATATAGTCGTGGCCGGTCGATTCGCCGACGGACGTTTTGCCGACAGACATTTTGCCGACGGACGTTTCGCCGAACGGACGATTCGCCGAATGGACTGTTATTAATATTTCTATGACAAAATACACACACGTTATTAAAGGTTATTATTAAATGTTATTGAATTATTTTGTTAAAATATTAAATTATGTTAAATTGACAGTTCTAGACGCTTGACGTAAAAACATAGATACCTTTTTAAATAAATTTATATCGATAATACTAATATATATATATATATATATATATATATATATATATATATATATATATATATATATATATATATATATAATAATATATATATATATATATATATATAGAGTGTTTGAAAACTTTCTGTACAAATTGTAATGGGGGATAGGCAACACCAAGACAAACCCTTTTCGTCTATAAGTGTATGTCCGCTGACGTCACCATTCGCCGCGAGAGGGCGCCGCTGCAATTGGCTAAAAGGTGAAGTGGGCTAGACTCGCGCTTGCCGCGGGCATTCTTAAATCGGACGTAGTACGCGTAACATGGAGCGCTTCACGACTGCTGAGATGGCTGACATGCATATGGTGTATGGGGCTGCCAATGGAAACGGAAGAGCTGCTGTGAGGTTGTACCGACAGCGCTTCCCAAACAGACGTGTGCCAAACCACCAAACGTTTGCGCATTTGCATCGGCGACTGCGAGAAACTGGAACATTCCATGCAAACATGCATGACACTGGTCGGGAGAGAAACGTGCGCACTCCTGACATGGAAGAAGAAATCCTACGGCGATTTGAGGACAATCCAAGCGCAAGCACGCGAGGTGTTGCACGTATCCTCGGTATGAACCACGACCTGGTCTGGAGAGTGTTGCACGAGCAGCAGTTACATCCGTTTCATCGTCAGAGAGTCCAGGCATTACAACCTCGGGATTACCCTCTTCGTGTGGAATTCGCACGCTGGTTTCTGCAGCAGACAGCGGTGCAGCCTAATTTTCCGGCTTATGTGGATTTGCGTGCGCCCACACGTGAGAATTGTGCATGTTAAACACACCCTCACGTGTGAAACAGGCCTCATCTGAGAACAGCCACATGCTACACGGGTGCATGCTCATCAAGAACGGTTCGCCGTCAATGTTTGGGCGGGTATCGTCCATGGCAAGTTGATTGGGCCGTACCTGCTGCCTGCCCGACTCGACATCAGGAGTGCGCACGTTTCTCTCCCGACCAGTGTCATGCATGTTTGCATGGAATGTTCCAGTTTCTCGCAGTCGCCGATGCAAATGCGCAAACGTTTGGTGGTTTGGCACACGTCTGTTTGGGAAGCGCTGTCGGTACAACCTCACAGCAGCTCTTCCGTTTCCATTGGCAGCCCCATACACCATATGCATGTCAGCCATCTTAGCAGTCGTGAAGCGCTCCATGTTACGCGTACTACGTCCGATTTAAGAATGCCCGCGGCAAGCGCGAGTCTAGCCCACTTCACCTTTTAGCCAATTGCAGCGGCGCCCTCTCGCGCCGAATGGTGACGTCAGCGGACATACACTTATAGACGAAAAGGGTTTGTCTTGGTGTTGCCTATCCCCCATTACAATTTGTACAGAAAGTTTTCAAACACCCTGTATATATATATATATAAACATTTTATATAGTATTATCGATATAAATTTATTTAAAAAAGGTATCTATGTTTTTACGTCAAGCGTCTATAACTGTCAATTTAAAATAATTTAATATTTTAACAAAATAATTCAATAACATTTAATAATAACCTTTAATAACATGTGTGTGTATTTTGTCATAGAAATATTAATGACAGTCCGTTCGGCGAATCGTCCGTTCGGCGAAACGTCCGTCGGCAAAATGTCTGTCGGCAAAACGTCCGTCGGCGAATCGACCGGGTACCGATATAGTTGCTAGTGGCGGCGTTTTGCTGTACATTCGTAATTCCCTTAGGGCTATCGAGGTTAAGATAGATTTTCTGGCAGCAATTAATGCGATATGCTTGAAGTTAGGGCGCGGGCGCGTAGTATTAGTTTTAATTTTGTTGTTGTTTATAGACCTCCCGTTCAACCCCTCGATACCGATACTAGATTTTACTCACTTCTTGGTAACTTTATTGACAATCGGAATAGTCAATAGTATAATTGTCGGAGACTTTAACTGCCCTAATGTTAATTACGAGACTTTTACTGGTAATGAGGAGGGTTCGAGATTGATTGAGCTCATGGAAGATAATTTTTTACGACAGATGGTTACCGAACCAACGCGCGGTGACAATATTTTAGATTTGGTGATGACGAACGGTGAAAATATAGTCGAAGGTTTAGAAGTAGGCGAGAGTTTAGGATGTAGTGATCATCAAATTCTTAGGTTTAAGTTATTGATAGAAAACACTAAGCATAGTAACGTAATAGAAGTCCCTGATTTTCGTTGGGCTAATTTTGATAGTTTTGCGGATAGGATGAGAGTAGTGGACTGGGATAACTTATTTATGGTAATGACACAAATTTGCATTGGAAGGGGTTTAAAGAAAGTTTTATGAATATTGAAAGGGAGTTTATTCCTCGTAGGCCCAAGCGCGCTAGAAATCATGATAGGCCCAATTGGTGGACTAGGGAAATAGGCAAGTTCATAAACGAGCGTAATAGAGCGTATAGACTTAATAAGCGCAATGGCACGGTAGCTAACTTTAATAGATATATCGAACTTGGACGTCACGTTAAAAGATCAGTTAGGAATGCTAAGCGTAATTTAGAGATACTTATAGCTGCGGAGTAAACATAATCCAAAAGTTTTTTGAATACGTCAATAATCGTAAGCCGATAAAAGATAACATAGGCCCTCTACTAGTGGATGTTAACGGCGCTTTGGCTTCTGACGCTCAGGCGATGGCGGGTATTTTCAATAACTTTTTTGCGACAGTTTTTACCGTAGAAGACGTAAATAATTTCCCCAACGTGAACGATATTGTTCCATTTAGTAGCGAGACTATTTTGGATGAAATAACTGTTTACGAGGGTGAGATTGCGCATTATATCGATAGGCTAAAAGTTATCAAGGCTCCAGGCCCTGACGCTTTTTATCCCAGACATTTGAAAGGTTTGAAAGACGTTATTGTAGGCCCCTTAACGAAGATTTTTAATCAGTCACTCGAAACGGGGATTATTCTTGAAGACTTCAAAATAGCTAACGTCACGCCCATTTTTAAAAAAAGGCGACCGCACAGTAGCTAGCAATTATAGGCCCATTAGCTTAACGTCAATTGTCGGTAAACTAGTGGAATCCGTAGTTAGGGATCGCATCATCGATCACTTAGAAAGTCGAGATTTGATTAATAGTAGTCAGCATGGGTTTCGACGCCATAGACCTTGTTTAACTAATTTGTTAGAATTTTACAATGAAATAGTGCGCGAATACGATAGGCATAGAGCGGCTGACGTTATTTATTTAGATTTTAAAACAACGTTTGTTACAGTTCCGCATAGAAAATTAATTGCGAAGGTTAAAGCGCACGGTATACGCGGTCAGGTCGCTAACTGGTTAGACTGCAAGGGTCACCAACCTGGGCGGTAGCGCCCACTAGTGGGCTCATATTAAAAGTAATTAAACATTTATTTCATTATTTATTTTATCGATTATGTTAATTTATTCTTTTTGATCTAAGGTGGGCAATAAGCTTTTTTAATTTTCAAAAAATCGTAAAAGTGGGCGGTGAACAAAAAAAAGGTTGGTGACCCCTATGTTAGAGGAATGGCTTCGTGCTAGGAGACAGAGGGTCGTTGTTAATGGTAGTGAATCGTGGTGGTTGGATGTAGGTAGCGGTGTCCCACAGGGTTCAGTGTTAGGCCCATTGCTATTCGTAATTTACATTAACGACATAGATGCAGGGCCGGATTTAGGAGTGGGCAAAGTGGGCAGCTGCCCATGGGCCTCCACATCTTGGGGGCCTCCACATATTGACCAGCCATTATCAAAATAGAAAAAACCCGAAACTAGAAAAACCCGATAGATGATCAACAAAAAAACACGCGCATCCAATACCACTGTAGTACATAAACTTTTACCAATTACTATTTGTTGTGTACTGATTATTATTTGGTTTTTATTACTTTTTAGGCCTACTCTCACTATAATGGCATACCCGAGTAACCCGAGGCTTTCATTTTTTGCAGAAATGAGTGGAATGGACAGACACAAGAGTGCACGATGTTTTGAAAGTGTATATGTTAATTATATTATGAATCTTATGGATGACTTCAATTATGTCTTCCCCTAAGGTAGGGGGGCCTCCACATGGAGGCTGCCCAGGGCCTCCACACTTCTAAATCCGGCTCTGCATAGATGTAGGATTGAGTAGTAACGTGTCAAAATTCGCGGACGATACTAAAATAGGCGGTAAGGTTGTTAACGAGGACGATAGAAATAGGCTCCAAAACGATGTAAATAGGATTATGGAGTGGACGGATAAGTGGCAGATGCAATTTAACGTAGACAATTGTAAAGTTTTGCATATAGGTTCTCGTAACAATAATTATACGTACACGATGATGATAGAGAGTTAGCGAGCGTTGACGAGGAAGTAGATTTAGGCGTACGCGTATCTAAGGATTTAAAAGTTAGGAACCAGTGCCTGGAGTCTTGCGCAAAAGCTAATAGAATGTTAGGCTTCATAGCGCGTAATTTCGAATTTAAATCGAAGGATATTATATTGCCACTTTACAAGTCCCTAGTCAGGCCTCATTTAGAATATGTCGTTCAGTTTTGGTGCCCGTATTTGCGTGATGATATTGATAGGTTAGAAAGGGTTCAGCGTCATGCCACGAAACTAATTCCGTCATTGCGCAACAAGCCTTATGAAGATAGAATAAAAGAGTTAGACTTGCATTCACTCGAAACTAGGAGATTAAGGGGGGTAGCCTATTGAAGTTTTCAAAATCGTTAATAACATCGATAACGTAAATTTTGACAAACTGTTCACTTTCGATAATAGCAATACTCGTAATAACGGACTTAAGTTGCGTGGCAGACGTTTCATTACTAATATCGCTAAAAACTTCTTTACGTTTAAAGTAATTGATAAATGGAATAACCTTCCCGCGTCAGTCGTTAACTCTACCAGCATTCATATGTTTAAGAACCGTTTAGATAGGCATTTTAAAAATATTAACGTTGTTTAAAAAAAAAAAAATTAGCAACAGGGGCTCTGGGAGTCGTAATCGGAGATGAGTCTGTTGACGATAATGCCAGCTTGTGACATACCAGCGTGTGATATGCCAGCAAAAAAATTTTAAAAAAAATTAGACTAACACCAACGTGGATGTAACTCGTAGCGTAAACTAATCCACGTTTTGTTTAATTTTACCTACTTTTTTTTTCTTATCCTCTCTTTACTTACATGTCTGTAGTTTGCATGGCATGACAGTGAGTTAAGACTGTGTTTGCTTGGTTTGTCAGTGTTCTTATTTTACTTCTTTTCATCTTTCACCCCTTTCCTATTCTCTTCGACTATTTTTCCGACTTGTCGGCAGTGGCCGGCGGATGATGATGGTGAGCCTTTTTCTCTTTTTCTGAATGAATGTTAACCCACGAGTGATTGGTGTTGCTACTTACTTAACCCCATATTCTCTTCTCTTAACCCCCTACTTTTTCCTTTCTCTCGCGCTAACCTTAAGCGGCCCACGCACGTTCAATAATATTGACTCAATATATTGACAGCAATATTTCGCCAAAATCCGCCGACCACAGATGACTCACTAATATTGTGCAATGTTAAGTTGTGCTCTTGTCGTCAGCCCGTGAAGGTCTGGTTCACTGACCATGGAAATTGACAGTGACGCCTGCGTAGCTCTTGCTCTGGCAATTTCTCTGGGCAAGAGAAAGAAAACAAGGCGCAAAAGGAAATGCTGGATGAAGAACTGGCTGAAGAAGCGACATCACTACACACATGAGAATCTCCTGTCGGAATTGCGCTTAACTGAGCCAGACGATTACAAGAATTTTCTGAGAATGGATGGAGAATGTTTCGACGACTTACTGAAGATGGCTACCCGACTCATTGAGAAAAGAAATACTGTGATGCGAGAAGCTGTTTCAGCACGTCAGCGGCTATCAATTACATTGCGATACTTGGCCACAGGGAACACATATGAGGACCTGAAGTTCATCAGTGCTATATCACCTCAATTGATAGGCCAAATCGTAATAGAAACCTGTGAAACTATAATAAAGTGCCTCAGCAATTATATAAAGGTAAGGATAAAAACTTTGCTTGAAACGAACCTTCTGCTCCTGAGTTTGCATACAATACTGTATAAAAATTCAATAGCACTGCAAACATTATCCCATTAACTGTTTAATTAAGATCGTTGATCCTGAATATTAGTAAAATAATGGGCAATATGATTTGTTCTGGTGTCATTTTTTAATCTTAATAACATGAGTACTGCAAACAGTCACATAAACTACAGTATTTGGTAACATTATATATCCTGGAAATTGGCATAACAATGGGCAATATTAGTTCTTGTAATATCATGTTTTAAAACTAATGCCATATGCATCGAAAACATAATCATATAAAATATTTGATAAGAATATTAATCCTGAATATTAGTAAACCAATGGACAGTAATGTGTTTTGAGGTCTCATTTGTGAATCAGATATAAACATTGCAAACATAATAACATCAACTACTTGATAAGCTTACATATCCTGAAAAGTACTGAAAAATATTGAGAACCTGTCAATAAAAATCAGACCAATTTTACTTTTGCAAAGTTTTAAATTTTATATACTTGCGTTTATATTCACATTGTTATAGTTAAGTAATTGAATATTAGTGGTTTTTAGCGATTTAAAGTTTTCATACGTGCCGGCTTAATTTAACTTAAACTTGTGACGGTTATAAAATTTTTAACTGCGCGATGCCGTCGCAGAAAGCGTCGTGTGTTAGGTGGGGTAAACCGGTGGTATTCGGAATTTAAAGATTATAACGGCGGTCCTATGGCGATTACCGAGAGATCAGTTTGTTTCTTTTGCGAGTTAATGGAGGAAATAGTTGACATAAAACGCAGTGTACGTGAGGTAACGGAAAGACTTGCAACGCTTGATGAGGGCAGGGGTAGGGCTACGGTTGACGAAAGCCGAACCAATACTAACGTTGAAGACGTTAGTAATTTGAAGGGTGAGGTGCGTAACCTAGTTTCTAGTTTAGGTAGCTTGTCGGGAAGGTTGGATAGAGTTGAGGAAGGGGTTAAGGTTGGTCCGAGATTAGTAGATGGGGAGGGATTTAGAGAAGTTAAGGGTGGAGCTAGGCCGCGTACGTTAGGTGATAGGAATCCCCCCTATCGAGGTTTCGAACCCTTTCGCCCATTTGGAAAGGGACGTGAATGAGGGGGAAACTATTTTAATTGGGGACTCTTTAGTGCGCCATATGGACAAAGAGTTCGTTGAACGGCATCCAACCAAGAGGAGGAGGGTCTGTCTCCCAGGGGCCAGGGTTGACAGAGTTAGGACGAAGTGGATAGGATTGACGTTGCCTCCCGTCACTCGATGTTGGTGACGATGGTAGGAGGCAACGACTCGTATAGGCCCGATACGAGAGTGCCTGACCTTTTGGAGAGATATAGGGGGTTAATTAGGTCCCTGAAGGCGAGGTCAGATAGGTCTTTAGTTCTAGGTATTACCCCTAGGCACGGTTTGGGTCTTAGGATTACGTCAAAAACAATATTTTTGAATAATAAATTAGAAGAGATTTGTGCTGAGGAAAATGTACCCTTCGTAAAGCTGTGGTCCGAATTCAGTGATCCTAGCCTTTTTATAAAAGAGGGGGTGCATTTTAATGAAATAGGTAATGCTAGGCTAGGTAGGTTAATTGACGAAAACGTACGAAAGCTGTATAGGTCGAAGCCTTCTTTAAACGTTGTGGGTCCGGGGAACGCGGGCCCGACGTGAAAAATAGTTTAAAACCGGCCCGTGGTAAAAAATAACTTAAACGTCTTTTATTGTAACGCGCGTAGTATTAGAAATAAATTAAACGAATTTAAGGCGATAATTTATTCCGGCAACTACGATATAGTTGCTATCACTGAAACGTGGTTAAATACCGTGACTCGGGACTTGTTGGGGGAACTTGATATACCGGGTTTTAAACTCTACTAATGATAGGTTACATAGGTTTGGTGGCGGCGTTTTGCTGTACATTCGTAATTCCCTTAGGGCTATCGAGGTTAAGATAGATTTTCCGGCAGCAATTAATGCGATATGCGTTGAAGTTAGGGCGCGTAGTATTAGTTTTAATTTTGTTGTTTATAGACCTCCCGTTCAACCCCTCGATACCGATACTAGATTTTACTCACTTCTTGGTAACTTTATTGACAATCGGAATAGTATAATTGTCGGAGACTTTAACTGCCCTAATGTTAATTACGAGACTTTTACTGGTAATGAGGAGGGTTTGAGATTGATTGAGTTCATGGAAGATAATTTTTTACGACAGATGGTTACCGAACCAACGCGCGGTGACAATATTTTAGATTTGGTGATGACGAACGGCGAAAATATAGTCGAAGGTTTAGAAGTAGGCGAGAGTTTAGGATGTAGTGATCATCAAATTCTTAGGTTTAAGTTATTGATAGAAAACACTAAGGATAGTAACGTAATAGAAGTCCCTGATTTTCGTAGGGCTAATTTTGATAGTTTTGCGGATAGGATGAGAGTAGTGGACTGGGATAACTTATTTATGGGTAATGACACAAATTTGCATTGGGAGGCGTTTAAAGAAAGTTTTATGAATATTGAAAGGGAGTTTATTCCTCGTAGGCCCAAGCGCGCTAGAAATCATGGTAGGCCCAAGTGGTGGACTAGGGAAATAGGCGAGTTCATAAACGAGCGTAATAGAGCGTATAGACTTAATAAGCGCAATGGCACGGCAGCTAACTTTAATAGATATATCGAGCTTAGACGTCAGGTTAAAAGATCAGTTAGGAATGCTAAGCGTAATTTAGAGATACTTATAGCTGCGGATAGTAAACATAATCCAAAAAAGTTTTTTGAATACGTCAATAATCGTAAGCCGATAAAAGATAACATAGGCCCTCTAGTGGATGTTAACGGCGCTTTGGCTTCTGACGCTCAGGCGATGGCGGGTATTTTCAATAACTTTTTTGCGACAGTTTTTACCGTAGAAGACGTAAATAATGTCCCCGACGTGGACGATATCGTTCCATTTAGTAGCGAGACTATTTTGGATGAAATAACTGTTTACGAGGGTGAGATTGCGCATTATATCGATAGGCTAAAAGTTAGCAAGGCTCCAGGCCCTGACGCTTTTTATCCCAGACATTTGAAAGATTTGAAAGACGTTATCGTAGGCCCCTTAACGAAGATTTTTAATCAGTCACTCGAAACGGGGATTATTCCTGAAGACTTCAAATTAGCTAACGTCACGCCATTTTTAAAAAAGGCGACCGCACAGTAGCTAGCAATTATAGGCCCATTAGCTTAACGTCAATTGTCGGTAAACTTTTGGAATCCGTAGTTAGGGATCGTATCATCGATCACTTAGAAAGTAGAGATTTGATTAATAGTAGTCAGCATGGGTTTCGACGCCATAGATCTTGTTTAACTAATTTGTTAGAATTTTATAACGAAATAGTGCGCGAATACGATAGGCATAGAGCGGCTGACGTTATTTATTTAGATTTTAAAAAGGCGTTCGATACAGTTCCGCATAAAGATTAATTGCGAAGGTTAAAGCGCACGGTATACGCGGTCAGGTAGCTAACTGGTTAGGAATGGCTTCGTGCTAGGAGACAGAGGGTCGTTGTTAATGGTAGTGAATCGGGTGGTTGGATGTAGGTAGCGGTGTCCCACAGGGTTCAGTGTTAGGCCCATTGCTATTCGTAATTTACATTAACGACATAGATGTAGGATTGACTAGTAACGTGTCAAAATTCGCGGACGATACTAAAATAGGCGGTAAGGTTGTTAACGAGGACGATAGAAATAGGCTCCAAATAGGATTATGGAGTGGACGGATAAGTGGCAGATGCAATTTAACGTAGACAAATGTAAAGTTTTGCATATAGGTTCTCGTAACAATAATTACACGTACACGATGGATGATAAAAAGTTAGCGAGCGTTGATGAGGAAGTAGATTTAGGTGTACGCGTATCTAAGGATTTAAAAGTTAGGAACCAGTGCCTGGAGTCTTGCGCAAAAGCTAATAGAATGTTAAGCTTCATAGCGCGTAATTTCGAATTTAAATCGAAGGATATTATATTGCCCCTTTACAAGTCCCTAGTCAGGCCTCATTTAGAATATGCCGTTCAGTTTTGGTGCCCGTATTTGCGTGAGAATATCGATAGGTTAGAAAGGGTTCAGTGTCGTGCTACGAAACTAATTCTGTCATTGCGCAACAAGCCTTATGAAGATAGAATAAAAGAGTTGCACTTGCATTCTCTCGAAACTAGGAGATTAAGGGGGGAGCTTATTGAAGTTTTCAAAATCGTTAATAACATTGATAACTAAATTTGGACAAACTGTTCACTTTCGATAATAGCAATACTCGTTATAACGGATTTAAGTTGCGTGGCAGATGTTTCATTACTAATATCGCTAAAAACTTCTTTACGTTTAAAGTTATTGATAAATGGAATAATCATCCCTCGCCCGTCGTGAACTCTACCAGCGTTAATATGTTTAAGAACCGTTTTGATAGGCATTTTAAAATTATTAATGTTGTTTAAAATAATAATAAAAAAATTAGTAACAGGAGCTTTGGCGGTGGTGGTCGAGGATGAGTCTGTTGACGATTAATGCCAGCTTGTGACATGCCAGCGTGTGATATGCTAGCAAAAAAAAAAAAAAAAAATTAGACTAACACGAACGTAGATGTAGCTCGTAGCGTAAACTAACCCACGTTTTGTTTAACTTCACCTACTTTTCTTTCTTATCCTCTCCTTACTTACACGTCTGTAGTTTGCATGGTATGACAGTGAGTTAAGACTGTGTTTGCATGATTTGTCAGCGTTCTTATTTTACTTCTTTTCATCTTTCACTCCTTTCCTATTCTCTCCGACTATTTTTCTGACTTGTCGGCAGTGGCCGGCGGGTGATGATGGTGAGTCTCTCTTCTCTTTTTCTGAATGAATGTTAACCCACGAGTGATTGGTGTTGCTACTTACTTAACCCTCTACTCTTTCCTTTCTCTCGGGCTAACCTTAGAGTGGATCTTAGGGTCTTTGTTAGCTTTAGCTTCTGTAGATCTGTAGATCATCATTATCACTGATCTCATCTTGTCTTCCTAGAAGCAATAATTTGTTCATCAGAGATAATCTGAATGTCCTGATATCTACAGATCTAGAGAAGCTGAGGCTAACAAAAACCCTAAGATCCACTCTAAGGTTAGCTCGAGAGAAAGAAGAGAGTAGGGGTTAAAAGAAGAGAATAAGGGGTTAAGTAGCAAAACTTATAGTTCGTGGGTTAACATCCACTCAGAAAAAGAGAAAAACATGACTCACCATCATCATTCACCGGCCACTTCCGACAAATCGAAAAAATAGTCGAAGAGAATAGGAAAGGGGTGAAAGATGGAAAGACGTAAAATAAGAATGCTTACAAACCATGCAAACACAGTCTTAACTCAAACACTGTCATACCATGTAAACTACAGACATGCAAGTAAAGTGAGAATAAGAAAAGGGGGTGGTGAAAGTAGGAAGACTATAACAAAAAGTGCTCCGAGCTACATCTCTGTTCGTCTAATTTTTTTTTTCCGGGCATTTCAAGCTGGCATTAATCGTCAACAGAATTATCCTCAAGCATTACCACCAGAGCTCCTGTCGCTAATTGTTTTATTATTTTAAACAATGTTCATATTTTTAAAATGCCTATCTAAACAGTCTTTAAACATATTAACGCTAGTAGAGTTCACGATGGATGATTATTCCATTTATCAATTACTTTGAACGTAAAAAAGTTTTTAGTGATGTTAGTAATGAATCGTCTCCCACGCAACTTAAATCCATTATTACGAGTACTGTATTGCTATTATCGAAAGTGAACAGTTTGTCAAAATTTATATTATCGATTTCTGGATAAGAATATAAGAAATTTTATAGTGGGCACACTAGGGGCCACTATGTAAAAACTGCCTGTACATTGGCAATAACCAATTTTTACAAAACTAATTAAGTATCAATTTAAAACTAATTAATTATCAATTTAAAACTAAAGATAGAATCTCTGGATCCAGAGGATCAAAGTCATAATAGGCTACTATCCACAAATATGTTACACACTATATCTATTTATAACTGACATGCAAATATATCATATCCAAAGAATCCAGTCAATTTCATTATGGTACCCATCAATACCAGTACCGTGCCAACCAAAAATAAGTCCTGGTCCATATCAATTGTGTGTGCACCTATTTTGGGTCTCCCATTTAAAGGTGTTTGTGGGGCAAGTGAAGATCATGAGTTTTTCAATACCTCTCAGTACTATGGGGGGCACTGCTCGGCAGAGGAATCTCTTTAAATAGGGTGTGTAAGTACAGAGTATCCCCTAACCCAAGATGCTGCTTCCCTATATCCCACAACACCTGTGTTGAGCTGTGGGATCTATCACCCAAATGCACATAATATATATGAAATAAACTAGTACCATTCATGCAATAAAAATGGGCTTAAACACCATCACCAGATGTCCCTTGCAGACATCAAACTATCCAACCTTCTTTTGAAAGAATTAAGTGTATCTGAAGTCACCACTACTTCTGTCAGACTGTTCCAAAACTTGATTACTCTGTTTGTAAAACTATGTTTTCTTAAATTTGTTCTATATCTTGGCTTAAATAATTTCATACTATGACCTCTAGTCTGGTTATTGTGATCTTTAATGAAAAGAGACTCGAAATCTATCTTATCCAACCCTTTTATCATTTTATACACCTCTATCATATCACCCCTTAACCTCCTCCTTTTTAATGAGACAATGCTTAGATATGCCAGTCTTTCTTTATATGTCAATTGTCTTGGAGATGGGATCATTCTTGTTACTCGTTTCTGTACTTTTTCCAGTTTTTCAATATCTTGTATCAAATAGGGACTATTAAATTGAATGTAGTATTCGAGGAGGGGTCTCACATATGAAATGTATAGTTACTTTATAATATTGGGTAATTTGTATTCAATGTGTGTCTGCATGAGATTGAGTCTAGCATTTGCTTTATTTCTGATTACCATACAGTGATTTGAGGGTTTAAGTTCATTAGTCACAGTGACACCCAAGTCTTTCGCTTTATCATCATTTTTAATCCAAATTCCATTCATATTGTATTCAAATTCTGGATTTTTTGGCCCAATATGCACAACCTTGCCCTTATCAACATTAAATTTCATCTCCCACTTATCTGCCCAGGCTGTTACTCTAAGTCTTTTTGTATTGTCATTGCTCCTACTACTGACTTAACATTATCGCCTAATTTTGTATCATCAGCAAATTTTGAGGTTTTACATGATAGGCCCTTCTCTAGATCATTTATATAGACAACAAAAAGCAGAGGTCCCAGAACAGACCCCTGTGGGACTCCACTCAATACGGGTCTCCAAGTAGACTTATTTCCATTTAGATGAACTTTCTGTTTTCTATTTCTCAGCCATTCTTCTATCCAATCAGCTATATGACCTCTTATACCATAGGCTCTAACTTTTACCAACAATCTTGCATGAGGAACAGTATCAAATGCCTTTGCAAAATCTAAGTATACTATATCTACTGGCTCTTTATTGTCCAAATGCAATAGGACTCCGTCATAAAATTCAATCAAGTTGGTTAGACAGGACCTTCCATTTCGAAAGCCATGCTGGCTATCATTTATAAGGTTGCACTCTTCAAGGAACTCAGTAACTTTACCTCTAATGATACTTTCAAGTAATTTGCAAATAATGGAGGTGGGGCTGATGGGTCTGTAGTTTTTTGCCAAGTTTCTATTTCCTTTTTTAAAGATTGGAGCCACCTTTGCTTTCTTCCAATCCTCTGGAATTTCAGTACATATCAATGATTTATTAAAAATAATTTCTAGTGCTGTGCTATATTCTTTTTGGCAGCTTTTATGACTATTGGATGCATTTCATTTGGCCCTGGAGATTTTTCCTATTTTTAATTTATGTATTGCTGAAATAGAATATCTAGTTTTGCTACCCTTAATTCATTTATTTCTCTATCTTGTCCTGGTAGTATAAAATCAGGAATATTATTTAAATTTTCATTTGTGAATACTGATGAGAAGTATTTGTTTAGTTCTTCAGTTATTTCAAGATCATCATCTATAGTTTTATCATCTATATGGAGGGGGCCAATTTTCTTTTTCATTCTACTTTTCAAATTGAAGTGACTGAAAAACTTCTTAGGATTGTTTTTTGAATTCTTGGCTAGGCTTTTTTCCAGGTTTCATTTGCTCTCTCTGATTATTTTCTTGCAAATGCTTCTTTTACTTTTATATATTTGGAGTGTGCCATTTTTAGTTCTTTTGAATTTATGAAATGCTTTTGTTTTTTCTCTGATTGCTCTTTTTACATTGCAGTTTATCCAAGGTTGTTTTTAATTTTTTCCAGTTCTGATTTTACACTGTGGGATATGCTTCCTTTGTATGTTCATTATTATACTTTTAAATTTTTCCCACATACTAGTTACTGTCTGCTCAGGCTGTAGAATATCTGTCCAATTTATTAAACACAGATCATTTACTAGTCCATTTATATTTCCTCTTTTAAAATCTGGAATTTCTACTTTATTTTCACTAGGTCTTGAATTACAAACAATATTAAACCGAAGGATACAATGATCACCTGAACCTAGTGTTTCTGAAACCGAGATATCCTGGAAGGTATCTGGATTATTTGTTAGAATTAAATCTAGAATGGCATCGGCCCTGGTTGGCTCCTTTACTAACTGGGTTAAACCATTCTCAATTATACAGTCTAAGAATCTCTCATTACTTTCTGGTGTTTGTAATATTTCCCAGTCTATATGCTTATAATTGAGATCTCCAACAATAATAATATTGCTTGTCATTGCTTTATTTATTTCATCAATAAGTTTATTTTCTACATACTTATTTTCTTCTCTGCTTTTGGGGATTCCTCCAACTGAACATCCCTCAGGTGGTCTATAAATACCCCCTATCCTGATTTTCCTGGCATTTTTATGCCCAATATCTATCCATACAGATTCAACTATTTCCTCTTTAATGGAAGTAACTTCAACTGGATTCAGATTTGTCTTGGCATAAATAAATACTCCACCACCCTCTGAATATTTACGTTCATAATAAAAAAGTTCATAGCCATCAATTTCATAAGTAATGGTATTATCTCTTTCACTAAATAGACCAGAGCTTTCCAAACTTTTCACGTTGGCGACACACTATTTAAGCATAAAAATTTTCACGACCTTAATTAATTTTTGTTATCAGATATCAGATAATTTTTCAGTAGGTGGTTTATCTTGTAGCCAATTTTATTGATAGAAAAAATCAAAATTTTCAAAATACAAAATATACTAATGTGTCGTGACACAGTTTGGAAAGCTCTGAAATAGACTATTTGGTATCGTACTGAATTTTGTCCAAGTTTGTGACAATCATAACATCAGGATTTTCAGTGGTATTATTTACTATTACACCCGTCTAATGTCCAGCAATTATTATATGTTCATTAAGTAGATTTTTTAATTCTAAGACACTTTCCTTCTATAGCGTTTCCGTCGCAAATGCTTCGTTTTGAGATATAAACATTTTTTTGGTGTGTATCTAGTGTGTGTTCATACGTTCGTTTGTGTGTTCGTTACATGTCTGCCCAATCACTGCGTTCCATCCATTTCGAATTGGAATTACTTTCCTACTGGAATGGAACACTCATTCCACTCATTCAGAAGTACATTAGGCCTGGCTCTGTGATTTATAGTGATTCCTGGGCTGCCTACAAGACTAAGTGATTTAGGTTAGGATAGGTTAGGTCAATTTTGAAGGTGAAATTTGTTTTTCCTATGGTTTTTGATGTATTTTAAATGAATCTGACCTTCAAAACCGTCGGAAATGACTCGTTTTCGATTGCCGGCTGGGGGGAGGGGGGTTATCTCAAAAACGAGTCATTTCCGACGGTTTTGAAGGTCAGATTCGTTCAAAACACATCAAAAACCATAGGAAAAACACAAATTTCACCTCGAAAGGGAGATGAGTGTAATATTGTACATTTACATTTACCTTTTCAATACCTATGTATACCTTGAATTCATTTATTTTATCTCGGATACTTCTTGCATTTACATAGAAAAATGACAAAGAACCCTTGGAATATTTTGCTTGTAATTTAGTCTGGTTCTTGTTCTGTAATGGTATATTATTTGCATCTCTTTTACTTTCTTTGTTGACCTTTTTCTTTTGAGTTTTGATTATATTTTTTATTAGTTTATCATCATCAAGAGTATTGGTATTTGTACTAATTTGGCCTATTCCTTTAGTTTTTAGTCAGTTATATGATACAATCTTTGATAGTGAATCAGTTCCTTTACTATTAAGGTGAATTCCATCTCTGTTATAGAACTCTTCTTTTTTTTTTTTTGTAAAATTTATTCCACAGTTCGATATATGTAGTTTCCATGCTCTGACATAGTGTCTTAAGCCTACTATTTATATATAATGCTTGTGAGTACCACCTTATTATTCTCATGTATCCTGGGAATTATACCTGTGATAGATGTTTTAAGGTTAGGTCTCCGTTCCTTTAACTTTGTTAATAGCTGTTTATATGACTCCATGATTTCTTCGGAGTGCTTACCCTTTATATCATTTCTACCTACATGTATAACCATATTCTTTGGTACAGTTAGGTCAATACCAGATCCTTTTTCGATAATTTTATTACTAAGTCTATTTATCCCTGCACCTGGATAACAGTAAGCTATGCTTCCTCTAGGTAATTTAGATCCTAGGCCCCTCACTTGAGAGTCACCTATAATGGATGCTGGTTGAGACACACCTATAGCTTTAGAGTGCCTGGGTTTATATGAGTCTGGATTATTATTGCTAACATTTTGTTTTATAGGCCTACTTTCTTCAGCTTTCTCATCTTGATCCTGGACCAGCGAGAAAGTATGAAACTGATTGGTTAGTTCTATAAGGACACTTTTTCTTGGCTCTTGAATTCTAGCTTTCCTAGGTTTAGTCCACTCATCATTTTCAGAAATTGTCTGAGGATATCTAGGCCTAGGCTCACTATGAGGTATAGGGACATTTAAGTTTACTTGAACTGCTACTTCACTAGATTTAGGCTCAACTGCAGTATCTCTATAAGTTGGTCTGGCCTCTCCCTCACTAATAGACCCTTTGAACTTATTAAAAATTTTTATTACAGTACTACACTTGTCACAAAACCACATCAAGTTGACATTAAGCGTAGAAGCAGCATTTATACCTTTATATATATCATTTGTAAGGCCTTTGCAGCTTATGTGATACCAGTCATCACAGCTATCACATACAATAGCTCTGTCTTTACTCTTAACTTCCTTTTTACAAACTCTACAGTCACTGTCAAAACCCATTTTTGTAGGGTAGGCTATGTTCCTAAGTTAGGTCCTAGGCTTAAAAATTTTATTGACTCACCAACTTTGATACTATCAAGTTATATCAAAATAGTTACTCAGGTTAGGTCAAGTGGGAGTCTTACCTTGTGGTTAGGCTAGGTTATCAGAATAAGCTAAGCTAGGCCTGTACAAACAAGTACAGGTAACACCAGAGTGATCTTATACCAGTCAAAAAACAATTCCAAAATGCAGGATCAATCTCAACTGCAGCCCTGGAAAAATTTTTCAACACCTCACTTGTTACCAACGCGCAGGAAAGGTAATAATATTAATAAAGAAGCGCAAAAGTCAATTCGCTAGAGCACAGCCAACACGTCTGATCACTAGTGATGTGAGTCGTTTTTTATTGTCATTTTTTTTGTTTTTTTTGTTTGTTTTTTTGTTTAAAACGAAGGTAGTTTTTTTTTTTTGTTTTTTATTGTTTTAAACTTATTCCATATTTTTCTTCCTTTAATCTAATAAGTATATTAGTATTACCTATAATTTACTATACTACCATGCTTATACGGTTATACCTAGTATATATAGTCATCTTTTAGAAAAATTGAATCACGCAAAACGTATATAATAGAAAGGAAAAACAAACCCTCATTTTTATATGTATATATATATTTTTTAACTAGAACATAAAACATTCTTCCTCGTTTCAAACAATATATATAATTGTGATTGGCAAGAGTACCAGTATATATATTCCAGATAGAAAAGGAAAATATTCACCTTTTTTTGAACCTTTTTGTTAACCTAATGTTGTTTAACCTTCATTTCCATGGAAGAATCATCACTAGATTGGGTAGAGCATATATGCTAGGCCGGGCTGAAACTCAAGATAGAATTAATCAGAGTCATTAACAATTGGCTTTTGATATAAAAATAAGATTCCTGAAAAAAATAATTGGTGGCCACCAACGTGTGTCTGGCCACCCCCATTTTTGTAAAAACATCTAATGCTGCACTAGCAAAATCAGGAAAATTGCAATATCTCTTCTTCTGAACATACTAAGAGATGGTTTGCATACCAAACGATGCGGAATTTGATTTAGAACAAATTATTGAGAGTGGTATTTTTTCATAAAACCTTTAGTTTTTGAGTTATTTTAGAAAAACTAATTTTGGGGCCCATAGACCCCCTTTCGACGGACTTTAGTGACAAAAGAAATTCTAAAATAAGCATGATTTGGCTTTTTGATTACTAACATTTCCCTAAAAGGATGTTGACATGGACATAGTGATCACATGATATGACGTTTCCTTGTTGTCTTGCATCCATTATGCTTGATTAAAGAATAGAGGGTGGGGCTGCTTCATGAACTTTTTTAAACGTAATAAATTGAAAACTTTTTTTTCAGGTGCCTTTGTTATAAGTTTCCAACTGCAATTTGTCATTGAATTCAACATTTGCAATATAAAGTATGACTTCTACAAGGAAAACAGTTGCTAAAGTACTTGGTGATGTACGTTTTATGCCAGCAGAACAGTTTCCTTTAGGGAAATTGCCTACGTTGAAGCAAGTTATTGAAAGGTGTTTGTGTTTCAGAGACTATAAAACAGATGCTGTACTGAGAGCTACTTCTGAGGAATTGCATAAATTGTGGGTCACATATAGTGATGTGAGTCGTTTTTTATTGTGTCGTTTTTTTTGTTTTTTTTGTCGTTTTTTTTGTTTAAAACGAAGATAGTCTGTTTTTTTTGTTTTTTATTGTTTTAAACTTATTCCATATTTTTCTTCCTTTAATCTAATAAGTATATTAGTATTACCTATAATTTACTATACTACCATGCTTATACGGTTATACCTAGTATATGTATATAGTCATCTTTTAGAAAAACTGAATCACACAAAAAGTATAATAGAAAGGAAAAACAAACCCTCATTTTTTATATGTATATACCTATATTTTTTAACTAGAACATAAAACATTCTTCCTCATTTCAAACAATATACATAATTGTGATTGGCAAGAGTACCAGTATATATATTCCAGATCGAAAAAAAAATATTCACCTTTTTTTGAACCTTTTTGTTAACCTAATGTTGGTTAACCTTCATTTCCATGGAAGAATCATCACTAGATTGGGTAGAGCATATATGCTAGTTTCAATATCACAGGTACTGGTATAATATCCATAATACTGGTATAAAACAATAGATATAATTGTGATTGGCAAGAATACCAGTGTGTGTGTGTATATATATATATATATATATATATATATATATATATATATATATATATATATATATATTCCAAATAGAAAAATAAAAAAAATATAAATATTCATCTTTCTTTAACCTTTGTGTTAACCTAATGCTGTTTAACTTTCATTATCTGATTCTATTTCCATTGAAGAATCATTATCACTAGATTGATTAAAGCAAATAGTTTCAATATCACAGGTACTGGTATTTATTGCAGATTTGGAGGGGGGAATGTCATCGCGGGTCTAAAGGATAGTTAAGTGGGAGATTCAAAATCCGAGGCATGGATGGGAGAGTCCTGGGAAGGTTGGACAATGGGCAGTCAGCTCCCAGCCAGTGTTCTCGCAAGTTTAATGGATCTCAAGATACAAGACTTTCAGTGCAAGAAAGAGGCCAGTTTTTTCTGTAAATAGGCTGAAAAGGACATTCTATACTGGTACCATATGGCCTATTTTATTATTTATTTATTTATTTTTATAATATATATCATTGCAAAAGTATACCTTATAATTAAATTGGCAATATCTATATTAATTATTAAAAAAAACAAAAAAACAGAAAAAAAAACAAAAAAAAACGACAAAAAAAACAACAAAAAACAAAAAAAAAACGTTTTTTTTTACATCACTAGTCACATATAATGTTTATCCAATATCAGTAAATGCCATACAGAGCCGACTGAAAACCCAAATAAAGGAATTCAACCGCCTTCTGAAGTATGACAAAAAGAAAAGGGGACCTAAATATCATCAAGATCTGGATGATTTTCTGAAAACTGTAAACGTTTTATTTGACATATACGGTATCAACATGATCACAAACTGTTGGCAGATACAGAGAAAAAGCACTTACTAAAAATGACTGAATCTGATTACCAGTTTTATGAGGTAGGTCTGTTGATTGAATTTCATGTTGTAAATTATTAATTAATATTAATTAATTATCAATTATTATTAATATCAATTATTAATAATTTGCTACAATTTTTAAAGTGCATTTAATAAGTTAGCAATATCAATAATACACTATTAATGATGTTAATGATAAGTAATATTTTAGTATTTTCTCATTTTTGTAAGGATTTCAATTTATATATAGAGATCTATAGATAAAAGATACATTATGGTGTAATGAAATATAATCACTTTGTAGGACCAGAAAACAACTAGGCATGGTTACTGTACCCTGAAAGAAGTCCCAGAAACAGCCACTGACTTAAAATTCAAATCACGGGTTATTCAATCTCAAAAAGCAAAAGAATCAGTTCCTCCTCCTCATCCTCCTGAACCTATGGACATTCCTGAGTTGACAGATAGCGACAGTTGTAATGATTCATTTGATGCAGACTATGTTCCAGAAGTCTCAACATTACAGAACAGAACTAGATTACGCTCATTAGCTGAAGCATGTGACAGGTATAGTACTGAAAGATAAATCTTTTAATACAGCTTAAAGTGAAATCATTGTGACTAAGAGATTAAGATTACCAATAAATTATTCATTGACAATAGATATGTAAATCTACTTTAAATATCCTAACAGATATCAAGTAAATGATAGAGCAGGAGCAGCTATTGGTTCTGCTACATTGGTGGACTTTGGAGTAATCACCCCAGATAACATACAAAATGTTATTGATAAGTACCGTATGTTTTTAATCACTCTAGATATTACATTTCTTAGTTTCTGCTATAAGTTCTAAATCACCAGATTTACTATTATTTTTAATTAGTGTCAAAATTTCTATTTTGTATTTATATTAATTAGTTTCAAACAGGACACTGACATTTGTATATTTGTATAATGCTAATGCAGTAATGCATGGCCAATATTTTTGAAATACTTTTCAGAAACAAGTTGAGAAGGGAGAGAGCTAAATTGAGAGCTGAAAGGAAGAATGATATTTGAAAAAGTGACTGGCATTGGCTTTGACGGTAGAAAGGATGCTACACTTGCTGTTAACAAAGTAAATGAAAAGTATTATACATCCACAATCCTAGAGGAACATTATGTCATTACTGGAGAGCCAGGTAAATGGAAATGATTGTCATACAGTTATAGGCGTTATGCTGTTATATTACTGTACTATAAAGTAATATTTCAATTACTTAAAAATTTTTCTTTTTAAGTGACAACTGTCCAGTTAACTTTATTCCTTCCTTTTTCATTTTTATTTAATTGTAAAATTAACTACATTTATTTTCAGATGATTTCTACCTCGACCATTTTACCCTGGAGAGTGGCAAAGGCATTGACATTGCTCATGGCATTTATAAGATCATTAAAGGGACAGAACTTGAGGCCAAATTAAACTTAGTTAAAGCAGATGGGACAAATACTAACACAGGACATATGCATGGGTCAATCAGATATTTGGAAATGTTTTTAGGGCAACCTCTTCAGTGGGATATTTGTCTTCTGCATCTAAATGAATTGCCACTTAGACACATCTTCATAACTTTAGATGGGACAACAAAAAGTCCAGACAATTTTGGGAATGTGTCAGAATGGAATGTTGTGGACTTCAAATCTATACCTTATCCTGCATTTGTGCTTCTACCAAATGAGGTGGTCAATAATTTATTAACAGACCAATACTATGGATACTGCATCTGCTGGGCAATTATTACTGGTGAAGTGGATGAAGACCTTGCACTCTTAGAAGTTGGCCTGCTAAATCACTCTCGATGGCTCACCTTAGCCTGTAGAATTCTTTGCTTTTATGTTTCACAAAAAAGACCCAGTAAGAACCTCAAAATCATAGTAGAATTCATCATCAAAGTATACTTTCACAGTTGGTTCAATATCAAGGCTAATAAGAGGCTAAGTGATGGGTCAAGAAACCTATTCAATATGATCCAAAGAGTAAATAAATTCCCTGACAGGAAAATTAGAGAAATTTGTTATGACGTATTAAACAATAACAGCTATTTCGCTCATGGTGAAAATATTTTAGTTGGAATGCTGGCTGATGAAGATGAAGAGGTGAGGAGGTGTGCTGTCAATAAAGTTCTGTGTCTGAGGGAGTTATAGAGGATTTTGATGATGAATCTGGTAGTAGCAATGATTTTGCAGGTGGAATAATTGAAAGTGATGATGAGAATGAAGAGGATCATGAAGGTGGTACTGATGAATATCCTGCTATAGATGAGAATGTTAGGGTCTTTAGAAAGCCAATCATCAATTTCAAAGCTTCTGCATACCACAAGCTGTCTGCTATGTCCCAATGGGAAACTGTTCCACCTGTATTAAAAGAATTCAGTAATGATGAACTGCGTGATATCATTAATACCACATTGAAACTGGATCATGAGTGCCACAGTCAGAATGTTGAAAGGCACATCAAGCTTGTCACTGAAGCATCCTTGGCTGTTGTAGGTCATGAGCGTAGAGATGGTCTTATTAGAAACAAAATTAGGTCGCGTAAATTAATGAAAGATTTTGTCTAAAAAACATTTTAAGTTCTAGATTATTATTTATCATGCTAAAATATGACAAAATGACAATTTGTTAATTGTATAATTTAATATTTGGCATTTTGGAATGTCAAAAAGCATTTTCAATGAATTTAATTAAAATGGCTGATTTTGATTGATTTTGATTGCTGATTGAAAACCACTAATGCATGTCAATTTGCAGCTTGAGAATGTTTTATTGTGTTGACATTCAGTTGAAAGGGGGTATATGGGCCCAAAAAATTAGTTTTTCTAAAATAACAAAAACTAAAGGTTTTATGAAAAAATACCACTCTTAATAATTTGTTCTAAATCAAATTCTGCATCTTTTGGTATGCAAACCATCTCTCTAGCCTGTTCAGAAGAATAGATATTGCCATTTTCCTGATTTTGCTAGTGCGGCATTAGATGTTTTTACAAAAACGGGGGTGGCCGGACACATGTTGGTGGCCACCAATTATTTTTTTCAGGAATCTTATTTTTATATCAAAAGCCAACTGTTAGTCACTCTGATAAATTAAAATCAAACAAAAATTATAGTTTCAGCCCGGCCTAATATATGCTAGTTTCAATATCACAGGTACTGGTGTAATATACATAATAAAAAATACATAATACTGGTATAAAACAATATATATAATTGTGATTGGCAAGAATACCAGTGTATATATATATATATATATATATATATATATATATATATATATATATTCCAAATAGAAAAATAAAAAAATAAAAATATTTCTCTCTTTCTTTAACCTTTGTGTTAACCTAATGCTGTTTAACTTTCATTATCTGATTCTATTCCCATTGAAGAATCATTATCACTAGATTGATTAGAGCATATAGTTTCAATATCACAGGTACTGGTACTTATTGCAGATTTGGATGTTGACGAAGCCAATGTAGCACCATGTTTTACTTCACTTCCTTGGAATTTTGCATTTTGGGATATAAATACTAGCTTTGCTGCTCTGTCTGTACTTAATCAGTTTCTTTTGGCTGTATGGATATTACTGTATGTGCTAAATGATCTCGGAGGTAATGAAAGGGCAAAATAGAGGTGTATGAGTTTGTGTAGGTATATATGTGAGTATGCGTGCGTATGTATCTGGAATTCTGGATGTATGCGTATGTATGGGGTATATAATAAGGTATATATAAGAAGGCCATATTTTCATCAATGTTTCTCCGCGCCCTTAGGATCGCCAGTCCGGAATACATCGATGCCGAATTGGAAAAAATCAACGGTATTGGAAGTGATTTGTGTTATCCATCTGCGTTTATGGAATCTTGTCTCAACAAGGCAAAACGAACTTTCTATCGTGTCAATATTAACACTCGTACTTTGTCAAAAAATATTTTAGTACTTCCATTTTTCCTGGGCTTTTTAGGCATTGCTAATGTACTTAAACTTTTGGATATTAATGTAGTATTTTCATATAACAATATTGTGAAAAATATCATAGTAAAAAATAGCCCTACCAATAATTCAGGCATTATCTATAAAATTGGTTGTAAACAATGTGATTCCTTTTACATAGGTCAGACGGGAAAGGATTTTCACACACGTATAAAACAGCATCAATATTCCGTTAGAACAGGACAGTTGTCCAGTGCCCTTTTTGTCCATTTGTCAGAGTTAGCCCACTGTATTGATTGGAATAATGCTTCAGTTTTATTCCATTCAAGCAACATTGTTAATAGAAATATTCTTGAGTCTGCCATTATCCAACTTTCAAATAACTTCAACATAAGCAAAGGTCTTTTCAACTCGATCCTGTTATGTTGAATTCCTTTAAAAAAGATTTAGATAAGAAGGGTAAAATATTAAATCTTTGGTAAACTTGTCTTCTACTTTATTAACTTTTAATTTGCATTTTATTTTTTTATATATATCGAAACCTGACCATAGGCAGCATTGTGTTAAAACCCGGACAGAGTTCCAGTATAAATTTGTATTTTTATAATCCATTTGATCTTGTGCTAAAAATCGATTAACTTTTAATTTGCATTTTATTTTTTATATATATCGAAACCTGACCATAGGCAGCATTGTGTTAAAACCCGGCAGAGTTCCAGTATAAATTTGTATCTTTATAATCCATTTGATCTTGTGCTAAAAATCGATATTTTTCCTTACAAATTTGTACGCCTCACTGGTAATCCTTTAAGGTTTTAATTTTTAATTTTTTTTTTATTATTTTTACTTCTGTTTATTGTATATATATATATGTATGTATGTATGTATGTATGTATTTGTATATATAGATATGTATGTATAATATATATATATATGTGTGTGTGTGTGTGTGTATGTATGTTATTTATTTATTTATTTTTTTTTTCTTTCTGTAACCTATATAGGCTTAACCCTTTTTATGTACTTCAGTGTTCCTGAGGATGTCATTAGACGAAAGCGCTTGAGCACCATTTTGTGTTTCCTTTCCTTCGTGGTTTTATTCATCAAGTATTTATGTATATATGTATATGGGTGTATGTGTATGTATATACAGGGTGTACATAAAGTCAGGATCTATTTTTGTGAAGCACTTGGAAATTATATGGAATTCAATCATAAAATGATAAAGTGGTAACATTTATTAAATAATTAAGAGTAGGATTCGATGTGATGCCCATCAGTATCCCTGCACAGCTCAAATCGTTCCGCAGCATTTCTAAACACATTCTGGAGCATTTGCGGGGTTATGTTATCTGCAGCAGTTCGTATACGTGTACGTAAGTTTTCAAGACTCGTAATCTTTGTCTGATAGACGTGCGACTTGATAAAACCCCATGGAAAGAAATCTAAAGGGGTTAAATCTGGTGATCTCGCTGGCCAAGGTCTGTTGCTTCCGCGTCCGATCCAGTGATTTGGAAAATGTCCATTTAGATAATCCTGAACAATTTTGGCATAGTGACAAGGAGCACCATCATGTTCATAGACGACGGTACTAACAATCCTATCCCCAATCAGCTGAGGTTCAAGGAATTGCTGCAACATGTCCAGATAAATAAGCCCCGTAACTGTAGCTTCAGCAAAGAAAAAAGGACCATAAACCTTAGATTTTGTTAAACCCATCCAGACATTAACTTTAGGTGAGTCTCTTTCCCAATTTTGGACAAAATCATTCGGTCTTTCATCTGCCCAAATTCGACAGTTATGGTGATTTACTTTTCCACACGTATGGAAAGTGGCTTCATCACTAAAGAGAATGTTGTCCATTAAATTATCACTCCAGATTTGTTCTACGAGATCAGCACACACAGCACTTCGTCGAGGGAAATCTTCCTCATGTAAATCATGTAAAACCTGCAAATGATAGCTTTTCTTCTTCAAATTAACTTTCAGAATTTTGTGCACAGATGACGTCGGGAGGCCGAGTCTGTGTGATGCAGCACGAATGGACGTACGTGGCTCCTCAGTGATAATTCCGCGTACTGCATTCAGGGTAAGATCTGACATACACGGTCGTCCTGATCTTGCTTCATCATTTACAGATCCTGTTCGTTTAAATTTGTTCACCAATTTTCGTATTGTCTTGTCTATTGGCCCCGGCTTATGAAATCTCCTTCTAAACTTCTCTCTGATGTCATTGTATTTCTTTCCCTCGATTCGCCAAATTACTATTGCCACACGCTCTTCGGTATTCATTCTAAGGGCTTCTGAAAAGAAAAATAGAAAAAAATAATTATTTCACAAAAATAGATCCTGACTTTATGTACACCCTGTATATGGATGGTCTCGGGGGGGAAAATATGTCATCGCGGGTCTAAAGGATAGTTAAGTGGGAGATTCAAAATCTGAGGCATGGATGGGAGAGTCCTGGAAAGGTTGGACAATGGGCAGTCAGCTCCCAGTCAGTGTTCTCGCAAGTTTAACGGATCTCAAGATACAAGACTTTCAGTGCAAGAAAGAGGCCAGTTTTTTCTGTAAATAGGCTGAAAAGGACATTCTATACTGGTACCATATGGTCTATTTTATTATTTATTTATTTATTTTTATAATATATATCATTGCAAAAGTATACCTTATAATTAAATTGGCAATACAGTATCTATATTAAAAAAAACCAAAAAAAAACCAGTTTTTTAACATCACTACCGATCACCATGACAAAATATGATAATCTAGCCTAGTTTCAGTAGCCTACAAACTGTGCCAAATTTTGTGAAACAGCCAAATTACCTTAGTGTATATATATAACACTAAACTCGTGAACATTTTTAAACATTTGAAGGAAAAAATGCATACTTCAACGATATACATACAAAATAATATATTATATTAACATTGGCCATACTCATATTGGGATTCTAAGCTAGGCATGTCAGTTATAATCCAGAGATTCTATCTTTAGTTTTAAATTGATAATTAATTAGTTTTGTAAAAATTGGTTGTTGCCAATGTACAGGCAGTTTTTACAAAGTGGAGCCACCTCGGTAATTATTCGTTTTTTGACCCAGTCTCTTTTTATAATGAGAGCAAACTTTTCTGGTCAATTTTGAGGTGTTCTGCACGAATCTGCCATCCGTTTCCTGTACAAATGCGTAGTTTTTGAGATATCGTCATCTTGAAAACTGCGCATTTGCACAGGAAATGGATGGCAGTTTCGTACAAAACACCTCATAATTAACCAGAAAAGTTTGCACTCGTCATTTTTGTTTAAACTAACTAATTTAAACGAAAATATCATGACTTAACCTAACCAATCATCAAGGGTGTACAGTTGACCTAACTGGTGTCACGTACTGAACTGTCCGCAAAACATTAGGACTGATCAATTTGTGATGCGTGATCTTTATGGGGGCTCTGCCCCTGTACCCCTGAGACTTAAATTATACAAAGATAATGTAATAACATGTGCCAACCTTGCATGGGTAGTCCACTAAATTTCGCCTGCCCTTAAACTGAAATGACACACATTTATTTTTAGGATTTTTTTTACAGCACCTAAAGACCTTCTGGTCTTTTCTTAAAATACAAGCACTATTGCATTTAGGGCAGGTCACGGATGTCTTAATTATTCTGTGATTGAAAAAAAGGTCTAAACTCTTGTCTTCATCGAGGGCAATATGGCGGATCACATCTTCAAAATCAAATATGCATAACTGACACGTCATACTTCTAGTCACAAAAAAGCCAAACTGAACAGAGTTCAACAGATGAACAATTGCTAAAAATGACTTATTTGTAAAACAGGACAAATTGAATTATACAGAAGTAGCCAGAATCACCAAAAATAAGAAATATTCACCAAATAGTTGATATATATATATATAGGTATATATTGAAAAAACACAAAAAATAGGAAATATATTTTAATAAACACATTTTATACAAATTTGCACAAGATAATATATATATTTTCTTATTCAGTTTTGATTGGTTATTCAATATATATTGCTGTTATAGCTGGGTGTGACTGGGTCAAAAAATGAATAATAACTGCCACTTTGATGGGCCGAAGTGGCCCCTAGTGTGCTCACTATAATAAAAATTTTGGTTAATATTCGTTTTAATGCTCCCTTCGTTTTCGATAGGAGGAGAAATTCTATGACAATTTAACATATAAATTCGTATTCAGGACACCTTGAAACCTCGGGGAAACTGATAAAAATCAAGGAAATGTAATAATTATTTTTTATGAAAAAAAAATCTAGACGTCGATAACCAGCCATTACAGGCCATTGACCCAGTGTTTATCTCTTTCCTCGGTTAAAATTTTGCCGCGCTCCATCCTTCTCCAGGTTTTATGGGGAGATATCTCACGGTGACATTTGGAAACATGGTCAAATCAGCCAATTAAATCTGGTTTTTGTTTCATGTGACCTTATCCGACCAATCAGAGACATGCATTTTGAATCTCCCATAATGCATACTCATTTTAAAATGCTCCTTCAGTTCACTTTGGCTTGTGAAGGTTGTGGTTTGGATTACTATCAGTTAATACAAGATATAGGTTAGGTTAGGTAAAATGCATTTTTCTAGTGTTTTTTGTTTAAATTTAGGGTTAATATTCGTTTTAATGCTCCCTTCGTTTTCGATAGAAGGAGACATTCTATGACAATTTAACATATAAATTCATATTCAGGACACCTTGAAACCTCAGGTTGCTATTTAAGGTAAGAAATTGCGAAAAAATGTGGGTTAGGTTAGGTTAAATAAAACACATTTTTCTGGTGTTTTTTGGTATTTTTTTTAAATTTAGCTTTCATTTCTTTGGAATATGAGCGTTTTTGAGAAATTTTAAAATTGAAATTTTTTTAAAAATGGCTCATTTCCCAAAGAAACAAAGTTCAGATTTGAACAAATCACACCAAAAAACCCAGAAAAATGTGTTTGGTCCAGAAAGGAGAGGGAGCACTAAAATGAATAATTACCAAAATTTCTTATGTTCTTATATTTTGAAAACTTCAGTAAGCTCTCCCCTTAATCTCGTAGTTTTGAGTGAATGCAAGTCTAACTCATTAATCTATCTTCGTAAGACTTGTTGCACAATGATGGAATTAGTTTTGTGGCACAAAGCTGATCCCTTTCCAACCTATCAATATCCTCATGCAAATATGGGCACCAAAACTGAATGGCATATTCTAAACAAGGCCTGACTAGGGACTTGTAAAGGGGCAATATAATATTCTTCGATTTAAATTCAAAATTATGTGCTATGAAGCCTAACATCCTATTAGCTTTTGCGCAAAACTCCAGGCACTGGTTCCTAACTTTTAAATCCTTAGATACGTGTATGCCTAAATCTACTTCCTCATCAACGCTCGCTAACTGTCTATTGTCCATCGTGTACGTGTAATTATTGTTACAAGAACCTATATGCAAAACTTTATAATTGTCTACGTTAAATTGCATCTGCCACTTATCCATCCACTCCATAATCCTATTTACATCATCTTGGAGCCTAACATCCACATAACAACTTACTGCCTATTTTAGTATCATCTCCAAATTTTGACATGTTGCTGGTCAAGCCTACATCACTGTAGATTATGAATAGCAATGGGCCTAACACTGAACCCTGTGGGACACTGCTACCTACATCCAACCACCCCGATTCACTACCATTAACAACGACCCTCTGTTTCCTAACATGAAGCCATTCCTCTAACCAGTTAGCTACCTGACTGTGTATACTGTGTTAGGGTGTGTCAATTTTGGGGGTGAAATGACTAAATTGAAAATCATGTGATTTGGTAGCAATTTAATGTAATCATTTGGCATACAAAATAATATCCTTGCTTCAAAAACAATAAAAAATAACTCCTACCTACATCAATTTTAATTCAAAAATTCCATTTTTCTGTAAATTCAAACAAAACAAATATGCGCAAACATCCTATCAACATTTAAAGTGGCAATAAGATATCATTCAGAGTCTTTATTTGAAAGTAACCAATGCAGTCATGTCTTTTTTGCTGCAGTTCCTTGACATCAGCATTCGGCTTGCTACTTGCGCTTTGATGTAGCCTTCTCGCCTCTCATGACTGTAAACTTGACTAGCTGCTTCTGTGACCATTTTCACACATCTCTCCACACTCTGAGTGTGAGAAGGCCACTTTGGCACTTGCATTGGGGCCTCTTTAAGTTGCGTTAAATCTTTGTTTATTATACATGTTGTCAGTGGTGGCTCCAAAACTTCTGAACTCAAGTTAACTAATTCTGACAATTTCGTGGCATTGATGTTTATCGGAGGTACCTTCCTTGTCTGAACAGAGCAGTCTCTCAGCTGGTCATCATCTAGTGATGTTCCTCTAAGCTTTAGAATGATTTCCACAGCCTCAGTTCGCTCTTTGGTACATTGGCTGCAGAGTATTGCTTGCAAAACTGCCTCTGGCCTAGCATACCAAGTGGACCTTCTCACCACAGGTAACATGATGTCCACCACTACTTTCCTTTGGGTTCTCAGTAGCTGTAATTGAAACAAGATGTTGTTGGGCCCCTCCATCCACATTGGATTAAGTTTTACATTGAACCAGTGAGGAAGATAAAACCCAATAATAAATTCAACAATCAACATCAAATTCTGTAGCATTTTGCCCTTCAGTGCATGTTTGGAAACCTAAATCCTGCAGAAACGAATCGCTGTAGTTAACCAACGACTGTGACTTACGGGTCCAATCTCCAAGAGAGCCAGATTTTGAGGCAACTCTCCTGATCTGATTGCTTGAACAATATGATAAGCGTAAGATTGATCCGTGCTGAAGTCTTTGATAACTTCTTCAGACAACACTGGAAGGGGAGAGCCTACTTCAACCTTTGGAAATTTTGTATTTATTTCTAATTCCATTGCTTCATCTAGCATGTTGCCAAGGGGGCCTGACCACTTGTTGTTGCTCTTTGTAGGACCATCAAGTTCCTGGATGAGACAACGAAGAGGTAGTTCCCCTGTGTGCAAATCACATACAATCCAAACAAGCCTTCTTCCAAGTTCTTTCTCTAAATGTGTCATAATACCGCCCTGCCATCCAGTGTTCACCGCAGTTGAGTCTCCACCAATGGCCTGCAGTGAACTGTCAAGTCTTCTTTCTTGAAGCCAACATATTATTTGATCAGCAATTGCCTCTGCATGCTTCTTGCCTTCTACTTCTGCTTCAGGAACAAAGTGAAACAAATAGCGGCCACCAGGTTTGGAACACACAGTAGTGTTCTTCTTTGATGAGACCGGGAAACTTTCTGTCCATTCCCTCTACCTCTAGGAGAACTTTTGTGTCATCTCTTCTTCCATCAAACAAAAGGCAAGAGAGACCTTCCTCCTTCAAATCTTTTTCATGCTGATCAGATATTTCTTTCATTATTTTTTTTTGTGCTCTTCTTGTCTTATTATGATCTATCACTAAGGATGTATCCTCTTGGCTGATGAGGCCTGCATCTATCCAAGCGGCAGTGGCAATCTCTGCAGTCTCTCATAGCCCTGTATGGTGGCGAATACTGGCAAGGGCAATGTTTGAGATGGCTTTAGTGTTGTATTTCATTCTCTTCGGTGAAGGTTCAAATGGCATTTTGGAGCTATCATCTGATGTTGCTTCTTTCTGTTCATCTGAAGAGCTTTCAAAGAAGTGAGAAACCTCTTGATAGAGCTCTTCATCTCTTTGGGTGGCTTCTTCACTTCTTCTTCTTCTTCTTCCTTTTCTTCCCTCTCTCGGATTTTCTCTTTTTTCTTAGCAATAACAATCTGTTTTTTGGTTTCTGAATAATCTGCCGAACCAATCTGTGTACTTCCTTGGCCTCCTGCCTTTGTTCTCTGCGCCTTTATGAAAGCCAGCTCCAAAACAGGGATCTTCTTCTCACGAGGACAGCGACAATCAATGTGAGGGTGAGGTTCTCTTCTGCATGAGGGAGAACAATTGGCTTCAGAACACAACTCTATGGGACACGCAGTTAAAAATGTCAAGAAGAGTATCAAGTGTGTGCAGAAATTTATTTTTCTTTGCTAGTTTTCCTTTACCAAGTGATGTCTCAACTGCTTTGTGCCACAGCTTTGTTAATTTTAGCTCAATAGTTCTATACTGATTGAGTACAGGTGGTTTGAATAATACATTAGCTTTTTTCCACTGATGCAGAAGAGTGGGAATCATGTCCCTTATGGGTCATTCCATAGTGTCACTCGTAACATTTTGGAGCAACTTATTGTTACATTTCTCATCATATTTCTATTAATTATAGAGCAATTGAACTTTTCTTACTATTGGGTATTGAGGGATGGTCAATGAACACAATGATGTGTGTTTCAGCTAAATCAGGCAAATACATTGTTTACAGCAAATGTCCAAAGTTACGGTGTCGCTTGTAACTGAAATGCAGCTGGCACTTACACTCATACTTACATTTATCTGAATTCCTGTGAATTGTGGACATCTACGGGAAAAACATATTATTCCTCATCGAAAGACAATAAAATTTGCTGCAAATTGAGACCTAGCAATTAGCTCTACAATTTTAGGTCCCCCCCCCTCCCCCCAGGGGGGAAATGTGTAGTGTTGCTTGTAACCAAAAAAAAAGTGTTGCTCATAACCATGCAATTCTGTGGACCAAGAATACAATATTTGTACATTAAATGCACTCATACGTAAATAATGAATAGCATAGTGGACACAATACACAAATATTATTGAAATATATTATATATTTAATATATACAGGGTGGTGCAAAAGTCTGGACCCATAGGCAATTTACTATATAAAAAATATCTTTCGATTTTTATAATAGTTTTTATAATTTAATTTTTGTTTATAATTTTACTAAATATTTTTCAGATTGTTACCCTATGGCAGACAAGTTAACAATAGCAGAAAGAATAGAGCTTGTGCTTTTGTACGCAAAAGAAGGAGCCACCTCACGTTCAGTCGCAAATTTCCTTATGCCTCGATTATACGAAATACCATTACACCTATTGTAAATTCTGAACTAGAACGTTAAATTTAACATAATTTAGTCACTGGTGTATGGTTAATTAAATTTCATTTCATAATAAACTTCCTGCAGGCCACACTTTTTTTTCCATATAAACCGCCTATGGGTCCAGACTTTTGCACCACCCTGTATATATATATATATATATATATATATATATGGGAATGAACTCAGAATGGTTCCCTGAGGTTTTTTATGATACACACAGACCGTGCATGGAACAAGGAACTCTTCTAGGAAAATTAAATCCACAATAGTCCGAATAAGTAATGGTAAATGACAAATACTATAGTTTTTTCTTTTTCATGATGCTAGCCCGACGTGGGCAATGGGTCACTCGCAAAGCAGTCCCAAAAATATAGCTTCTCTCACCAGCTGTCTGCAAAGCAGATAGGAGCCAGCTTTGGGACAGGATCTAGGGTTTAAAGCAGCCTGGCCCAGCTACATAAATTTAGAACCTCAATATAAGCAAAAGACTCACTGCCTTCACGTCAGATTGAAAGTGGACACTCAATTCTGCCAGTTGAGGTTTAAGTTTTGGTTTTTGGCTAAAAATATAATAGTTACCTTTTCTTTGATGTATTCAATCTGATATGAAGGCAGTGAGTCTTCTGCTTATATTGAGGTTCTAAATGTAGCTGGGCTATGCTGCTTTAAACCCTAGATCCTGTCCCAAAGCTGGATCCTATCTGCTTTGCAGATAGCTGGTGAGAGAAGCTATATTTTTGGGACTGCTTTGCGAGTGACCCATTACCCACATTGGGCTAGCATCATGAAAAAGAAAAAACTATAGTATTTGTCATTTACCATTACTTATTCGGACTACAGTAATAGTTTGATGTAGCACGGTTTGTATTTTTGTCAATTTTTTAAAATTTAGTGTGCAATTTTCCTATATTGTTTTCTAATTTCTTTTCGGTACTATTTCAGTATTGCTCCTGCTTCGCTTGAGTGAGCACATGTCCGCTCTCTAAACTGTGAATTACATACCCCTTTCATACATTACATTACATTGAAACCCGTTATAATAATGCTTTGAACAGTGCGGTTTTGGACAGCGCGGACAAATTCCGGAACCAATTAACCACGCTGTGCAAGGTATTGCTGTATAATGGATTTAATTTTCCTAGAGTTCCTTGTTCCATGCACAGTCTGTGTGTGTGTATATATATATATATATGTATATATATATATATTTTTTTTTTTAAGTTCAGGAAGAACCGATTCGCCTCTATTTAAAAGGGCATATCTCAGCGGAAAAACAAAGAAAAAGGGAGAGGAAAGACAGAGGAAAAAGAAAGGGTGGAGGGGACAGTCGAAGTGGAAAAAGACCAAGGATGACAAGGACTGCAGGGTCGAGCCCCATCATCCTTGGGTGCTAGGGCCGGGAGGGTGCACGTGAAACCTCCAGGAACAAGCACGTACAAACGAGCACAAAGAGCACTCAAGAGCACGAGCTTAGAACCCCCTTGCGGGTATGTATGTGTATATATATATATATATATATATATATATATATATATATATATATATATAAATCTTATATCCCATTCGATGCCTTCTGGCTCAACCAGGTTAAGTAACATACCAACATAATAAAAGTATTTGCCATGCCCTTTACCTGCATAGTGCACTAGAACATAATATTTACAATACATAGTGCAATACAATACAATATTTACAATACATACTGGTAGTATGGAGAATGGAGATGCAGTTAGTACATGTTCTTAGGATAACACTGCTTCCACTCCCATGTGAAATGTGATTTTTTTGTTGATCCTCAGCAGGTTTTGGAAGTAGGTGCAGGATTTTGCAGCTGTAAATAGTGTCTGTCTTCATTTGTTGGGAATTTAAATCTACCAGTAAATTTTCCATCACGCTCATATTTCCTCATGTATGAAATGCAAAATTCAGTTTCATAGCCTCTATATTTCTTTATGTTTACAATTTGACCGACAAGATGTTTTTTCAGTGTATTTCACTATAACGAAGTCAGTAATTGAAGGCTCGTGCGTCACTGGAGGAAAATCTGTGGATGACCTACCAAATTAGCATTAGCACTGTCCTCTTCACTGTCACTATTATCACTTGGTGAGGGCTCAACATCTGATATTGAAAAACTATCTACTTCGGATGCCTCTGAACTTTGAGCTTCTTCCACTGTGCCGGGATTGGTTTCAAGAGGTTCGAGGTTGCACTCCTTTATTGGCGATGGGTCATTCGTGTTTTCAAAAAGAGTAACATGGTAGGGTGCCAGGGACTTCACACAACGGCATTTCTGAATTTGTTTGGCAGTTCTGCAGTTGTCCCACACACAGCTCACTGTATGTAGCCTTGGAAGACTCGATTTCTTCCAAGTCCACATATAAACAGATGGTCTTGTTGGTAATTTTTTTGGCAACCTGGTATAAATTATTTGCAGTTTTGATGATCTCACGTCCTTGCAGAACTCGACGATAAGCATTGTACTTCACAACTGCACCAATACCATCGTGTGCACCCTTCCCGTGGTAACTTTCCATGAAGTTCCAGTCAGCGGAACATCCATGTAAAGTAGTGTGATGAGACAGCGCAACCATTGGATACCTATTTTTGAAGTGGGCTGCTGCTCCGTCGGTCCAGAGATGTACATGAGTGATTGTTATTCCTTCAGTTTCTCGTAGGTACTTAAAAATAGTGCTGTTAAATACCTGGACTTCGAGGCTCTTGTGTGTTGTTGTGTTGCTAATGATAGCGAAAGATACATCTGTAAATGTTTTTTTGTTTCAGGGTGAATGTAATATGCAACCACTGTGTATATATAGTAGCACTTTCACCAGTGCTCGGTTGCCAATGTGCTGCCATTGCCTCATTTTGATGTTTTATGGCATAATTTTCTGCAAAATCAGTTTGCAGAATGATGTTGCCCTCCTTCAGGTCATTTTTTGCTTGTGTGATAGCATGTGTTTGTGTCTTAAGGTTGTATGTGTCTTTTGTGTAGCATCTTAATTGATCTTGTAACATGTGCACAACCGTCTTGAGTGAGTACTGGTTCCTAACTAGTTGCCCTCCATCCCACTGATTTACTTGAAACTCTAACATTTCATAATCCTCATCAATAAGGTCCTCCATTATATACATTGTATGCAGACGCATCTGTAGCCAATCTGCATTCCTTGCATGTGCTCTTCATGCAGTTGACATTCTCTGGGTCACAAATAAAGAGTGAAAATAGTTCAGCATTGCTTGTAGGCTTGATCCCCTTGCTTGACTTCCATTTAAGTGACTGCCTCAGCAATGATAAGTTCTCACATTAAGGACAACAGCACACTAGTTGGAATTTAGATGGCACAATAAAAACTTGCTTTGGCCTAAGGGTACAGAACTTTGAAGTCCCCACCTTGCATTCTGGATGCTCCTGTATGAAGAGCTGGTACACCTCCTTCAGATTGTACATCATCAGCCGCTTCGCTACCTTCTCCTCCTTTCCAGTAACATAAATGGATATCACATCTTTCCTGGAAGGGAGCTGCCAGGAGATGGCATCTGTTAAGTAAAATTGTTTTACTTTTGTCATTGTGGCGTGTGTTATTTGGGAAGTACGCCTGGCTTGCGGTGAGGTTGTGGTAAGACCAACACTTTCACACAGCTCAGAGATTACGTGCCTCTTCTTAGAAGGCGAATGTGACAGAACCGACTTTGACACGTTTCAAAGCTTTGCCTGCCAACATAAGAAAAAGAAAGAAAATTTGTTACAATCAATTAAACTCGAGACATATTGAGTAATAAATTAAATGTACCTAGCTACCTTAATGATAAGAAAAAGCTGTCCCTTTAAATTTCAATAGTATATAATATATGTACAGTAATTTGATACTGCAACTTACCTAATGCCTGTCGTGTTGAATAGCCGCTGCTGGGGCCTGGTTCGTAGATGTTTAGGTCACCTTCAGGTTCATTATCTGCACCGATTGCTACTTCAGTGATTGTTCTTGCACTTTTCAGTCTTTCACGGTATTTTCTCATTCTAAGTTTTGTAGTTTCATTATGCATTAACAATATATTTCCAGTTAAACTCTTCCTATAAGCTACATGTCTTTTCTTTTCACTGTCTTTCAAATTGGCATTTAGTCTTCCTTTTTTATCTCTATAAGTTTTACACTTTTCTGCATTGGTTTTGGGTGCCATTTCTTATTTAACAATTAGTAAGTAGTCAATTCTTGAATCACAAACTCTGCAAATAGACAAAACATCTGTTATAATTATGTACACTCGCGTATAATGACACCACAATTGTGGTGTCGCTCGTAACATGATCTACGATAGTTATGAGCAACACCAAATGTGTCATTCTTAACTGCACTGTAAATGTGGTCTAACCTAATAGAACATGTTTTCAGAAGTGCCGCCAGTTACACATGGAGTTGTATACCTGGCAACTAACTAAAAGAGGAATTGTAATAGGTTTCATTTATTCCTACAAATCAGATGACCTGAGAAGAAAAATAACCAAAAAAGTGTTGCTCATAACGTAACAGTATAATACAGTGGACCCCCGATTTGAGTACGCATCGATTTGAGTACGCATCGATTTGAGTATTTTTGATTTGAGTACGCTCGTCCATAGGCTCCTATTGAAACGGGGGCGCGATGCCGGTAAGTGTATCTGTGTAAAGATGCATTTGCGTTACTCACCTACTGGATACTCTGTTAGTGGGGTCATGGCAGCTGCGGCTGGTTGTGGAGATGGGAGATTTAGCTGCCAGTGAGAACCACCCAGAGGGCCTTAATAAAAATCCTTTGACTTCAGCACCACCTGCACTGCTAAGAAGGAGAGAAATGAGGTGAGCAAGTTACCAATTTTAGTGTGGTTGAGATTATGTCAGATAGGCAGCTCCTACCAATCTGAAACTGGGTTCTCACCATTAAGATCTCTGGGGCATAGCCAGTCTGCCTCTTTTAATGACTTACTCTTCGGCTTATGGTGGGAGGATTTAGAAAAGTAAAATGTCCTTTGCTAATTTAATCAACGAAACAACAATAACACTTACAAGGTTAACTGCATCCAGGCAAGTTTTTACAGGTAACTAAAGAAAATATGAACAATTTTATTGATCATACACCAATGTGTATTCAGAACCAACTAAGCACTTGAAAAAAATTATTACTACAAAACAAAAGAAACAAACATCATTAGTCCCATACCACACACAAAAATGTCAACATAAAATAAAACCATTAAATTATTGGCCATCACCAGCCCATTACCACACAAAGGAGACAAGACTTACAGAAAAAAAATAACTTACATAACTAATGCAAAAAAACAAAGAATATTAGTTACTAGGGCAAGGTCAATGAGTGTTACCCAAATTGTATAAACCTGATAAGTCCCAGATGTGTCATTTTAAACTCCACTTCATCTCACAATCATTAAATGTATTCTTGGCTCAATCAGTACACACAAAAGCAATGTTTATAACAAAAAATTATGTGAACACTGGCTTCAGCATTTGTGCAGGCATTGGGGAAGAAAAAGCTTTGTCCAAATTCACTTCAATAAGCAAATGTCCCAGCCAAAAACAAATCCCTGATAAAGAAAAAAAACCAACAACATTTAGAGATTATCCCCCTAGCACTGTCATCAGTGGACTCAGGAATCCATGAGTGCAATGATGCCAGAAAAGGGAGCAAAACTGACAATGATAATTAATGTTCTAAAATTTTGGGATATATATTTGCATTAATATGTTGCTCATAAGGCAGTTAAAGGTACAATTTAGTTCACAGCCTGAGAAAGCTCAAAATCCATTGTGATGCATATTGATAACTGAAGTTAGGTTCTTCAACAAGGTCTTTATAAAGGAAATCAGGCATTCAAAATGATTATGATATTTACATGATAATTTTAAGTGATCCAAATATGTGAGACATGGTTCTTATAGCTAATGGTTAAGCAATACAAAACACCAATGGTAAAAACAAGACTATAGGATCACCTACCACACCATCAAGGAGAAGTGAGATGCTTTCCCGTCTCTTGAAATGGACATATGATTGCCTCAATGTTTTTAACATTCTCTATATTGAGAGAATTTCAAATCTGTTATAATCAATTAAAAAGAGAAGAAAAACATTTTTAGTAACTCTGAAGGCTTGGCTTTCTAAGAAAGCTCTGGCCCAATGGGGATTACTGAAACCTCCCAGGCCCTACTGAGGGGTTTGGGAGCTCTCAGGAATCCTTCCCAATAGTGGAGTTCCCACCAACTTGGGGTGTTAACCATACCATCTCACTCCTCCCCACTTGTTGTGGGGTGCACAACACAGGTATTTTTATCTCTAAGTACATAAGTAGTGATGAGTGATAGTATGGGACTTTAATACACTTTACAAATTATATCTTACCTTAACCTAATCAGTAACCTTACTTTTAGTTTTCCTCTCAAGTGGGGAACTTTGTACCCTAGGCAATTCCTGAGATCTGCCCTGTGACCTTGTGAATGGTCGGTTCCCCATCTTCTTGAGGGTACCTACTTGTGTAACAACTGGTAAAGGCAGGTTTTGAGATTCAGGTGAGAACCCTCTAAAATCAATTTTTGAAGGTGTCAATGATGTTTTCTTTACCCACTTTAATACACCAGAGAATGGTTCCAGAGTGAGGGACCCTCGTCGCCTTGCGTGAGTTGGCTGATCAGTTGGACTCAGTCCTCCTCCTAGTCACTAAGTCAACTCACTTGTCATTTCTGAAGATTCTGGAGATTGTGTCACTGCAAAGTCTGTTTCAGGTTCCACAGCCACTAAATATGATTGATTATTGGTAGCAATAAATCGAAAAGACGTTAGGGGACTTTGTTTCACTGGCTCCAATTCAGAGGAAGGTAGTTCCTGCCCTGAATCAAAGGATGAGATTGCTACTGGGCATCCATTCTCTATGTCCCCATTAACTTTATCCTCCCCACTTGTCTTATCTAGTCTCGAAGAATTTCTGCTGGGAGGTGGCTGTTCATGAAATCTCTCTTCCAACTGATACAGGTTGTGGAGAGTCTGATCTAGAGTCTGCTGAATTCTTCTCAGACGCTCCACAGGTAATGGGTTGAAGCGAAAACCCTTAAAGAATGGCTCATCATGGCTTGGTTCTTCAATTAGAGATGGACCCTTACTCATCTCTACAGGTGTAGGTTGTGGTAGGAATTCAACCTCATAATGGGCATCTCCCAAAAGCCTTTGGTAGTAGCGGTTCTGTTGAAGATATGGTGGAGCCACATTCCACTTTTTCAGATGTTTGTGGTGAACTTTATAAATAGTGGGTTCCTGAGGGTTCATTGACTGAACTTGATAAGTAATTTCATTTGGGTTCACTTTAATTATACAATATGGTCCAGCATACCGAGGTTTGAATTTATTGATGCTCAGGTTGCCAGGATAGTGTATTTTCAGCCCCACCAGCTGGTTTAAGTGATAGGGTTCGAACCGTGGGTGGCCTTCATCCCGATATTGAAGCTGATGGTGGTCTATCCTAGGGCCCTGAGGGAAGATGTGAGCCTGGGATAAGAGACAGGCTGCTGGGGAAATACCAGTCTCCTGATGCTTGGTATTGTTGTAAATGGATACCACCCTGGGCAGATGGTCATCCCAGGTCTCAACCTGGTTCAAACTCATCCGCAAATATTGGGTTAGTGTCCTGTTTACTCGCTCAACAGCCCCATTGGATGTGGGGCAATAGGGAGAAGTCCTTACATGGAGTATATCCAGTTCAAGCAAGGTATCTTCAAATTCCTGGGCTGTGAACTCAGGCCCATTATCACTGAGTAGCTTTTCAGGCAGCCTGGGCAGAAATGGATATACTCGAGTTTTGAATGCTTGTGCTACAGTAGAGGCCCGTTTATTGGGCAGTGGGACCACGGACAACCACTTAGAGAAATGGTCAACCACCACCAATGCACAAACATTCCCCTTTTGAGAGATAGGGTAGGAGATAAGATCTGCTGCAATCAACTCAAAAGGATGTTGGGTTACAATCTTAAACACAGGTGGTGTGTGGAGAATATTGGTAATCTTTGCTCTCTGACACTCCACACAAGAGGTGACTATCTCAGTCACTATGCGATGCAGCTGCGGGTACCAAAAATGTTCCAATAATAGGGCAAGCAATTTATTTCGCCCTAAGTGAGCAAACTCCTTGTGAAAAATGACAGCCCAATCTATAGCAACACCTTTGGCAACAACACAACGCAAGTGGTGGTCTCTTCCCCTATGGTAAATGATGTCATCAATAACTACCAATTGCTGATGATCTCGTTTATATGGTTGTAGGTTTCCAGTATATTGTTTTGCTGTCCATTGTTGCTTAATCCCCTTTTTAAGGCGACATAGGTGAGGGTCAAGTTTTTGTAAGGTTATGACATCTTCCAGGGACAATGCCCCTCCTTCTTTTGGGAGTTGTTCTCCTTCTCTCAAAGGAATCACTGGACAGATGTCCACCACAACTGATGTCAGTTCCAATTGTGGTGTAAGGTTATCAGATGGTAGATTCCCCTCCCCTAGCCTCTGTGTCAGGTGCAAGGTCCTCCTCCATGCTATCATCAAGCAGTGTAAATTCTTCAAAGGGGCTATCAGTTTCCCTATTCACATTTAGAATTTCAGGGGAAGGCTTATCATTTGATTGACCAGGTAGGTGTATAGGGTTTAACCAATTGTAATGGATCCCAGCGAGGCACTGCAGATAACACCGATCATGGTAGTTGTCAGAACCATACTTTAAGGGAGCTCGATCTCCATGATATACCCAAATCTCTACCTTATTCATATCACTATAAACTTGGATCAACCGTGGGGTTGGGATCTGACCAACATGTTTCATCAGATTCAGCTGACGGGTGATAGCTTTATCAGAAGAGATCCCATACTTATTTCGCCTGTTAATTAGTTCTGCTACTGTTGCTTCTCTGATTTCCCTATGATGATCCATTGTGCCACTACTCCACAAGGATAGACAATAAAAGAGGGAATCTCCTCCCCCTGGGACTTCAGTCTTTATGAATCCTTTTGGAGTGGCATTTGATCGGTTGTCATATTGATCCAATGATTCTTGACAATTGTCAATTGGAGACCTGGATAGTGCATCTGCGATACAATTCTGTTTCCCAGGTATGTACACTAGCTCATATTCAATGCTACTCAGCTCTTCCAGTGTGCGAGCAACTCTGTTATTTACTAATGGCATATTGTAAAGGAAGGTTAAAGGTTGATGATCAGTAAAAATTTTAACTTTAATTCCATAAAGGAAGGGTTTTAGGGTCCTCACAGCCCATCGAATAGCAGCTAATTCTCGTTCAGTGGTTGAGTACTTTTGTTCAGCCCTATTGAATGTGGTTGAAACAAAGGCTATGGGCCTATTCTTTCCTTCCTGCTCTTGGGACAAGCAAGCCCCAGCTCCAATGTTAGAAGCATCTACATGGAGCTGTAGGGGTTTAGCTTCCTTTGACCTATCAGGGTATGTCAACAAAATTGGACTAACTAAGGCCTCCTTTAGTTTATCAAACGCAGTCTGGCAACTCGCTGTCCAAGTCAGCGTCTTGCGGCCTGTAAGTTCACTAAGAGGCTTTGCTATCTCTGAGCAATTTTGGATGTGTCGGCGATAGAAATTAACCATCCCTAAGAATTGGCGGAGTCTTCTGATGGTGTTTGGGATTGGAAATACCTTCTAGGTTCTTTACCAGTGGGACCATCCCCTTGGATGACACCTGATGTCCCAGGAATGTCACTTCCTCTCGGCAAAGCTCAGTCTTTGAGGGTTTGAAAAAACCATTAGATTCCAAGGCATGTAAGACCTTTCCCAGAATTTCAAGATGTTCAGGGAAGGTGCGGCTTACTACCATTATATCATCAAGGTAGACCATGCATTGAGTCCATGGGATCCCAGATAATGCCATCATCATGGCTCGTTGAAAGGTAGCTGGACCATTTTTCATCCCAAACGGCATTCTGAGAAATTCCCAATGGGAAAGAGGGGTGGAGAATGCAGTTTTCTCAACACTGGATTCCTCCATCTCAACCTGATAATACCCTTTGACTAAATCAATGGTAGAAAAGTATTGCATTCCATGCAAATTGAAGAGAGTGTCAATCAAATTAGGTAATGGAAAGCAATCTCGTTTTGTTATTTTGTTGAGCTCTCGATAACACTGGGCAACAAAAAAAAATGTTTTTCGTGTCTCAAGAATGAAAATACCTTATTCTTATAGTATTTTCTGTGCTGAATCCAAATAAGTTTGTAAAATTTCTCTATCAGGTCTGGTTTTTGTGACATGCAATTTAATTTTTAAAAACCAATATAGTTACATACTTATTAAAATATGATCGAAAAGACATACCTGTAGTTTAAAAAGTAGCTTGTTTTGATTTTCTGCTGTGCTTTGCCTCAGGCATGTCTCTCTAAGAGTCCAGCAATAGTCAGCCAGCATACTGGGGCTCCATTTGCCTTGGTAACGTTTTTCCATGGCAGAAATATCCTGATGAAAACGCTCACCATGTTCGTCGCTTACCGCACCCAGGTTTTCCGGAAAAAAGTCCAAGTGAGAGTCCAAGAAATGAACCTTTAATGATATATTGCACCCCATTGCTTGGTAAGACTTAAGAAGATCTCCTACTATTTCAGGATAGTTTTCGGCCTTGTGATTTCCCAAAAAATTTGTGCAGACACTTTTGAAACTCTGCCATGCAGCTTTCTCAACTTCATTCAACTCTCCTTCATATCTCTCATCTCCTAACAATTCTCTGATCTGAGGGCCTACAAAAATGCCTTCTTTAATCTTGGCATCACTGATCCGGGGAAACTTATTTCTCAAGTATGTGAATCCTGTTTGCGCTTTATCCATCGCTTTAACAAAGTTTTTCATAAGTCCAAGCTTGATATGCAAAGGAGGAAGGTACACTTTCTCAGGGTCAACAAGTGAACTATTCACAACATTTTTCTTGCCTGGAACAAGTGAGGTGCGTTTTGGCCAATCCTTCTTAACGTAGTGGTTTTGCTTGTCCCTACTGTCCCACTCACATAAAAAACAACAGTACTTGGTGTAACCTAGCTGCAACCCTAGCAAAAGTGCAATGACCTTCAGATCTCCACAGATATTCCACTTATATTTCTGATACTGAAACTTTTCTAAAAGCAACTTCATGTTGTCGTATGACTCTTTCATGTTTGCAGCATGTGCAATAGGTACAGAAGAAAATTATTTCCGTTGTGAAGAAGGACTGCTTTCAAGCTGACTTTTGAGGAGTCAATGAACAATCGCCACTCATCCACGTTATGTTCATGACCAAGAGCCCCCATGACTGAATTAACATCTTTACAAAACACAAGTCCATCTTCATGGGAGAACCATTCTTTGAATTCATCATGGCGGCTGCGGAAAAAAACAAACTTTAGTGTCACGTTGCAGTAGTTTCCAACCCTTTAATCTTGAACTTAAAAGTTCAGCCTGCTTCTTAGATAATTTCAAATCACGAACTAGGTCATTTAGATCTCCTTGTGACAGTAAATGTGGTTCATTGGAGGAACAGGTAGCCTGGAATGTTGGATCAGAAATGTCTTCATCTTTTTCCTCGTGATATGCTACAGCTACGTTTGATTCCTCATCACTTAAACTTACATGTTCAGGAGGATTTGGTACTGGAAGTTGAGCACTGTGGGAACTGGTCTTTGGGTTCCCTCCAAATCATTGGAATAGCAAATGGCATGTGACGTGAACCGTTTAGCCATCCTGTAAGTAGTCTTACACATGTCACACAACAAATGTGAGGGGCCCAACTCTTGTCCTGATCGCCTACTTTACATCCGAAATAAAGTTCATAGCATTTTTTTACTAATGGTGTAAAGTTACGTTTCTGGGATTTTAAAGTTAGATCACCACATACATAACAAAAGGAATTAGGATGATTCAGACAGTTCCGCGGCATTACAAAACATCTATATGAATACAACACTGGTGTAAAATTAACAAGAAGCAACAAGACACTAGCTGTTAACACTGTGACATTTACAAGCAGACTGACTTGGAGCTGCTCTACACACAGAAACTAGGCTCATGTCTGAACAGGTACAAACATGTTTCAACCTGCACAGTCTGCTGCTCCGACCAAATTTATCCTGCCAGCATTATCAGAACTTTCTCTCCAAAGGAATAAATTGTACTAATTTTACAGAAAAATTAATACAACATATATATTAATATTAATATATTTTATTATAGTTATATTAATTAATATAATATATTATTATATTTATTATTTTATAATGTTTTATATTATAATATTGTTATATACTTAATTATATATAATATGTTATTATTTTTTTATCCGGTGATCATGCTAAATGAGGAAAAAATGAACATAGCGTCACAAGTAAACTAAGCCTGATAGAAAAAATCTGATTTCATATTTAGATTCAGCATGAAAAAGTACACTTAGAACACCCATCAAAACCCTTGTGACAAAATTGTTGTTGACCAGTGTAATCAATGCATAACCGTATTGACCCATCACTTTTCTTAATTGGCACGACAGGTGCAGAGTATGGGGAGAAACTTCGTCTGATGATACCATCTTCCTCCAGCTGTTGGCAGTGCTCTTCAATGTCCTGCAGTACAGGTCCTTGGACTCGCCTTACTGGGATATGGACTGGAAGCCTGTGTTCTGTTTCAATCTGATGCTTGATAATGGTTGTGTGGCCAACATCCCCATCACCATGACTAATAGCTCCTTGGTGGCACAGCAACAACTGGACTAACTGGTCCTTTTGTTCTGCTGAGAGAGATGTATTTGTCAACTCAAAAGCATCAACCATCATTTGTGAAGTCCAGTCCTCCTGATTTTTAGAAGTTTTTGAACTGTCAGTGAAGTCCACCAGATGTACCAGTGAGTCCTTACCCTGCAATTTCATAGCCTTCCCAATTAAGTTTCCTCTGGAGATCTTCTGTGAGAAGTCTCCAAGGTTGAATACCGCAACCAAAAAGTTGTCTTCTGTGACATTCATTAATCCAGGTTGTATAATCAAATCTTTTACAGAGGAGTTACTTTCCAAATAAGTTAACTCATGATCAGGGTTGTATCCTTGGAGGCGGAAACATGCCTCTATCATTTGACAGGTGCGGGGCGCAACTTCAACATCTTCCACACTTTCACATTCAAGGCTGGTTGGAAGTGGCTGTTGAGCATCTTGGGCAACTGTGATAAGTTGGCTTCCCTTCCGAGTGAGGAGTTCTCGTTTAGCCAAGTCAGGAAGCAAACTATCAGTCTGTAACATGTTTACCCCACAGATCAGATCAAAGTCTGAGACATGGTCTCTCACAACCACAAACTCAATTGGTTGTGTTTCAAAATTGGGAAACATGAGTGTGACTGTACAACCACCCAGAACTGGTACAATGTGTTTACCTATACCCCTAATCCCCTTGAGAGGTACTTCCTTTAGTGGGAATTTATCAGAGGGAAGTTGATGGTAACATGAAGCTGACATCAAACTGACTGCAGCACCTGTATCCACAAGAGCTGACAATGGGCCTGTGTGGGGAGAGCTTTTTATTCTTGGCCGGATGACTAAGGCATTGCTTGATTGCTGCTCTTGTCTCAGGTCCAGAACTTCAGCCAATTCATCTTCAGTGTTCACTGGCTGCTCTTCATCCCTCTCTAGGGTTCCAACTTGTTCAACATCTTCCACTGTCTCATCTTCAGTCTCACTCTGGGGGGCCTCAAGGTAGTTGTGTGCAATCTGACTTGCTAATGGATATTGCCTGATGGTGTTGCTTCCTGGGAAGCAATGATGCCTCCAAAAGACCGTTCATTGCTAGCATGCTGGGGTAGCTCTGGCATGCGGCCTTCCATGACAGAGCTATCTAGTTTCCCAATTCTGGTGCTAGTTCTTGTGGTGGTGGGACCAACCCTTGGTCACTCATGCAATCTTGACCCAAATGTGGTCCTCCACAACTTGGGCATTGTGGCCTCTCCATTAAATAGTTCTTCTGAGTAGGACACTGTGCAGGGCTATGTCCATGTTGCTTACAACGTATGCAAATGTTCCTGGCAGTATAGCAATCTTGATGGAGATGACCCCGCTTTCCACACCAATGACATAAAGGACGCGAGGGACATTGACCCTTTGTATGCCCTGACTGCTGACAATGGGTACATGTCCTGTGGTCTCTTGGTGCTGCTGCAACTTGCTGAAAGTTATTGGCTGGTGGGTGAGACTGACCCCTAGGGAAGTTTGCTGCAGTTCTCACTTTTCTTCCATTGGGCCCCCTTAGCCTTCCTTGACTGTTTGTTGCAGTAGACTGAGGGGCAACCATGGGTAGTTCTTGCTTTAATACAACTGGTGGTGAACTCAGATATGGTGTGGGATTTGTTCAATATAGTTAGGTGGCCAATTCCATGAAGAAGGTGGATAAGCACACTGATTCAATGGGGGTGCTGCTTGAGCTGTAGGAAGGGCTGGTGCTAGATGTGCCACATTGGCCATTTCAGATTGTGGCTTCACAGAGGATTGGGATGTCTGCCACTGACCCACTGGTGGGGATGTTTCTTGGGTGCCTCTAGTGGTGGTTCCAGCTTGACCTGCCAAGGGGGACTCTGTGGAATTTAAGTCTGCTAGTGCCACAAGCTTCTCCCACGAGATCTTCATTCCTAGTAAGGTCCTTTGAGTATGGATGATCCTGGTCAGCTCCTGCCTCAACTCCAAGGGCAACCCAGATATAAACCTATCTTTAACTATACGGAGTTGAGTGACATCCATACCAGGGAAGCACTGACAGGCTAGGGTTATTACTCTAAGGGCATAAGCAGAGACAGTCTCATGTGAGTGCTTGGTAGCCTCCATAAAGTCCTGACTCTGACTTTCTTCTTTCTTTCTTTGCTCTTTCTCATACCAGGATATTAAATGAGCCTTCAGTGTCCCATAATCACTAGTAGACTTCCGCATTACTCGATAAATTTCTAAGGCAGAGCCATCGAGGTAATTAGCTAAAAGGGATCCCATCCTTTCAAGGGAACCTGGATATTCTTGCTCAAAATATTTCTCAAAGGTTCTCACAAACTCATGAAAATCATGTCCTTCACTCAGGCAGTATTTTTCCGGTGGAAGAACCTTAGGTGTATGGCTATTAGCCAGTATTTGAGACATCATGGCCATGGTCTGAGCATTCTGCATAACCATTTGCTGAAGAATTGCCAATGATGGTTGGTCAATGCCCCCATCCTTAGGAGTTCCTGCCATAGGTGGTGACGGACATGCTGGTCTCTCAGGGGTTGTTCCTATTGGCTGTAAAGTAGCAGCTATTTCCCTACTGCCACCCTGTCATGGTTATATGGGAAATTAGTGCCAGAAGTCAAGATGGGACTAGCTATTGTGCTTACAGTGACTGTTGATGAAGCCACAGCAGTGGTGATAGTGGTGGTAAATTGACTGGCAAGACCTGTTGTGTCACCCATTCTCTATTGTTTGCTCTTCTTGTGAATAATTCTGTTTCTCAACTGTTCTTGTGCAGTGTGGTGAGTGCTGGGAATACCGGCAAGAGAATAGGGGCTTCTAGTCAATGCTAATGCTCTCTATTGATGTTTCCCTTCAATCTTCCCGGGTCTGGGCACCAGTGAAACGGGGGCGCGATGCCGGTAAGTGTATCTGTGTAAAGATGCGTTTGCGTTACTCACCTACCGGATACTCTGTTAGTGGGGTCACGGCAGCTGCGGCTGGTTGCGGAGATGGGAGATTTAGCTGCCAGTGAGAACCACCCAGAGGGCCTTAATAAAAATCCTTTGACTTCAGCACCACCTGCACTGCTAAGAATGAGAGAAATGAGGTGAGCAAGTTACCAATTTTAGTGTGGTTGAGATTATGTCAGATAGGCAGCTCCTACCAATCTGAAACTGGGTTCTCACCTTTAAGATCTCTGGGCATAGCCAGTCTGCCTCTTTTAACGACTTACTCTTCGGCTTATGGTGGGAGGATTTAAGAAAAGTAAAATGTCCTTTGCTTAATTTAATCAACGAAACACAAAACACTTACAAGGTTAACTGCATCAGCAGGCAAGTTTTTACAGGTAACTAAAGAAATGAACAATTTTATTGATCATACACCAATGTGTATTCAGAACCAACTAAGCACTTGAAAAAAATTATTACTACAAAACAAAAGAAACAAACATCATTAGTCCCATACCACACACAAAAATGTCAACATAAAATAAAACCATTAAATTATTGGCCATCACCAGCCCATTACCACACAAAGGAGACAAGACTTACAGAAAAAAAATAACTTACATAACTAATGCAAAAAAACAAAGAATATTAGTTACTAGGGCAAGGTCAATGAGTGTTACCCAAATTGTATAAACCTGATAAGTCCCAGATGTGTCATTTTAAACTCCACTTCATCTCACAATCATTAAATGTATTCTTGGCTCAATCAGTACACACAAAAGCAATGTTTATAACAAAAAAATTGTGAACACTGGCTTCAGCATTTGTGCAGGCATTGGGGAAGAAAAAGCTTTGTCCAAATTCACTTCAATAAGCAAATGTCCCAGCCAAAAACAAATCCCTGATAAAGAAAAAAAAAACAACATTTAGAGATTATCCCCCTAGCACTGTCATCAGTGGACTCACAGGAATCCATGAGTGCAATGATGCCAGAAAAGGGAGCAAAACTGACAATGATAATTAATGGTCTAAAATTTTGGGATATGTATTTGCATTAATATGTTGCTCATAAGGCAGTTAAAGGTACAATTTAGTTCACAGCCTGAGAAAGCTCAAAATCCATTGTGATGCATATTGATAACTGAAGTTAGGTTTTTCAACACGGTCTTTATAAAGGAAATCAGGCATTCAGAAATGATTATGATATTTACATGATAATTTTAAGTGATCCAAATATGTGAGACATGGTTCTTATAGCTAATGGTTAAGCAATACAAAACACCAATGGTAAAAACAAGACTGGATCACCTACCACACCATCAAGGAGAAGTGAGATGCTTTCCCGTCTCTTGAAATGGACATATGATTGCCTCAATGTTTTTAACATTCTCTTTATTGAGAGAATTTCAAATCTGTTATAATCAATTAAAAAGAGAAGAAAAACAATTTTTAGTAACTCTGAAGGCTTGGCTTTCTAAGAAAGCTCTGGCCCAATGGGGATTACTGAAACCTCCCAGGCCCGACTGAGGGGTTTGGGAGCTCTCAGGAATCCTTCCCAATAGTGGAGTTCCCACCAACTTGGGGTGTTAACCATACCATCTCACTATTGACTCGACTTGAGTAGAAAACTCGATTTGAGTACGCCAGCTGGCGACGCCGAATGCGTTTCAGTTTGTCTAGAGCGTTCATTGTGGGAACATTCGGGGTCTAATGTTTTGAATAGTACAGGTGTTCTTAGGGATTTCTGTTAGAATTTCGTACATTTTGTTTTCTGACTTTGTACTTAGTGATTATTTATGTTAGTTTCTGTTGATTACAGCATAAAATAGTGAAAATATAGCATAAATTTGGTGATTCGTACATGCAGTGACTTTGATACTGTATTTTATATTGTGGCATAGTGACATAGTGTACTGTTATAGTGATGGCTTCTAAACGTACATCTACATCAAAAGACTCACATATCCTGGTATTCTCTCCATTGAGTTTGATGTGGTTGCAATTGGATTGTTCCCTTCAGGTGGGCCAGATTGCAGTTCTCTTTAAAACAACTTCTTTCCCACCATGAACTCTGGCAAATTTGAGGATGAAGATAGGGACATCTTGCATTGGATCTACATCCAGAAATGCCATTCCCATTGTGTATAAATTTTTTGCAGAGTGGTGGGTGAGCAAATGGGCATTCTCTTCCCTTAAGTCCATATTTACACAAGCCCCTCCTGTAATACTTGCATACTGGCCTCTTGGTTTCACTTTTGGCTTCTTGGTGACTGTGTACAGTGGGGTTGTTCACTTTGTTGAAGGTCTTAGTGTCTATTTCCTGTTCTTGTTTTGTCTCTTTTGGTGCCCTTTTTGCTTGCAGTTTCCCTCTCTCCAGGGTCTCATCCTGAGGGTTTCTCACTTTTTCAGCAAGCTCTGCATTTGCAATGATAATTTCCTCCTCCTGTAACTCACCTGCCAGTTCTACTTCAAGTTCTTCAAATTGCCTATCATAGTCATCGCAAATTTGACGAGCACATCTAAAGCATGAGAATTTTCGTTTTGAATTTTGAAGGATGAGTAGGAAATAAATAGGTAGTTCACTACAACTGTAGTGTATCCATAGTCTGCATTCATCACATCTTAATGCATGTAGGTTGCAGTCTAATGCACATTTTATGCATGGGTTTCTGTTTTTGTTTTCTTCCTCTGCCATGTTAACTTGCACACTGGTTTTAGCGTGGAGAACAGTCACCAGTGAGTCCTTTTTTTTTTTTTTTTTCGTAGATATTAAAATATTTAGCAAAGGTTTAAGTTTGTTTGTTTATTATTTATTTATTATTATTTACTTTTATTAATTATTTATTTATTATTTATTTATTATTATTTATTATTATATTTTTACTTTTATTATTTATTATTTACTTGTATAATGTTTGTACTTGTATTTGTTAAAATATATTAACTAAGAAATACTCATCCCAGATCAGTTGGATTTTATGAGTATATTTGTAATTTTTTTGTAAATATATCTAAGTTCTTATTAAAAACTATGAAACTTATTAAAAACTAAGTTCTTATTAAAAACTTTTGGTAAGGGGCCTACAATAATGTCTTTCAAATCTTTCAAATGTCTGGGATAAAGCGCATCAGGGCTCACTTTTAGCTTATCAATATAATGTGCAATCTTACCCTCATGAACAGTTATTTTATTCAAAATAGTCTCTACTAAATGGAATGATGATATCCACATTGGGGACATTATTTACGTCTTCTACTGTAAAAACTGTTGCAAAAAAGTTGTTAAAAATACCCACCAGCACCTGAGCATCAGAAGCCAAAGCACCGTTAACATCCATTAGAGGGCCTATGTTATCTTTTATCGGTTTATGATTATTCACATAGTCAAAAAACTTTTTTGGATTATGTTTACTATCCACAGTTATAAGTATCTCTAAATTACGCTTAGCATTCCTAACAAATCTTTTAACCTGATGTCTAAGCTCGATATACCTATTAACTGACTGGGTATAATCAAAGATAGAGTTTATGGCCAGAAACCTCAGGACTTTGATCACACAAAGACTTTGATATGGCAAGAGTTTGAGACACTGAATAATAACAAAGAACTGTGCTACACTATTTGTTGTTCAGTGATATGTATTGAATATGATGGAGGACACTTTGAATAATTTCTGTAGTAAATGATAAATATTATTCTTCACAAGGTGATTCCATTATTCTCAGTAAACTCATTTATGCCACACCCTGTATATAAATAAAAAAAAATTTTAAGTACTGAATTGTTTGCTTGCATTAAGGTTAGCAACAGCAAGGCTAATTATTTTAATCCTTGACTTGAATAATCTCAATAGGCCTCAGTGGCTTCAAGTTTTCCAAATGAAATGTAATGTAATCCTTTTGCATTCATCCTATTATTTATTTATCCACAGCAGTTCACCAAAGCCTTATTTGTTATTGTATATTGCAATTTAAGAAAATGGAGCAATGATGAACTAAATGGCAAATTGTATTCTAAAATTGGATTAGATGCTACTTCATGATAAAATGAAAACCAAAGATGGAATAAGAAAAGCATCAAGTTTAAGGATGAATTTCCTAAAATCAGAATAGGATTTAATTTTTTTTAAATGTTCTTAAAGAATTTTGATTTAACAAATATTTAGCTTCTATGAAAATCACAAGAGCACAGTCTTTAAAGGATGACTAAATCTAATGGTATATATCTGAGGTTAGGCCTTTTTGGCCAAGTGGCTATCTTATGTTGTCTGGTATCTGGCTCAGATGCTTCAACTAAAGCTTCAATTAAGGAACAAGTAAGTAGTTCAACTGTAGGAAGCTGATTTATTATTTATTTTAAGGTAGGTATTTACTAAATAGACAAGACTAGTATATATTATGGTCAGTTGATGTAGTAAACAGATATTAAAGGATGAAAAGTTTTACACTTTTTCTCCATGACTGTTTTTTGTAGGTAGGAAAATAGAGAGAGAGGTTTACATATACTGTATAGTCAGTTACCCAGTACCATACATGATATGAGGTAGTATAGGTATCCCCCATTAGTTAGCAATTCATAAATTAGCAAGGTTTTAATTTATCCCACTTTTTTGTAAGTTAACAAAAAGCCTTATAAGTTAGTGAGTGCTCATTCAAATTTCCCATGTGCTGATAGATGGTGAGGACCACTCATTACCACCACTCAGCCAGATAACATTATGTTTTAGGGTCATTCCATGATAAATCATGCAGTGGTCAAAACCACACCCTTATAGATTTTGCTTAAATTTGGTTTATAGAATGGTCTATGCTAGTAAGTACCAAATTTCAAATATCAGCTCAATCGGAGTTATGGTTCAAAAGTTATGCTCCCACCTTTTTTGAGGTGGGGATGAAAACTGGAAATTTCCAAACCACCATAACTGTGTCCCTAAATGACATAGAACAGTAATTTAAAGTGTGTATGAAAGATAATTGCACACACAACAAATTAGCATAAGCAGAAAAAATGGCTAAAATTAACAGAAAAAAAAGTTATGACACTTTATTCCATTTGAAGGGGTCCTGACCCCCCTAAATTACAGATTTTTAAAAATTTTCATATATTCAAAAAATGAGTTTCAACCTTATTCTATCAATATATCAAAAGAAATATATGTGTATTTGCATATAAAATAGATATTTACGGATTTCAAAATGGCTACTTTTACTTAAAAGATTAATTTTTGCAAATTCATGTAAGCTGTTAGGTAATTAATACATTGCAATTTACACATGGTGCAATAATTCTTAATGCTAATAATCTATACCTACCTAAGCTTATATATAGTTAATTTTCAACAGATTTTTATCCTAGTTTTGGTTCCAAACTCCCACTAAGTTCTTGAACTTGCTTTGGATTGAAGGAGTAAATAATCTTAACACCAGGCTTGATATTTGGTGTCATCATGATAGAAATCATGTCACTTTGTTTTATCCAGCAAACATCCTCTTTCATCAGAAAATAATATTGAGTGGTGGGTCCTGATGAGGTGAGGAAACTGATTTTATAATCACCATATTCTTCTGAAGTGTCTAAAATAATTCCAAACCAAACTTTATCATGATATTTACAGGCAACATACTGGCCAATTTGATACTCATCTTTTTCAACTAGTTGACTGTCTTTATCTGGTTCAGCTCCAGTACTTATTCTAAACAATTTACAATTATCAGAATCAGATGTCTGATAAGCTTGTATTAGGTTTTCTGACTCTGGTACAAACCTGTGGAAACCCTGTGTACCTTTAACAGGTAAAGCTTCATTAACTCTACTAGAAAGATTGAATTTATCTGCATGAACCTCCTCTTTTGTAACATACAAAGAAATAATTGAATTAAAGTGTTCAGTGCAAAAATCATAAAGCTCTTGGTGTTAGAATATGACCAGTATCAGTACGTTGCAAACTAGCCTTTGCTACAACTCTTTTAATAGTTCCTCCAATGCCATCACAAGCCTTTTTCCCATGACTTGTGGCAAAGAAATTCCACTCAGCCTTCACACCAAAATCCTGTTCATGATAGCATAGATTGCTGAAATTATATTTGTTTTTGTATTGTCCTCCACACCCATCAGAGAAATAAATTACTTTTTGTACGTTGGGGAATTTCTGTTTAATTCCTTCATTAAATATTGCTGAAAAGTGTGAACTGCTGATATTGAGTGCTCAAGACAATTGTTAATAATACAGTAACTAGTATGAATTAATTCCTCATCCTTCATGTGATAGGTACACCACAAATGGATGGAAGGTCACCTGGTCATTTGTCTAGTGAAAACTTTGTGGTTCATCTTGAGTGATGAATGAATAGTTTTCTGCAAAATCCCCTAGCACAAGTATTTCATCACAGTGAAGATTCTGTTTCATAGTCTTCAAATACTGACTGGCTTTTTGCAATGTAGTGGTGCCTAGTAAGAGAGAAAATGTTTTCTGAAAGGTGTTCAATAAATTCATCTGGAGAAGCTATGAGTTTCCAATGTTGATCTATCTGTATTAGTCCACTGAACATATTTGACAGAATCTCTGCTTGTCAAGGAAGGTATAGTATTTAAGAAATTAAATATGCCTATTGCCTATGCTACCAGGACATTCTCAACATGCATGTAGAAGAATTTATTTCACAAACACTTTTTTCTATAAGTGTGTAATAGGTTACGTTTTTCTCTGCAATTGCTGATACCATGAATTTAGGATTCTGGTGGTGGGTGCAAACATGAACTGAGTGGGTTCCTTTGCCTCCAGCAATTACACACCATTTAGGCCTCAGATTGGCAAAGGTAGAAAACCCTATGGAGTCATTCATTCCAGCTCAACTGGTACAGATTTCAGAAAGTTGGTCGGGTGACCATCTCCGATTTTCTTCAAATTTTCAGGGTTGATTCATACACCATTCAATAGCTTAAATCTAAAATTTTAGCTTCCTCAGTCAAAAACGTTTAATTTTATGGTCGCTTAAATGGCCCCCACCTTCGACAAAAATGCCCATGTTGGGCTTGATCGGCCAATGTCTTCATTTTGAGAGGCCTTGAAAAGTGTCTTCTAATATGAGTAGAAGCTTCAAATTTGTCATGCCAATACAACTTCTGGTGGGCTTTTCAATTTTGCAAGCAAAAAGGCTGTGGAACAAATAGTTTCTAAGTTACAAGGGCTTAAATATGGCTCCATTTTGAAGCTTGCATCAATTCCTCCCACTTTTACGACTCTACCATTTTCAAAAGTTTTAGTTCTACATCAATCACAGCTGTTTTAATACTCCTAATAGTCTCTATGGGTTGTAAATTTATGAGTGAAATAAAAAAATAACCAAAAAAGGATTATTTTTATTTTTAAAAATTTCCAAAAGTTGATATTTTCACAAAATTTGCAAAATTAACATCAACTTTGGGGCTTAATATAAAAGTGTCTGAAATTAGTCAGGGAGTTGATACTTCTAGTAAAAAAGATACATATGTGTAAAAAAATATATTAAGGAATAGATCTCGACTCAACTCCTTCATATAGTTTTGGCTATTCAAAGAAAAGTACTTTTTGTGAAAAATTCTGAATTTTTTCAAAATTTTGAAATGTTTAAATATCTTTTTACAACATTGAATTGTAACATTTTATTACTTGGTAAGTTAATTCACAAATGTTAAATTATCTAAAGTTTTACTCATAAAAAAGACATAATACGGTATATACCTAGATTATTACTACATTTGCAGTTAACACAACAGATGGACCAGCTTGTAGGCTCAATACTTGGATCTTCCTAAGTAAATCATGTAGAACCGTGTTCTACTGCTCTTTAAGCACTTCCTAGTAATTTAAATTATGCAGTTAGTACAGATAAACTAGCAGTAACCACCATTTTCAGTACAAAACCTTAAATTTAAGTAGCTTTGTTGTATTACTTCCCTTAATACAAGTGTACAGTACTTAGCTATATACAATAATGAATTCCTGAGTTTTTAAGCATGTGAATTATTGGCTATAAGTTCATATTCTTTTTTTAATGTGTGTTGTTTTATGTAAATTCGTATGTAAACTTATATATAGCTAATAACTTATGTTTAGACACTGACTCAGGAATTTATTATCGTACTCAGGCTTTAAGTCTGATTGTCTTCAACACTCCATGGCCTCACAGCCATAAATTGGCAATTTATTATTCAGCTTGATACAGGTCTATAGTTACTTAGGCTTTTTTAAAATACTCCTCAATTTTAGATAAACAATCATTTGATAACTTGTACTGTCTCCCCATTTTCACAGCAATTGTAGGTGGTTCAATTGAACACAAAACATGTTGGAATGGAATCCAGCAAACGTCCTCTTGTTCAGGCCATTTAAAAGGATTCTTTTTCATGAAATTTACTAATAGATCCTTCTCAGTATCACACACTTCAACTATGTTTCCAACAAACCAGTCACCTTCATAGAAACAGGCCACATATGTACCAGGTTTATATTGGTAAGCCACATTTTCTTGTGTAGCATTGAGGAAGGAAAGTTGTACGTTAAAGAAATTTTCATCACTAGAAATTTTGTACAGTTTAATGCCTGTTGATCAGGGCCGGATTAAGACCTTTAGAGGCCCTAAGCACTTAAAAGATTTTGGTGCCCCATATATATGTAATTCAAAATATAAACAAAAATAAACCATAAAATAAAATTTTATTTTTTGAAATGAAACAAAACTTACAGTAAGATGGAAAATAATGTTTATTTTTGTATACTTCCACTTCATTTATATTGAAAAGTTTTCTCCTACTTTTTTAATTGCAAAGTCTTTGATCAGATCCTCAAAACTAATCTTACGTAACACATCTGCTTCTATACTTAGTAGAGATAAGGCATCCAGCCTGCCTTGTTGCATAGTTGTTCTGTTGGTATTTTTAATATACTTCAACTGAGAAAATGAACGCTCAGCTGAGCAATTTGTGACCATTAATGTTAAAAATATACGAAAGGCAATTTCTACATTTGGGAAGGCACACTCAATATTGTCTTCTACAATTATTTTATAAAGTTCAGCATGACTGAATCTTGTTTTTACATTTTTTTTTGCACTGAACTTATGGCACACATATGAGTGAAACTGCTGAAGCTCAGCAGAGAAATTAGTGTTCAAGTCCTCTGGGTAAGCATCAATCATCTTTTTACAACCCTGAGAATACCTTTCAATTTCAGTAGATGATGAAGTGGTGACATTATGTGGCACATCACTTAGAAAAGAAAATATATCTGCTATTTCTTTGTATATCTCTCCTCTTCTTCTCATCTCAGTTTCAAGTTTGTCAACAATTGTGTAAAAGGTGGTGATAAGAAATTTATCTCTGGCATTCAGATATACTTCTGGTGCATCTCCGTCATTGGGTACCTTCTTTCTGATACGTTTGCGAGTTTGAGCTGCCTTGTAATCAACATCTGGTAGCATTTCCTTTGTAGCTGCTTCATATCTTTCAAATTCATCTCGTGAAGTGCACAGTTGGTCAGCTAATGATCCATACAGATCTGCACATGTTTTTAAGTTCACATCCTTATTCTGTAGAACTTTGCTTACTCTATGAAAATTTTGCAAAATCTCATCCCAAAAATTCAACATAAAAACGAATTCTAGCTCTTGCATCTTATTTGCAATATTATTTGCTTCTCTTCTAGTGTCTCCCTTTTGTGACTGGTCTTCAGCTATACATTCTAACGCTTCTAAAATTTTAAGGAAAGATTTCAAAATTGCTGCTGTTGCCATAGCATGTGCCTCCCATCTGGTATCAGAGAGGGATTTTAAGACACTTTCATTTCCAACAACCTTTAAGAATTTCCCACCTGCTGGTTGAGGCTAAAAAAAGGTATAGAGCAACTGCACTGTAGAGAGAAATTAACCGCCTCTTGACAGCAGTCAACAGCACTTGGCCTACCAGATTTAGTGAATGGGCTGCACAGGGCACATATATAGCAAACTTGTTTGTTTCTAAAATTTTTGCTGCATCCCCTTATAACGCCCAGACATGTTGGCAGCGTTGTCGTAAGATTGACCCCTACATTTTGAAAAGTTTAGCTTACAAACTTCACGTAAGTACTGCAACACCTGATTTGCCATTTCCTCACCAGTATGGCTTTTCATTTTCAGAAAGGTTAAAAAGCGTTCAATAGGCTGTCCATCTTTTAAGTACCTAAGTACAACACTTAACTGATCGATATGTGATAGATCTGGTGTTGAATCAACTGACAAACTAAAATAACCAGAAGATTTTACTTCGTCAACAATGAGTGCGTGGACCTTTTGAGCCATTAGTTGAATGAGTTCCTCACAGGTGGTTTTGGACAGGTAAGAAGGATTTCCTTTGCCAGAATTTCCATATTTCAAAATGTGACCTGCTAAAAATGGATCAAACCGGCTTATGAGCTCAAGCAGCCCTAAAAAATTCCCATTCTGCAATGATCCAAATCTTTCTTCTGTTCCTCGAAAAGACAAGCCACGTTCAGCTAACGTACAAATAACAGCTATGACACGCCTCAAGACATGTTCCCAGTAATCACACTCTTCCTGAATTTGTTTTTCCAACTGTTGTCCCAACCCCGCACCTTGTCTGCGAGTTAAGTATGTTAGCATAGAGTCTCGGTGAGTAGTGCTTTTTTCATGATGATCAATTACAATAGTATTTCGCCAGTCACTGAACCCTTCTCTTATAACAAAATGTGAGACATTTTTAGGAGCAAACAGTTTACAAACATAACAGTAAACTGATCCTGTTGATGGTGAATACAATAACCACTCTCTCTTGTATTTCTCACCATTGGCTTTTGTCCCAACGAAAAGTTTTTGTGAACAGTATCTTGCTGGTTTGCCACTACTGAAATGCCGGTAAGACTTGTCAAATGGCCCATTGTGGTGTTGACAGTCACTGGGTCCACAAGCAATCCAATAAGCCACATCATCAGCAGAGAAATCAAGCCACAACCCTGGATCTTTTGCTATATTTACTTCATCTTCTGCAGACTGATTCATTTCACCACCATCACCATGGTCCACTAAACTTTCATTTTCAGCAATTATTTCAACCCCAGAATGTCTTGTAAAGCAACTTGAATCAACATTTGCAGTAGAGGTATCAAGAGAATTTACAGGCAAAGTGAGATCAGTAGTGAGACATGTGGTAGATGAACCTGCTTGTGACACCTCGGTGATTCCAACGTCATCATATTTTGATTTTGAAGTGATCAAAGTGGTATTTGTGTCCACTTCTGATGACGGAGATTGGTTTTGATTCAGAATCGGTATATCATGTTGACGTTGTGGTCGTGGAACTTGTGTGAAGAAATCAGTCAGCTTTGCAGTCTTGGACTCTAAATCCAAAGTCTTCTCTTGTTTCTCTTTTGATAGTTTTCGCTTTTGTGCACCACTTAACTGAACACGTTTCATCTTGGTTCTTGGGGTCTGTAAAATACAGAAATAAAAAGAATATTTTATTTGTATATTATGTGGCAATCAACACAGTTACACATATCACAATCTTGGCTTTGTTCTTTTATTCTCAGAAAGACAAAATGGGAACCGTACACAACCAAAGTGGCAATTTAAATATAAGTGGCAATTAAATATAACTCAACCGAAATATCAACTCGAAATGTTGAATACAAATCAAATCGAAAGAAGGAACCAAAAGAAGGAACCGAAAGAAGGAACCGAAACCTATAAAATAAAAATACTTAACATTAGAATTAATAATACGCAATCTATAAAAATATCAATATTAACATTTCACTATTAACGAGCCACATTTTATATTTACATTTATTTATTTATTTAAAACACAATATTTAATTATAGGAAATATGAACATTTGCTTAGGGCCTAAATTGTCCTAACTACGTTTGATGTTATATATACATTACAAATTATTCACTCTGGTTATTACAATCTAAATTCTTTTATACTGTTATGACAATAGATAAATAAATTATAAAATAAAGATACGTGTATGATAAAATATTGTTATATATACAAATAAAGTACACTTCATAGACTTACCCTAGAGAAGAAGAGAGAGCAACAGATAAACTTCTTCAACGCTAATTAACTTAGGTCAGTATATCTTATTATTATAATGGCCGTGATAAACATCACTTGATACAACAGCAATATAGAGAGTTTATAGTTTCTTTTATTTTAATATTAATTTATATTACAATTCTATAAACCTAAATCTTTCTGTAAAACAATACCAAATGATTATGTAAAATATATATTTAATATTATATGCACAAATCACACGTTCAGAATAACTTCCTATAGCACACGAAAATATTTAATCTATATGTATTTTTAATATGGCGCTCAAAGATTTGATATAAACAAAATAATAACGCAAAGCGTAAAGTGTGTGATTACAACGAAATATATTTATTCTCTCAAAAGGGTTGTTGTTCACTACAAATTCAAACAATGAAAAAAAATAAATACTATATATGAATATATATAATTCAGTTTTCAACAGCTTATAGGCTATAAGCCGCGATTATAATAGTATAATAAATCCATGGTAAATCCGACAATGGAAAATTTCTGTGGTGCCCCCCTTCCCTTGATGCCCTAAGCATGGGCTTATTTTGCTTAATGGTTAATCCGGCCCTGCTGTTGATGAAGGTCTAAAGCAGTGATATGAACGGATTCCTGGGATTGTCTTAATTAAGGAATACCTTTTTTCTAACTCAAATAAATTAGCATTTTCCTCAATTTTAGCTTCAAATCAATGTACAGAAATTGTATACCATTAATATTAGATTTGTACCAATCGAACATCTCTTTTTGGATTGGTGATGTGACCTTTACTTGTTGCTTGTAGACTTGCCCGGGCAACTAACCTTTTGATGGTGCCACCACCACCATCACAGGGGCTCTTTCCGTGAGAGGTGGCAAAAAGTTCCATTCATATGTTAGTTGGAAATCTTTTTCATGTAACACTGAATTAATGATGTTTTTATAGTTTTTATATTGACTTGCTGCGCCATCGCTAAAGTAACAAATATGTTTTAGTTTAGGATTCTGACTTTTAAGTAATTTCAAGGCTTCACATAAAAAAGAATGAACTGCAGTTGTGTTGTGTGTAAGTGAATCTGATATTACACAAAAATTTGTAACTTTTAGTTCACCATCAACTTTTTGATAGCAGACTACCGGATGCAAGGTAGCCTGGGTATTGTCCCAGTGATGCCCTTGTACAGCATCCTGAATTATAAAACTATAGTTTTCAGAGAAGTCAACAAGCACTAATGCTGTAGAATCATTGAGGTTTTCTTTACAGTCGGACAAATATTTTGATTGGGCTTTTGCTATGAAATGGTGTACTTTCAACTTTTTTGCACTTTCACATATGTCTTCTACTACATTCGAAACACTTTTTGTCATTGTGACCAGTTGGGTATGGTCTGTATGAAGCCACTGCTTAAAGGAAACCTCATCATCCATGTCATAATCATTGTTTTCAAAAATGGTAAGAAGCCAATCCTGTAATTCATTTAAACCAGGACATGTTTTGCAGTTATTAATCATGCAGTTTCTGGTTTCAGTGTTGCAGACTATTTTCCCTAATAACTCCCTTAATTCTACTTTGATGGGGAGTGATTCACATAAAAGTTTAAAGTTCTGGTGTATTTCACAAATGCATACATTGTGTGATCCTTTACTCCCCACACCCATACACCATTTTGGTCTCAGTTCAAAAAAACTTTGATTTGAAGATTTTGTCATTTGGATATTTATTTTTGTAAAGCGTATATAATTCTCTGATATTTGTCAACAACAGTATTTTCTGCTTGTGAACCTTCCCTTGTGGTGTTTTTATTGATTTGTAGTCTTTTTTAGCAGGGCATTCTCTAGTATATTCATTGTTTTGGAAAAATTCTATCACTCTTTCCTTTATTTCATCGCTTATACCCTTGCTACTCTTTTTATTTCTCATTATAGGAAGGATACCTTCTTTTCTCTTTAAGGCCCTCACAGCATTAACCATTCTGGCTGACACTTCAAATTCTTTCATAATTCTTTCTCTGGACCAGGTTTTACCAATTGGAAGGAGTGTTAGAATTTGTATCTTTTCTTGTCTGGTACTAGTTTTACACTTTTCTTTCAGTTCCTCTATCATATGCTGATAACACTTTTCTTCCTCACTCTCTATAGTTTTCTCCACTTCCTCATCCAAAATCTAGGCTTCATATAAGTACTTTGACAGCTTTGATTTTGTGTGATGTTTCAATTTGCTTAGGTTTCCTTTCACGTAAACTTTCGATCTCTTGCTCTTACATACTTAATTTGAGCATTCTAGTGAACCTAACATTTCGTCAAATGCTCCTTAATTATTTCTTCTGGAACATATCATCACTACCTGAGTCTTTTTCATCTTCAATCGTCTTGGCTCTAGAGAAGCATGTTGAGCAAAGTTTCTGTCCTGGTATCAGATTCAGTCTAGTTGCTATGTCTTTGTCAATAATTTGTAGTGATTCTGCAAATAAAGTAGGGTAATGTAAACTCTAAACACATTGGAAAATAATTTTAAAACCTCAACATTTGGTTATAGGCTATTCGTATAAAATATTCAAAACATATGCATTCAGTAGCACAGTATATAGCCTACCCTATTAAAATTAAATAGCTAATTTAGGTTACAATTTACAATATAAACTTCTTTATGAAATATAAATATATTAGTACCTATATTTACTTACTTGTTATCTTCTTTCGATGATTTCTCCATGGATCTTGGCAGCTACGTTGCATTTGTTGGTAATGCATTCCAAACATTTTTTCATGGTGGTAGCATACAGTAGCACTATTTGGGTTTATTACAGTTGCTTTTGTTCTCCACAATAGCAGTTTCCTTGTTTCATCTGTCAGCTCATGTAAGGTATACATACCCACCTTCCTGGTGAGTCTGCGTTCATGACATGGATCATCCAAGTACATACCAAAGCTGCTCTTTGATTCTTGATTAGAATAAGCCATTATTACAGGCAGTAAAATTAAGTTAATTGCTCTAGTTAAATTTTCTGAAAATAAAAGATCATGATCTATAAAATAGGCCTGGACATTAATGATTAACCATCATGTTTTACATTTATAAGAATATACAAAGCGAAATGAGCTACCCAGAGCCCTTTGAGTTGCTGGTTGTTTTGACAGACATATTAAATTTCTTGTATGTTTTAGACTTATTTACATATTATTACAATTGTAAATCAACTTAATAAGTAATAAAAGAGAAGTAAAATTACAATTCAATGTCATAAATAGAAATTTAAAAATTTAAAAATTTTGCAAAAATTTGAGATTTTTCATAAAAAGCACTTTTCTTTGAATCACCAAAACTATATGGAGTTGAGTTGAGATCTGTTCCTTAATATATATTTTTTTACACATATTTATCTTTCTTTACTAGAAGTATCAACTCCCTGACTAATTTCGGACACCTTTATATTAAGCCCCAAAGTTGATGTTAATTTTGCAAATTTTGTGAAAATATCAACTTTTGGAAATTTTAAAAATAGAAATAAATCTTGTTTTGGTTATTTTTTTATTTCACTCATAAATTTACAACAGCTGTGATTGATGTAGAACTAAAACTTTTGAAAATGGTAGAGTCGTAAAAGTGGGAGGAATTGATGCAAGCTTCAAAATGGAGCCATATTTAAGCCCTTGTAACTTAGAAACTATTTATTGCACAGCCTTTTTGCTTGCAAAATTGAAAAGCCCACCAGAAGTTGTATTGGCATGACAAATTTGAAGCTTCTACTCATATTAGAAGACACTTTTCAAGGCCTCTCAAAATGAAGGCATTGGCCGATCAAGCCCATAAAATTAAGTTTTTGACTGAGGAAGCTAAAATTTTAGATTTAAGCTATTGAATGGTGTATGAATCAACCCTGAAAATTTGAAGAAAATCGGAGATGGTCACCCGACCACCCCTGTACCAATTGAGCTGGAATGACCCTATATGCTATTATCATTGTCTTCTTTATATTTTGAATATAATTCTTTTAAATTTCCTAGTAATAGACGTTTTTGCTTGTACTCTCTTTCACCATCTTTATTTCTTATGCTAACACAATCAGATTTCCCTGCACACAAATGACTGACTTCGTCATCTTCGTAGAATTCCTTTATTTCGGAGATTATATCTTCAGTTAGTTTTCTTCCTTTACTGTAGATAGGAATCTGTGGCATAATACCAAATGTATGCTTCAAATGTCTGGCTTTGTCAACCATGTATCTGGTTGCACCAAACAAATCCATTGTCCTAGAAATAGGAAATGGTGAGAGCATAAGTATCTGAAGCCTCCTTTTGTACGATGATGTGGATTTGAAGTCTTGTACAAGATCACTCATGAGGTTTTTGTACCTATAAAAAAAACACAACCCCAAATTACTGTACAATATTAAGGATGTAAGTACATGATTTATATTATTTAAGAATTAAGGAAGTACTGTACTTCATGAATTTGAGCATATACCTACCAGTATATTTAGTATATGGGATGATGTCACATTTTAGGAAATATAGCTAATGTCTACATATATATCCAAACATGACAACCTATAATATATACTGTACCTATATACAGGTATTTACATACATACATTAATAGTTCAAAGTCATCTCATTAATTATTTTTAGTTTCTTACCTCTTCAAATCTGCTTCTTTGAGATACTGTTTACTCAGTGGCTCACCAACATCTTGAACTTCAGTGACAAATGCAGTTTCCAACTTCCTCTTGAGGGAGGTTGAAGCTTTTTGTATTTTTGTGAAACTGCCTTTGATCTGCTTCCACTGCTCAGGGCATCTGAAAAATATTTGAAATACAATTAATTAATAAATATAAGTATGATATATCTAGTGGCAACAATCTGAATTTCTGAACTGAAGTATATTTTTTAGATAATTTCATATATATGTATTAGGTATAAGACAACTATATCTGAATTAAATTTCAGCTGACAGTATAAAAATGCATTATCTGTACACACATTAATAGCTAGTTACTCATGTAATTTCACTGGGGTAACATGAAGTTGCTCCAAAGTTGCATTAAGATCTTCTCGTTGAATATCTTTATCCGTTTCAGTACATTTTCTTGGAATTTTTTCTGGGGATATGTCAGGTGAAGTAGTCGTACTTTCAGTACTACTAGTTATTGCTTCTAGCAGTCTGAATAATTCTCCAGGTTTTGCGTGTTTATTAATTAATTTCAGACAATTTATACAAACTTCTGATTCATCACTGAAATTATATTTAGGGTCACTATTTTCAACAACAAGCTTTGGAAGTGGCCTCAAGTTTCACAGAATAGGCTTTTTGTACAGTTCAAAAGGGTTGCAACAGTGCTTGTTATAGCTTTTATGTGTAGACATTTTCATCAAAACATTTACTTATTTAAAACACTATGCATATATGTACATATAACTGTGCAAAATGAAAAAAAAATACATTAAATGGGAACACAGTGAATGCTTTGCACACACAGAAAACAAAATAAAGATCTCTCTAGTTAGGCAATAGTTATCCTGGGTAGGAGTGCCACTTTTTTAATGTCCACATGGGATTTTTTGTTCAACCAATTTACCTAACAATCGAATGGGGGAAGATATTTTAGGGTAGGTACTAGTGTTTTATGTTTAGTTCTTAGAATACTAGTTTAACACGCATGTATTTACATTTTTAGCAAGTACACCAATCTATATACCAGAAGTCAATGAGAATGTTGAACAGTTTGTTAGAAATTATTCTCTCTTAGGTGAAAGTAGTCATTTTCAAATCTGTAAATACCTATTTTATATGCAAATACACACACATTTCTTTTCATATAGGTATTGATAGAATAAGGTTGAAACTTATTTTTTGTATATATGAAAGTTTAAAAAATCTGTAATTTAGGGGGACAGGACCCCTTCAACTGGAATAAAGTGTCATAACTTTTTTCTGTTAATTTTAGCCATTTTTTCTGCTTATGCTAATTTGTTGTGTGTGCAATTACTTTTCATACGGTACACACTTTAAATCACCATTCTATGTCAATTAGGGACTGAGTTATGGTGGTTTGAAAATTTCCAGTCCCCCCCCCCCCCCCCTCAAAAAAGGGGGGAGCATAACTTTTGAACCATAACTCCGATTGAGCTGATATTTCAAATTTGGTACTTACTAACATAGACCATTCTATAAACCAAATTTAAGCCAAATCTATCAGGGTATGGTGCACTGTTTCTTTTTTTTTTGCATTTGCCATGGAATGAGCCTTTAGTGAGTAAGCTTAATTTTCTATGTTTTGCATGTAGTATTGTTACGTTTTGTAATAAATTATTAATAAGTGCATAAAGGAAAGTACAGTCCTCTTCCAATTTACGAACAAGTTATGTTCCTGAAAACTCATTCATAAATCAAACCCAATTTTCCCATTGACTCCCATTATAGAAGTTGCGATAAGTTCCTATGAACAAAAATCACTTCTCCAGAATGTCTTAAAATGCTACAAAAACATGTTCTTAGATCTCTACAATAATAAATATATATATGAATAATAAATGCAGTTAAGTAAAATTTTATAGTGGGTACATATTTTCTTGGGCTTAGCACCACCATTACTTCCACGTATGTGCACCATGCTTACTAGACATTTTGCATTGTATTAATACACAAAATTCCCAAAAAATAAGTGCAGCACCATATTGCACTTTTTTAATTCATGCGGGAGTTTGTAAACCAAAAAAATGGGGTACTGCACATCTGTTCTGTGCAATCATGGCCGTGTGGCTGAAGCTACTGCCATCTATATCATACAGAGAAAATGGGATGTAGGGTATGGTGGTGGTGAAGGTCACAGAAGTATGACTGAAAATGATGATAGTGATGAATAACAATTCTGTACATTTTCTCCTTAGGATTAAGTATACTGTAGAATAATGAGTATACAGCATTTATTGTACTGTAATGATTAATGCTGTTTCCAACCATTAATGACAGAGACCATTCACAATAGTAAAGACAAAATATTTTGTCTTTACTGTAGTGAATATGGTTCAGTAATGAAGGTCTTAAATACACTTAAAACATTTTATATGGTTTAATTTTAGTTTTTAGTAATATTTACTACTACCAAAAATATTGGTCACCTTCAGATATCTGCTGATGCTATGAAAAAATTCTGAATTTAATGAACAATTTTGTTTGCAACTACAAATTTTTTGTTTGTAAGTCAAGTGTTTGGACAAAATTGTTTTGTTCATTACTGCAAAAATTTGTACAGTGAGCATTCGTAAATCAGGGGAGGAGTATATATTTGCAAGAAAAAATATTGAAAAATGGGTTTTGAGTGAAAATTAGGATCACTGTTGGCTGATGCCAAATGTAACTTAATTTTTCCCATAAGAAGTCAAGTTTGTAAGTTAACAATTTTGAAAGTTAGGTGTTTTCAAATGCATCCTCATTAACTTAAAGGATACATATAGTATAAAAGAGAAAAATGGAGTTATCATTTTAAAATTTAGAAAATCTCCTGGGAGAATGCTCTTTTATCTTATTTCTCTTTGATGGTCCATTTTCAGTTTCTATAGGAGTGTTATAGATGTTTATTTGAAATTAGGTCAAGAATGCCTCATATTTAGGCTTAACATAACTTAACATAAATATCTGTAAAGAAAAAGGAGAAAATCAATTGTAAACATAAATATTATAAAAGTGACTACAAACACCAATGACAAAATCATCACATTCACCTCCCCAAAATAAGAACAATTGATACAGAAGTACAGTTAACACATTCACTGCCAAAGAAGAAAAATATTGTCTTTTTGACACAAATCAGTTGACCACCAAAGACAAGAAATCTTGTCTTGAACTTGTACATTATAAGCTTTATTTTGGTATATTTTGTTTAGAGATATTTTTAATTTTTGTTTAAAGTTTTCATGAGACCTTGTAGTTGGGTAAAAATTGTGAAAATGCTGGTGGTGGCTGGTTACCTTCTTGAAAAGTGCTAGTAGTGAATGTGTTAACAGTACAAATGATAAGGCATTATAAATTACAGTTCCAATTTTATTTGCAAGTTAATCACAAGGCGAAATACATTGCATCATAAGGTATTTTACTGCCCATGGATTGTATTACATTACAAATTAACGCTTTTGCTGTGCATAAATGACATCGTCATTCATCAAAAATTGATAATAGGAATACGGGTGACTGCGTCATTCATAAACTCTATTGCCTACAAACAAGCTCTCATTCTGCATATTCACTTGTTCATCATTTCTATGGTAACTTTAGTCTTCTATCTAGTGATTGATGGCAACTGTTTTGCTACTTGAATGCCCAACAGCATTAATTAATATAAGATCTACAGATTTACAGAAGCTAAGGCTAACAAAGACCCTAAGATCCACTCTAAGGTTAGCCCGAGAGAAAGGAAAGAGTAGGGGGTTAAGAGAAGAGAATAAGAGGTTAAGTAAGTAGCAAGACCTATCACTCGTGGGTTAACATTCATTCAGAAAAAGAGAAAAAAGACTCACCATCATCATCCACCAGCCACTGCCGACAAGTCGGGAAAATAGTCAGAGAGAATAGGAAAGGGGTGAAAGATGAAGAGAAGTAAAATAAGAATGCTTACAAACCATGCAAACACAGTCTTAACTCAGTCATACCATGCAAACTACAGACATGCAAGTAAAGAAAGTTACAGATGTGTGAGTAAAGAAAGTTACAGATGTGCGAGTAAAGAAAGTTACAGACGTGCGAGTAAAGAAAGTTACAGACGTGCGAGTAAAGAAAGTTACAGACGTGCGAGTAAAGAAAGTTACAGACGTGTGAGTAAAGAAAGTTACAGATGTGCGAGTAAAGAAAGTTACAGATGTGCGAGTAAAGAAAGTTACAGACATGCGAGTAAAGAAAGTTACAGACGTGCGAGTAAAGAAAGTTACAGACGTGCGTAAAGAAAGTTACAGACGTGCGAGTAAAGAAAGTTACAGACGTGCGAGTAAAGAAAGTTACAGACGTGCGAGTAAAGAAAGTTACAGACGTGCGAGTAAAGAAAGTTACAGACGTGCGAGTAAAGAAAGTTACAGACGTGCGAGTAAAGAAAGTTACAGACGTGCGAGTAAAGAAAGTTACAGACGTGCGAGTAAAGAAAGTTACAGACGTGCGAGTAAAGAAAGTTACAGACGTGCGAGTAAAGAAAGTTACAGACGTGCGAGTAAAGAAAGTTACAGACGTGCGAGTAAAGAAAGTTACAGACTTGCGAGTAAAGAAAGTTACAGACGTGCGAGTAAAGAGAGGATTAAAAAAAAAAGGTAAAGTTAAACAAAAAGTGGGTTAGTTTATACTACAAGCTACATCTACGTTTGTGTTACTTTTTTTTTTTTTTTTTTTTAATAATAATAATTTCATTGCTGGCATCACACGCTGGCATGTCACAAGCTGGCATTATCGTCAATAGACTCATCCTCGACCACCACCCCCAGAGCTCCTGTTGCTAATTGTTTTTTTATTTTAAACAACGTTAATATTTTTAAAATACCTATCAAAGAGTAGAGATAAGGCTTATAGGCTACATAAGCGCAATAAAGACAATTTGTGGTTACGAAACAACTACATATCGTATCTTTAAGACGTGAAGCGAAAAGTGTAATAAAAAAGTCCAAGCGCGAATTTGAAATCTCCATAGCTTGTGATGGTAAAGAAAACCCCAAGCAATTCTTTCAATACATCAACAATAGAAATCCAGTAAAAAGTGTCTTGGGGCCATTGAAAAATGTTAACAGAGAGCTAGTTTCTGAAAACAAGGAAATGGCTACCTTGCTAAATGAATTTTTTACATCAGTTTTTACTATAGAAGATATAACGAATATCCCTACAGTCATAGACATAATACCTTTTGATAATGGTAATATTTTGGATAATATTTTGGTTAGTGAAGGGGAGGTAATGTGCTATATTGATCAAAGAAAATGTGTAAATCACCAGGACTGGATTCCATATATCCCATACAACTAAAAGAATTAAAAGATAGCATTGTTGTGCTGCTGACAAAGATTTTGAATGTGTCTATTTCTGAGGGGTGTGTACCAGATAATTTCAAGTTAGCAAACATAACACCTATCTTTAAGAAAGGCGATAAAGGTGTGGCTGGAAATTACAGGCCAATCAGTGTCTTTTGTAGGTAAGCTACTGGAATCAATAATTAGGGATTGTATAGTTGAACACTTAGAATTGCATAACTTAGTTAGAAATATGCAGCACAGTTTTAGGCAAAGCAAATCTTGCTTAACTGATCTGCTAGAATTTTTTCAAAGTGTGATTGACATTTACGATAGTCATTAGGTGGTTGATGTAGTGTATTTAGATTTTCAAAAAGCGTTTGACACCATACTGCACAAAAGACTCCTTGAAAAAACTAAGGCTCATGGAATCAAGGGTGTAGTAATAAATTGGATAGAAGAGTGGTTGTGAGGTAGGAAACAGAGGGTGGTCATTGATGGAGTGGCGTCGTGTTGGGCTAATGTAGCGAGTGGCATTCCTCAGGGTATCTGTATTGGGCCCCTTGCTTTTTCTTATATATATCAATGATTTAGATGTTGGCCTAGTCAGTATAGTTTCAAAGTTTGCGGATGACATGAAGCTGGGTAGTAGGGCAATTAATGACGAAGATAGAGGTAAAATCCAGGAAGATCTGAATAAAATTGTTGATTGGTCAGTCACATGGCAAATGAGATTTAACATCGATAAGTGCAAAATTTTACATATAGGTTTGCATATAGTATGTCAGGGAAAGAGTTAGCAAGCGTAGAGCAGGAAAAAGATTTAGGAGTTATAGTCACTGGTGATTTAAAAGTAGCGAAACAAAGTACAGCAGCGGTCAATAAAGCGAACAAAGTGTTAGGTTTTATAGCTAGAAATTTTGAGTACAAATCGCGCGATATTATAGTTCCTCTTTACAAATCATTAGTTAGACCCCATTTGGAGTATACGATCCAATTTTGGAATCCGCATATGCAAAAAGATATAAACAAACTCGAAAGAGTTCAAAGACGAGCAACTAAGATGATTCCGTTGCTTAGGTTGAAGTTGTACGAGGATAGGCTTAAGGAGTTAAAATTGACTACACTCGAGACTAGGAGGCTAAGGGGTGATCTAATCCTGGTTTTCAAAATTATGAATAGGTTCGAAAATGTAGAGATAGCTTTTTTGAAATATCTCAATATAATAGGACTAGAAATAATGGGTGTAAGTTGACAAGTAGAAGGTTCGAGACAGCATTTGCCAAAAACTTTTTTACGCATAGAATAGTAAATAGGTGGAATAGTTTGCTGGTAGAAGTAATTAGTAGTACATCTATAAACATGTTTAAAAATCGATTAAATGCATATGTTGATAGACTGGGTATAGTTTAAGGTAGTAAAATTGAGGCTTTGTGGTTTGGAACCCACGTAAAATTGTAGGTCCCCTCCACCACCACGGAGGACATGCACAATACACAATTACGAATGCAGTTAGGTAGACCAGCCATGAGTGGATCCTAGGGTCTTTGTTGGTCTGAAACATTATAACATTATAACATTATAACGTTATTATATTAATGCTGGTGGAGTTCATGACTGGCGCAGGAAGATTATTCCCTTTATCAATTACTTTAAACGTAAAGAAGTTTTTAACGATATTAGTATTGAAACGTCTGCCACGCAACTTAAATCCATTATTACGAGTATTGCTATTATCGAAAGTGAACAGTTTGTCAAAATTTACATTATTGATGTTATTAATGATTTTCAAAACCACTAAGCTCCCCCCTTTAATGTCCTAGTTTCGAGTGAATGCAAGTCTAACTCTTTAATCCTCTCTTCGTAAGGCTTGTTGTGCAATGATGGAATTAGTTTTGTGGCACGACGCTGAACCATTTCTAACCTATCAATATCCTCACAGAAATATGGGCACCAAAACTGAATGGCATATTCTAAATGAGGCCTGACTAGGGACTTGTAAAGGGGCAATATAATATCCTTTGATTTAAATTTGAAATTACCTGCTATGAAGCCTAACATCCTATTAGCTTTTGTGCAAGACTCCAGGCACTGGTTCCTAACCTTTAAATCCTTAGATACGCGTATGCCTAAATCTACTTCCTCATCAATGCTTGCTAACTCTCTACCATCCATTGTGTACGTGTAATTATTGTTACGAGAACCTATATGCAAAACTTTATATTTGTCTACATTAAATTGCATCTGCCACTTATCCATCCACTCCATAATCCTATTTACATTGTCTTGGAGCCTATTTCTATCATCCTCGTTAACAACCTTACTGCCTATTTTAGTATCATCCGTGAATTTTGACACATTACTAGTCAATCCTACATCTATGTCATTAATGTAAATTATGAATAGCAATGGGCCTAACACTGAACCCTGTGGGACACCGCTGCCTACATCCAACCACCCCGATTTCCTAACATTAACAACAACCCTCTGTCTCCTAGCACGAAGCCATTCCTCTAACCAGTTAGCTACTTGACCATGTATACCGTGCGCTTTAACCTTTGCAATTAATTTTCTATGCGGAACTGTATTGAATGCCTTTTTAAAATCTAAATAAATAACATCAGCCACTCTAAGCCTATTGTATTCGCGCACTATTTCGTTATAAAATTCTAACAAATTAGTTAAACAAGATCTATGGCGTCGAAACCCATGCTGACTACTATTAATCAAATCTTACTTTCTAAGTGATTGATGATACGATCCCAAATTATGGATTCCAAAGTTTACCGACAAATGATGTTAAGCTAATGGGCCTATAATTGCTAGCTACTGTGCAGTTGCCTTTTTTAAAAATAGGCATGACGTTAGCTAATTTGAAGTCTTCAGGAATAATCCCCGTTTTGAGTGACTGATTAAAAATCTTTGTTAAGGGGTCTACGATAACATCTTTCAAATGTCTGGGATAAAGAGCGTCAGGGCCTGGAGCCTTGCTAACTTTTAGCCTATCGATATAATGCACAATCTCACCCTTGTAAACAGTTATTTCATCCAAAATAGTTTTGCTACTAAATGGAACAATATCGTCCACGTTGGGGACATTATTTACGTCTTCTACAGTAAAAACTGTCACAAAAACGTTAATGAAAATACCTGCCATTGCCTGAATGTCAGAAGCCAAAGCGCCATTAACATCCACTAGAGGGCCTATGTTATCTTTTATCGGCTTATGATTATTTACATATTCAAAAAACTTTTTTAGATTATGTTTACTATCCGCAGCTATAAGTATCTCTAAATTACGCTTAGCATTCCTAACTGATCTTTTAACCTGACGTCTAAGCTCGATATATATATTAAAGTTAGCTGCTGTGCCATTGCGCTTATTAAGTCTATACGCTCTATTACGCTCGTTTATGAACTTGCCTATTTCCCTAGTCCACCACTTGTGCCTACCATGATTTCTAGCACGCTTGGGTCTACAAGGAATGAACTCCCTTTCAATATTCATAAAACAGTACCCATCAGGATGTCATGTTGTATCATTAGTGTGGCTTCTCTCTCTCAGAACATACCCGTAGCCACGTTGAGGCAGATGAGGCAGCTGCCTCGTCTGGCTTAATGGACATTTTGGATCAATGGGGAAATTGAATTTCAAAGGAAATCTGAGAAAATTGACAGAAATAGGATTTTACCTGTCTCATACAACTATATTATTATTTATTATTTTAATAATAAATAATTATAATTCTAATTAATAAAATTATATATAAAATAATTAATGGCCTTCAGCCATCAGTCAAGTAGCAAATGATAAGAACTGGTTTCTGGTCATATCAATGTAATGCACTCAAACCACAAATAACATGAATAAAAACATAGAGTAGCAACATTTAAGTGAAGTTATTATTGTCCAATTCACTCTGTTACTATATGCCCAAAGTGCATGATTTTGTGCTAGGATCAAAAAAATCTTCTGAAGGAGCATGGCCCCGGACCCCCTAGTAGGGCTATTTTCGCCTCATCTGTTTTTAAGCTCTGGCTACGCCCTTATAGAAGGATATAAAAAAACTTTTATTTTGTGAGAGTGATTCAATTAGTGATAGTGACAGTGATGATGAAGCTGTAATTGATATTACTAAATTAGATAATCCTGCCTTAGGTGATTTTGGAAATTTGCTTGAAGGGGGGAAAGTGACTCAGATGCCTTGGGTGACAAAAATGAGCCAGAAACAAAAAGAAAATGCGAGGTTGCAGACACCCCTTTGTTCACTTGGAGAGATTTAGGGAAAAGCATTGGAAATCTACGCAATATAGAAAAATTTACAAGGAAAAATTAAGTCAATTTCTTTGATAATTAATGCACATTCAATGTACGATGTGTTTTATGAAGTTTTTCCTGATAAAATTTTTTAACTAGTGGTTACAGAAACTAACAATTATGCCAAGCAATATTTGGCTTCTAAGACTAAAACCTTCTTCAAGATACAAACAATGGTACCCAACTACCATTGAGGAAATGAAAAAATTCATAGGCTTATATTTGCTCATGGGTATAGTTCATGAGCCTAAGATAAATATGTATTGGGCAAAGGATGAATTCATTGCCAATACAAGATGCACTTGGAATATACACCTTTGTAAAGAAGAAAAAGTCACTTTTCTTGAATTCTGTTTGGCAATAGTAAAAGAACTGACAGCTACTTCAAAGCCAGTCCTGGATAAGGTGACTTCCTAGGCTAGTTGGGAAGCATTTCGTAGAAACAATAACACCCAAAAAGAGTCACAATCCCCCAAAAAGATGTTGTGTATGTTACCTTCATGGAATAGTGTCACAATCCCCCAAAAAGATGTTGTGTATGTTACCTTCATGGAATAGTGTCACAAAGTTGCTATTAATGCAAAACCTGCTCTGACAAACCTGGATTATGCATTGAATGTTTTGAAATCTTTCATACTGAACTAAACTTCTAAACTCTACTACTTTATTTTTATATTTTAGGCAGGGTTGTTTGGTTTAAACCATGGTTTAAATCATTTAAAAAAAAAAAAAAAAAAAAAAAGTATGTGAAGAAGAAATAAAAGAATACCGGCAACCTTGCATTTATATTTTCTGCATGCATGTATTTCCATTAATCTAAACCCCACTTGCATGATGGAGATCTATCAGGGAACTGTCTGAAGATGTGCAGAACAATGCATCAGTATTCATAACTGTCATCTCATGCTGCAGTTGAAAGAATTTTTTCTGCTTTTGGACTGATACAGTCCAAATTAAGAAATAAATTAGGAGTTGATAAAGCTTCTAAACTTGTATTTATTTATAAATGTTTTAACAAATAGCTAATGTGAAATAAATTTAGAGGCTATATCTATAAACTTAAAGGCCAAAGAACAATATATTTTTCTTTTGTTTATTTTTCTATTCAGTACTGTACCATACATTAAAGGATTTTTATTTTTTTAATATTTGTTTAGCTATATGCACAAAGTCAAGTTAAATGTTTATTTTATTTAGTTTATGGTTAAACTATTGATTTCTTTCTTTTTTCTAATTGTCTGCAATTAAATTATATGAGAAATACTAAAAGTTTTCAATTTCCTCAATTTATATATATAAGCCAACAGGCTGTATATTAAAAAAACAATTTTTTTTTTTTTTTTTAATCAAACCTGATTTTAGGATTATCTTAATTTTAAGGTAGGTAAGTCATTTTAATTTTATAATTAAAATTATATACATTAATTGAAATTATAATTAAATTAAATTAATTCAAATAATTAAAATTATATATGTAGCTATATAAAATACACAAAACTGTGCATGTAGAGCCAAAAATTGCCGCAGGTTCATCCCAAGCATAACCTGTGTACTGCAGCAAAAGGGTTAAGGCAATCCACTGCCTGCTGGACACGAACAGACCTATGCAAGTCAGAGCAAATATTAGAAGTCTCCGCAGAGGATGGAACATCAGAAGTTTTGCCAGTTCTGTATGGAGGATCACGACCCTCCCTACATTTGGGGCATTCCAGGAGAGATCACCCAATGCATGTCACCACTCTGACTCGGATTTTGATGAAAATTGACATATAGGTTCTTCCGGGTGCTGATTTCGCTGGTTCAAATAAAAGAAGTTCTATGACCCATAGTTTTTGAGATGGGCCCCCAAAATCTTGGGGGCCCCACTTTACCACCTAACTTTAATGGGCAATAACTCCCAAACATCTTGTCATAGACGTATAAAACTATACATTTTTAGAATCACCATGAAGAGATCTATTAAATGATACCACATTCAAATGTGTAGAACAATAATGAAAAATTTCCCTCCCTTTTTTATTTTTATTTTTTACCCCCACCCTCCCTAGACAGTGAAATAAAAAAAAAAAAATTTCATTTATTAAACTTCCATTACAGTAATTGTTAAAAGATACAAACAATAAAAAATGTGGGTATCAAGTTGCAAGATATTTTAAAAATTATTGAAAAAATATGTACATTGTGAAATTTTGACATTTTTACGCCTGCAGACTAAAATAGAGAACTATAAATGATATATTCACATGAATGAAAATAAACAGCAAAAATACAAATTGAACACACACATTACATAAAGTTGATTCATAATTACATGAGTTTTTTCAACTCATTTTCTGGGGAAACATATTGAATATGCATTGTTCCTGGCTTTAAAGTTTGTGTGCTTAATAAACCTAAAATTTTACCTCTTGATATGTTATAATGTAACATGTCAAGAGATTTGTGCAAAAAGCTAACCTCAAAGTCATCAAATTCCTCATTATAGGAATGTACAAATCCCAACCATTTCTGATCATTGTAAGTACAAACTATGTACTCTCCTATTTTTGGATTAACTTCAACATTATCTTCACCCAGAAAAGCTTTGTTTATAATCCTCACTTCACCAACTTCATCAGAAGAAAATTCAAATGCTTTTATGTTATTTGCATTAATAGGTCCAAATATGTGGAATTTTTGTTCTTGTTAGCTGCATACTTTTTTCATATTTGTCAATTAAAATTTTTTCCATAGCTCCAATTTCTTCAGAATTTATTAAAAAAAAATTTATGCTGTCACTTATATTGTTTGAACAAAATTCAAAAACGTGTTCTGGTGTTAATATTTGATTTGTGAATGTTCTCTGCATACTTGCTCTGGCTACAGATCTTTTCACTGTACCCCTAATCCCATCACAAGTGCTCTTACCATGGCTTGTGGCAAAGAAATGCCACTCTCATTCCCACCCAAAATCTTTTTCATGTTTACAAATGTTAACAAAGTTGAAACGATTTTTATATTGTCCTGCACATCCATCAGTAAAATGTAATTTTTTGATATGAAGGTGGGATTTTCTAATAATAGGTATGAGTGTATATAAAAAAGTGTAAACCATTGTAGTGTTATATTTTGTATTTGGAGATAAAAAACAATACTTGCTTGAATGTTTTGTTTCATTACTTTCTGGTTCCTTATAATATAATACAAAGGGATGCACTGTGCATTGGGTATTTTCCCAATGAAAACCTTGGGCTGCATCCTGTACTACAAATTAGTAGTTTTCCGAAAAGTCACCAAGAACTACAGCTGTATGGCTATTTAAATTATTCTTCAAGTTTTTTAGGAATGCACTCTGATTCTTTGCTATAAAGTGATGACGTGTCAATTTGACAATTTTTGTGCTTAATGAATTTATAAAATCATGTACAGATTATTTTTTTTCAACTATATTGCATCGATCTGTAATAACCCACTGTTTATATTTTATTTCCTCACATTCAGGATTGTTAACACTGAAAAGTGAGCAAAAAATTCTTAATACCTTGTTCTTTTGGACAGAGATTACATACTTGCATCATGCAATTCCTGTTGTTAACATCACACACTGCTTTCTCCATAAGAGTTGTGTATTCTAACCCTTTGACACCCAAAGCTGAGAATTGTATTTTGGCATTCTGGTGGTATGTACATACACACAGAATGGGTACCAGCAGCTCCAGCTAAAACACAATGTCTGAGGAAGGCTGGCAAAACTAGAGAAGCCAATTTGGGGACTATCTGGATTATTTTTATAGAGACTAAAAGCTTCTTTCAGATTCATTAACACCAGTCTTTTCTGCACAGATTCTTTATACCCACTTTCATTTCTGATACTCAGGCAGTCTTTTGTACCTGGGCACAAATGACTAATTTCATCTGATTCCAAAAATTTCTGAACAAAATTTTTAGTACCTTTAGTTATTACTTTTTCTTTTGACATGGGTTCAATTTCAGGAATAATTCCAAGTCTTTGTTTTATATTTCTGCTTTTCTTAACTAAATATTCAATTGTCTGAAATAGATTTATAGTTTTTGATATGGTAAATGGAGATAATGTCAATATTTTGAGTTTCCTCTCATAACTGTCAGTAGAATGGAAAGCTTCCACCAGTTCATTCATGAGATGAATCATTGACCTGAAATAAATCATGAATGTATAATAGCTATAAACAAAACATTACATGTGCATATTAAATTTTTTGGATTATAATATTGATTTCAAGTGTAACAAAATGAGCATTCTTTGAGGTAGAGTCAAATTAAACCAAAAATTATTTTGTGACCAAATATTATCAAAACCCTGTTATCATTTTAGTTTGTGACCAGATGTATTCCAAGTGATTTTATGGGCCCTCATTGATCTCCAATCTTTAGGTAGTTGTGCTTCTAGTTTCTACTATCAAAGGTGAATACCTACATTTTGTTTTCATGCTTCAGTTTTAGTTTAGGTATATTCCTACTTAATAATAGTGTATCATTTTAAAATTCATACCTTTGAGTTTCAAGATCCAACTTTGTAGCCTTTGATGGGCTTGGGATCTCAATTTCTAAACTTGTTTCTAGATTTTGTTTTAAATAACGATGTGCTTTTTCTATTGTTTGAAGAGCTTTTGCTTCTTTTCTTGAGGAACCCAAACCATCTGAAATTTTTGAACTAATAAATATTTGACTCTATTTGATATGGACAATAATAATTAATATGTTGCGGAAAAACTGTCTTGAAAGTAAATGCATTATAAATAAATAATATAAATAAAAAATTATAAATATAAAAAGTACCTATCATTAAATACTTACGCTTCTTCACTGGAGTCACAGCAAGACTTTCTAGAACTTGAGAAACCTCTTCTTTGGCATTACTTGATATATCAGGTCATCCCATAAGTAATGTCATTTTTTAGATCGGAATTTGAAGGACAAAAAAAAACTTACAAACTTTTTAATCTAGTACAGTATATATTTTCCATTGGAATCACTGACACACTGCCAACATCCTACAAGCTTTTCAATGCCATGTTTATAAAATTCAGGCGGTTTTGAGGCAAAAGACATACAAAGACTGGTGTGCAGGTCATCTAAAGAAGTATACTGTTTCTCATCAAGATAGTTTTGCAGACTCCTGAAGAGATGATAATCTGAAGGCGCAAGGTCTGGAGAATATGGAGGATGTGGAAGTTTTTCCCACCCAAGCTCCTCAATTTTTGCAGAAGTGATCCGAGTGGTATGAGGATGTGCGTTGTCATGGTGGAACACAATTCCTTTCTGATTAACCAAAGAAGGTCTCTCTTCTTTTAGTGCAGTGTTCAATCGATCCAGTTGTTGACAGTAGACTTGAGCGGTGATTGTTTGGTTGTGTGGTAAGGTTTCAAAGTGTATTACACCACCTTTATCCCACCAAGCACTAAGCAGGACCTTCCGAGGGTGAAGATTTGGTTTTGGCTGTAGTGTCGCTGGTTCTCTGGCACAAACCCACTGTCGACGGCGCTTAACATTCTGGTACAGTATCCACTTTTCATCACCAGTCACTGAATGGTGCAAAAATGGATCTTGGAGTTCACGGGAATGAAGAGCTGTGCTAATGTTTACCCGCACCCTCAGATTGTCGACTGACAATTCATGTGGCACCCATTTTCCTAACTTAGGCACTTTCCCGAGTTGTTGCAAATGTTGATGGATGGTGGATGGGGGTGAATTGAGTTTCTGGGCCAATTCTTTGACAGTTGTTAAACAGTCTTCTTTAAGTGCAGCTAACAGTAGGTCATCATCAAACTGAGCAGGGTGTCCAGAGCATGCTGCATCTGTCAAACGGCAGTCACCATTCCTAAACTTTTGAAACCATCTTTGACATTTCCTCACATGCAGAATATCGTTGCCATAAACGTCCTGAATGTTTCGCGTTGCTTCAGTAGCACTATTCCCTTTTTTGAAATTGTAAATCATTATATGCTTGATATGCTCTTCTGATACCACCATGTTTATGTGGGGTTCACATAAAGCAAAACACACATCTTCACTGGTCAAGGTTTATAAAGTATGTAGCGAAACATGATAGAGCTCCTCTGAGATATAACCTTCAGAAAATTTATGCTTAAACTGAGTAGGACTAGTTTAAACTTAATCTATCGTAAAAAACGACATTACTTATGGGATGATCTGATACTTGGATCATATTCATCACTTTCTGAAATAACATTCTCAGAAGACTGATCAGACTCTTCACTTTGTGATGTTAATAGCAACTCTGGTCTCTGGGTCAATAATTTTCTACAGTTGCTGCATAGTACGGTATTCCTTTGTAGTTTCCATTTACATCGATCATAAAGTGATTGGCTGATGGTTCTTATATCCTTGTGTATCTTTTTCTCATATTTTTGTAAAGGATCATCACAGTATCTAACCAATTTTCATTACTAAAAATACACAATTGTAAATCTCAAAAATAAGGTATGATTTGACTCAAAATAAGCACGTGTAATAAAAATAAGCATAATTATCAAACATTTGAGAGAGAGACTGTGTAAATATGAGTTATACATAGGATGTAAATATATTATTTGTAGTTCTCTATTTTTGTCTGCGTAAAAATGTCAAAATTTCACAATGTACATATTTTTTCAATTTTTAAAATATCTTGCAACTTGATACCCACTTTTTTTATTGTTTGTATCTTTTAGCAGTTACTGTAATGGAAGTTTAATAAATGAAATTTTTTTTTGGGGATTTTACTGTCTAGGGGGGTGGGTCAAAAATAAAAATAAAAAAGGGGGGAAATTTTTCATTATTGTTCTACACATTTGAATGTGGTATCATTTAATAGATCTCTTCATGGTGATTCTAAAAATGTATAGTTTTATAGGTCTATGACAAGATGTTTGGGAGTTATTGGCCATTAAAGTTAGGTGGTAAAGTGGGGCCCCCAAGATTTTGGGGGGTCCATATGCCAAAAACTATGGGTCATATAACTTTTTTATTTGAACCAGTGAAATCAGCACCTGGAAGAGCCCCATATATCAATTTTCATCAAAATCTGGGTCAGAGTGGTGACATTTTTTAATTTTTGGGTGATTTGTCCTGGAATGCCCCATTTCACAGTTTCTGGAGTTATCTCTTGGGTATCTAGAGAAGTTTTATCAGTGTTAGCAGGTAGTTCATCAGTTGCATGATCAGGCAAATCACTTCCTTGAGGCACTAAATTATGTATTGATACTGTAGACTCGTTACTATCTGAAAAACGAATATGGCATACTGGGGATTGGCTTCTCATAGTTTGGCCTCAAATTTTGACACTCATGTGCCATTTTACAAGGACAAGTCTTGGGAAGGTGAGCCATGTAGGGATGGAATCTTAATTTGCAGATTTACGCTGGTAATTAAAATGACACTTGTGTAGGGTAGCATTTGTAGCAGTTGACAGCAGTAAGTATATGGCATGCAAAGCATCAGGAAGGGCTAGTTCCCATTGCGAAGGTTGTAGGTTACACAAATGTAGTGTCAAAGACAAGGTATTCCAGATTATTCCATTGTACCTCTCACATTGCTCATTTCCTTGTGGATTATAAGGCATTGTTCTGCTAGTAGAAATTCCAAGTCCATGAAGAAAGTGCTTCAATTGACTTGACATAAAAGGGGCACCTATCAGAAAGAGAAGTTGAAGAAGATGCTTAATAATGGTTTGAGAGGTCATAACAGTACACAGATAAACAAAAGGAAAATGAGAGAATTCATCAATCACAGTCAAGGTATACTTATTAGAAGTAGAGGAAGGCAATGGATCTTTGAAATTGATATTTAACCTTTCAAAAGGAGTGGTAGCTTTAAGTGGGATGGATGTGGCTGATAAAATCTTGGCTTACACTCAGCATATACAGGGCAAGAACTAATTAACTTCTTTACCTCATCTACTGAGTATGGCAAATCCTTGCTTCTAACATTGAAGTCAGTAAGTCTGGTGACACCTGGATGGCATAAGGAATTGTGCAGCTCAACAAGGACATTAGTATTAACTGTGAAACATGTTCTGGAAAAAGCATCTGCAGATACATTCTCCTTACTAGGCCAATACATGATATCATAATCCTAGCAGGAAAGTTCTATTGTCCATCTCATTATTTTATCATTCTTGATTTTACTACTTATGCTTGGTACCGTATTGAAAATGAATGCCACAGATTTCTGATCAGTTATCAATGTAAACCAACATCCTGCCAAATAATGTTTCCATTCATGCAGAGACTCTACAATAGCATAGGCCTCTTTTTCTACAGAAGAATGCCTCTTTTCACTACTGCTTAGAGTTCTAGAAAAGAACACTACAGATCTTCCAGCTTGATTGAGCATGGCAGCAATAGCATAGTCTAAACTCTAAAGCATCAGTTTCCACCACAAATGGTATAGACTCATTGATTGAAGAAGCAACAGCATTAGCAATATCCTGCTGAAGAGTCTCAAAACTTAATCAAGCATCATCAGATAATGGAAAATCCTTTCCTTGCACTAGTGGCCTAATTTTATCAGAGAATTTCAGTATCCCACTGAGAGTAAAGAGAATATCCACTCACTCTCTGTAGTGATTTGGAATTACAGGCAGCCCCTGAGATATGAACATCTGCACTTATGAACAAACTCCCATAAAATAGTAGCTTAGCCACAAATATTCAATGGAGTCATGGTACCACTGAATTTAACATTAATACTATCATGTTGCTGTAGAATATCATGACCCAATATAACATTTGAACAAAGATTAGATAGAACAGGAAGTTGCTGAACATTTTTATAAATGTGATTTTGTATCTTAAGACTAACATCACAGTACCCGATAATTTGAGGCAATAGAGAAGTCTCAGCTGTAGTTACTTGACCAGTCCCAGGTAAGATGTTCAGATTATAAAGATTGACAAGTTGCTGACCAATATAACTATGGGAGCTCCCTGTATCAATAAGTGCCTTTATGCAATGTCTCTTTAGTAATATCTCCGCAGTTGCTTCATTCAAACTGTCAGAAGTAGCAGCCACTGAGGATGCCAGCATAGCTGATACTGCTGCAGATCTACAAACTCTTGAAAAATGGCCTTTCTTGTGGCACTTGTTACAGTCAGCTTGACAAAAATGATGAGGATGGCACTTATTTCCACAGAAAAGGCATTTTGACATTTCTGAAGACAGCAACAACAGTTCTATCTTCATTATTAGTATCAGGTAAAATATGAACAGACTGATTATTAACATCTGCAGTACCTGGTGTAGGTGCAGCAGCAGCAGCACTCAGAGGAAGAGTAGGATTTGTATATGATTATGAGCACTTTTGAGCCAGATCCAAGCCTCAAGCTTGATCAAAAGAAGCCTGAAGTTCCAAAGTTTTATTTTCAAGCAGACACTGATGGATGAGACTTGAATGAAGTCCACTAACAATTTAAGCATCACAAATAGCTTCTTCTCTATATTTTTAAGCAGTTACAGGTTTATAATTACAGTCTAAACTAAGCTGTTTGAGAGTTTGTAAAAATTTATCCAATGTCTCACCAGGTTGTTGCCACTGAGATGTAAGATGATGTCAGGCAAATATTTCATTTTTAGGCTTCACATATAGTTCTGAGTGTATTTCAATAGCACACTCATAAATTGTACAGTCAGAGATATATTCAAATACAGGAGGAGAAATATAGTTGATGAATATATTCAACTTATTAGGCTGATGCTGTTTGATAGCTGCAAGAAAATTAGTGAAAGTTTGATACCAATGCTTCCATTCCTTAGCAGCTGTGCTGGTATTAGGATTAGCTTCAGAATGTTCAGGGTGTAAAACTTTGTCCATCTTGTTATATGAAAGATAACTGAATAAATTTTAGCACTCTCTTGTTGAATAAATTGTTGTAGACATTTATTTGAAATTAGGTCAAGAATGCTTCTCATAGTTAAGCTTTATTCAACAAAAGGAAATCAACATAATTATCTGTAAAGAAAAAGACAATACATTACAAAAGGAGAAATCAATTGTAAACATAAATACTATAAAAGTGATTACAAAAACCAATGACAAAATCACCACAAGGAGTTTCTTGAAAAGGCCAACCAATATCTAGTTGGTCTATACTCATACTATAACAAATAATTTTATACAAACAACCGTGAACAGAAAGTTTTGAGCCAGGGAGACCATAACATTTACTTCACTTCACTTACCATTTCCAGTACTTTAATCCAGTTTCATTGAATTTGGATGTGAAACTCAGTTTGATGGATGTGGTATTCTTGTAAATTTATGGATTGACTGGCTTTTCTTAATTTCACGAAACAGTATGAAATTTTGTACAAGTGTGGTCTGACTAAATATATAGATAAACTTTGGTTCCAGTTGTCATTTCAAAGAGGATAAGGTATTGTTTTTCAGGTTATGAATTTCTTTCACTCTTATCTTTGTAATTACTGCTGTAGGTAAAGGCCAATAAAACACATTTAGCTAGTACTTGGGTTGGCATTAATAAACCTGTCCCAAAAAGTAAATAGCCTAAATCTAAAAACAGTTTCAAAAGTAGTAGTAATTATTTTGGGTATAAGTAATTCTTATTGAACTTGTACACTACCTGTACCTAAATGATTCTACAAGTTTAATCAAAGCCAACCTATATCTAATCAGGCAACACTTGTACAAAATTTAATACTCTTTTTGTAAAATTGCTGGAAAGACAGTTAGTCCATTACATTGCAGCATTTTACCCTTCAGGTGCCTTTAGTTTTTTTTATGAAGTGAAAGTATAGTAGATGCTCATTATTCAGTTTCAATATTCATGGTTTCAGTTATTCATTGTTAAATTTGTGTATATGGTACTAATTCACTATTTATGGAATCAAATTTTGTCTATTTACAGTTCATGCCAACCACATCTATACAGCTGTTTGCTGTAGCAGTGCGTTGCAAGAATGTCCCATACCCCACCATTATCATAATCATCTGTTGTTGTCTATTATTATAATATAGTTGTCATTATTTTCTAATTTAATTCTTTTTGCAGTTTTGATTGCCCTTTAAAATGGCTCCAAAGAGAAAGGAAAGTATTGAGAATGGATCAAGTGCAAAAAGATCCAGGAAATAATGTCATTGAGCTAGGAAATTGAATTATTAAACTGAATGGCTAAGGGTGAAACTGCAGCATCATTGGGCAGATTGTATGGCATAAATGAGGCAACAAGTACATTCTACTAAGAAAAATTAAAAAAAAATTAGAGCAAGTGTAGCATCTAGTGTCCCTCAAAGTGCAAAGGCATCTTTTGTTGCTTGTCACTCAACATAGTAGAAATGGAAAAGGTACTAAATATCTGGATAGAGGACAAGACTAAAAAAAAATGCCCATTGAGTGGCCCAGTGATAGGGGCAAAAGCCAAGAACATTTATGACCACCTTGTGCAAACTTTGGGTGCCAAAGGTGGTAGCAGTCAGGCATAGGGTAATTGTAATTTGTAATTGTAATTTATTATAATTACATTTTTTCATGTAATTGGCAAGTAATTGTAATAATTAATTACATTATGAAATGAAGGTAAGTGACACAATTACAGTCAATTACCTTGAATTACATGAATATTAAAGTTAATGGGTCATACTTATAATTTAAACTACTCGCTCATCATGTCTCAAGGAACTTTCTTTTGAAATAAAATGTTATTCTTTTTATTTGAAATAAAATGTTCCTGACTAAAGTACCAGTTTTTGTCCTTATTATTATTTTGCTAAAATATTTTTTTTTATGCAGGAAGGAGGGGTCAAGGGCAAATACCCACAAAAGCACCCCCTCCCCACCTCCATAGAAGAAGATAGCCAAAATCAAGGTCCAGAGTTTTTGAGATGCCTAGATATTCTGCATTTGAAAAATGGGAGGTCATAGACAGGAGGAAAGATGGAGTGAGGAAGATTGTTCCAAAGTTGACTGGTTGAGCAGATGAAAGATTGAAAATACTGATTAACCCTTACATTAGAGAGTTGAACAGAAAAGAAGTGAGAAAGTGTAGAAAGTCTGGTGCTGTGTGCTTTCCTTAAAGGAGGCAGCATGCAGTTAGAGAGTTCAGAAGAGCAATGTCCATTATGATAGCGATAGTAAAGAGAGAGAGAGGCAACATTGTGGAAAGAGAGAGAGAGTTACAAGGAAAAGTAGTACCTCAAAAGGCCTTGCAGCCCATACCAAGGAGGTACCAATGGCAATGGGTGCCAGGGAAAAATTCATATACCCTCAAATAGCATGTAAGATTCAGTAACCTTTTCTTGAACAGATCCACAGAAGAACTGTTCACAACATCTGAAGGTAACCTGCTCCACATATAACAGATCTTATAGGCAAAGTAATTCCCACACACACTAGTCCTAAACTGTTTCAAATCCAACTTCCAACCACTGTTGTGAGTTGGGTTATCATTTAAACTAAACATGCTTCTAAAATCGACATTGTTGAACCTGCGTAAGAACTTGAAAACCTCAATGAGTTGATGGCACAGCCTCTGAGTTTCCAGCAAAAACAAATTCAGGGCACGTAAGCGTCAATTGTAGCCCATATGCCTAACGGAAGGGATTAACTTTGTGGCCCTCGCCTGGACTCACTCCAGCCTCTCAATATCTTTCCTGAGGGTGGGTGACCAGAACTGCACAGCATACTCCAGGTGTGGCTGTACCAGAGAATTGTACACAGAGAGAGCACAATCTCCTTGTTCCGAAACTGAAATTGGCTCCTGATATAACCCAACAGCTTCTGGGCTTTCTTTTCCACCTCTACGCACTGTTTTGTAAACTTAAGGTTGCTGCTAATTAGCACACACAAGTCCTTTTCCAAATCAGTGGCCTCAATATTACTCCCCAACATTGAGTAGTCCGACTTGGGATTGGCATAGCCAATGTGCATCACCTTGCATTTACCCAAGTTAAACGGCATTTGCCATTTTTTGGATCACTCTCCTATCCTACCTAGGTCCACACGCAGTTGCTTGATCGCCCCCAGTGTCCCAACATTGGCCCCAAGCTTGGTGTCATCAACGAATTTGGCGATCCTACTGATGATGCCACCCCAAAATGGAACCCTGAGGAACCCTGCTAGTGACTGAGGCCCAACCTGAACTAACTCCTTTAATTACAACCCTCTGCCATATTCTTCAGCCAGTTTTCAATCCACCTACCTATCTCCCCACTGATACCTAATGCGCGGACTTTCACCATTAGCCAGCAGTGAGATACCTTATCAAAGGCTTTCTGAAAGTTGAGATAAAGTATATCAATTGCCCTACTCTTATCATACTCACTCAACATGATATGGAAAAACTCGAGCAAGTTGGTGAGACATGACCTATGCCATCTAAACCCATGTTGGGAGTCCCCAAGCAGCTTGTAGGAATCCAAATGGTCAATGATCCTATCCGCTATTATCCCCTCTAATAATTTACCTACAACTGAAGTGAGACAAATGGGATGATAGTTCCTTGGACTTTCGTGGTCCCCTTTCTTAAAGATAGGGGTCACATTGGCTTCCCTCCAGTCACCAGGGACCTGGCCCATCTCCAATGATTTGTTGAAGACTTCGCGAGGGAGTGTGGGGGTGGGTCAGGTTATTGTTGTGGGGTGGGACAATGGCGCGGGAGTGCTGTACCAGTTAACTTGTGAGTGCCACTGTACATGGGTTGGCTCCTCCTCCTGTTGGAGAAGGGGGATGTCTTGTGCGGTCTATCGTGCCCGCTGCTGATGGATGGTGGGCATCCTCTAGACAAGACGGGAAGTGACGTGGATGCACCGAATCATTTGCAAATGACTTTCTGGTGCGAAGCTATCATCCGTGGGATTTATGCCTGAAAGCCTCTGAAGGCAGAATCCCTTCTGAGATGCCGTGGTACCGCATGCTCGTGCGACGCTGCGAGAAGTACCAGTCCATTGGATGTGGTAGCAGTGGCTTTCATCATTCGTCTGCTCTTTGGTCTTTCCCGCCTGTAGCCTCTTGCTGGGCTTGCGAAAATGAGAGAGAGAGAGAATTACAAGGAAAAGAAGTACCTCAAAAGGCCTTGCGGCCCATACAGAGGAGGTATCAATAGCAAAGGGTGCCACGGGAAATTTTCTACACACACAAATAGTGTGCAAGATTTCATCTAACCTTTTCTTGAAATGATCCACAGAGGAACTGTTCACAACTTCTGAAGGTAACCTGTTCCATGTGTCACAGATCTTATACATAAAGTAATTCCCCCACACACACTAGTCCTAAACCATTTCAAATCCAACTTCTAACCATTGTTGTGAGTTGGGTTATCATTTAAACTAAACATGCTTCTAAAATTGACATCGTTGAACCCACGTAAGAGCTTGAAAACCTCGATCAGTTGACTGTGCAGCCTCCGAGTTTCCAGTGAAAACAAGTTCAGGGCATGTAACTGTTGATTGTAGCCCATATACCTAACGGAAGGGATTAACTTTGTGGCCCTCACCTGCACTCGCTCCAGCCTCACAATCTTTCCTGAGGGTGTGCGACCAGAACTGCACACAGCATACACCAGGTGCGGCCGAACCAGGGAATTGTACAGAGAGAGCACAATCTCCTTGTTCCGAAACTGAAATTGCCTCCTGATATAACCTAACAGCTTCTGGGCTTTCTTTTCCACCTCTACACACTGTTTCGTAAACTTAAGGTTGCTGTTAATTAGCACACCCAAGTCCTTTTCAAAATCAGTCGCCTTGATATTACTCTCCAACATCGAGTAGTCCGACTTGGGATTGGCATAGCCAATGTGAATCACCCTGCATTTACCCAAGTTAAATGGCATTTGCCATTTTTTGGACCACTGTCCTATCCTACCTAGGTCTGCACATAGTTGCTTGATCGCCTCCGGTGTCCCAACATTGGCCCCAAGCTTGGTGTCATCAGCAAATTTGGCAATTCGACTGACGATGCCACTGTCTATATCATTTATGTAAATGATAAACAGCAGCAGCCCCAAAATGGAACCTGGCTAGTGACTGAGGCCCAGCCCGAACTAACCCCTTTAATTACAACACACTGCCACCTATTCTTCAGCCAGTTTTCAATCCACCTACTTACTTCTCCACTGATACCCAGCGCATGCACTTTCACCATTAGCCAGTGGTGAGGTACCTTATCAAAGGCTTTCTGAAAGTCGAGATAAAGTATATCAATCGCCCTACTCTTATCATACTCACTCAACATGACGTGGAAAAAGTTGAGCAAGTTGGTGAGACACGACCTATGCCGTCTAAACCCATGTTGGGAGTCCCTAAGCAGCTTGTAGGAATCCAAATGGTCAACGATCCTATCCGCTATTATCCCCTCTAGTAATTTACCTACAACTGAAGTGAGACTAATGGGACGATAGTTCCCTGGACTTTCGTGATCCCCTTCTTAAAGAGAGGGGTCACATTGGCTTCCCTCCAGTCACCAGGCACCTGGCCCATCTCCATCAATTTGTTGAAGACTGTAGCCAGGTGGGGAGCCACCTGGGCGCGCACCTCCCGCAACACTCTGGGGAGAAACTGGTCTGGCCCAGGAGCCTTAAACGCGCTCAGTTTGTCTCTTCTTTCGGCAATGAATGTCGCGGTACATCGAACACTATCCAGGCCAGCACCTTCATGCCTGATGCCTGGCTCAGGGATGATGCGGGTGTTGTCCCTGGTGAACACTCCCGCAAAGTACTCATTAAGCACATTGGCGATGTCCTCGTTTGTTGTCAGAATGCCGCTTCGGTCCTTTAATGGACCTATCATGCTTCTAATGGGCTTTCTACTATTAACATAACTGAAGAACTCCTTAGGGTTCCCCTTGCAGAGGCTTGCCACCTGTAGTTCTTCATTAAGTTTCGCTAGCCTAACCTTCGCCTTCACTTCCCTACACAGGCGGACATACGCTTCAGTGTTCTCGTGGGAACGATTGACCTTCGCCTTCCTATACGCTACTTTCCTATTTCAGATAGCTGAAGTGATGTCACAATTGAACCACTTAGGCTACATTGAAGCAGGGGTGACTGGTTTTGAGGGTATGGCAGCAGACTGCAGCACCATAAACTTGTCCCAGAATGCACTCCACACTCCCTCAACATCGCTGCTGACCTCTAACCCCATCTCACCTACGCTATCCCTGAGGCTAACAAAGTCTGCCCACTGGAGATTGAGCTTACTGCCTCTCAAGTTACTACGCTTCACCTGAGGGATGCACACACAGAACCTAATCAGACCTTGATCACTCCGGCCCAATGATTCGTCAATGGTGAGGCCAGTGATGAGTTTGTCTTCGGTTGTGAATACTAAGTTTAGAACGTTTTTGCCTCATGTAGGCTCATTGACCCACTGAGTGAGGAAGTTCTCATCAGCAAAGTCGCTAGCCTCCTCTGTTCAGCATCAGCAGTCCTGTCTTCCCACTTTATGCCGTGACAGTTGAAGTCTCCTAAAACTACACACACCCTATCCCCTAGCAGGCTACAGAATTTGGTGTACAGGGCTGTATCCTCGAGGACAAGATGCGGAGGTATGTACACCAAGATTAACCTATAGTTCATCCCTCCCATGTTCAGATTGACGCCAAGAAGCTCCCGTTCTGACCAGAACTGACAGTCAACCAGACTCAACATGTCCCTCACGTATATTAGTACCCCTCCCCATGGGTGCGTTCTTTGTGAAACATTCTATAGCTGGGAATTTTTGAACTGCCCAACGTAGTCCCTACGATCAGTATCTATCCAGGACTCGGTGATAGCAACAATATCCTGGTATTCTGATGCTAAGAGCGCCTGTAGCTCACAAAACTTATTCCTAATCGACCTAGCATTAAAGAGTACTGCATGGAAGGAGCCTTCTCTATTCTGACTGACCCCTAGCATGACCCATTTCCCGAACAGCAGGGTTGTCGGGAGTTGAAGAATCCATCACCAGTGAAGGGGCAACTTCAGCAGGAGCCGAGAGAGAGAGAGAGTTACAAGGAGTTACAAGGAAAAGGAGTACCTCAAAAGGCCTTGCGGCCCATACCGAGGAGGTACCAATGGCAACGGGTGCCAGGGAAAATTTTGTAAAAGTTTATTTTTCTTTCAACTATCCTAACAGTAGTAGAGAACTGGATAGAAAAGTAGAAGGCTCTCTCCCCACCCTCCGCTCCCTCCCTGCCAGAGACAGGTACGGAAAAAGGTTGAAGAAAATACCTTGACCCTGGAAAAGTAGCCAAGGAAATTTTACAGGAAAGTGGAGAATATATAAATAGCTCTATATTTACCTTGCTCACAGAGACACCATGCAAGCGAACTCCTGCAGAGTTTTCTTATGTTTTAGTCTTAAACTATGAGAGTATTCAGTACTTTGTCTAGCCTATTTTTAAACACATTTACACTTTGACTGGAAACAACCTCTGAGGGAAGTTGGTTCCAGATATTAACTATTTCATAGGAAAAGAAATTTCCGCAGACTGAGGTCCTAAATGTCTTTACACACTCAAATAGTGTGCAAGATTTCGTCTACCCTTTTCTTGAACTGATCCACAGAGGAACTGTTCACAACTTCCGAAGGTAACCTCTTCCATGTGTCACAGATCTTATACGTAAAGTAATTCCCACACACACTAGTCCTAAACCATTTCAAATCCAACTTCCAACCATTGTTGCGAGTTGGGTTATCATTTAAACTAAACATACTTCTAAAATCGACATCGTTGAACCCGCGTAAGATCTTGAAAACCTCGATCAGTTGACCGCGCAGCCTCCGACTTTCAAGCGAAAACAAGTTCAGGGCGCGTAACCGTCGATTGTAGCCCATATGCCTAACGGAAGGGATTAACTTTGTGGCCCTCGCCTGCACTCGCTCCAGCCTCTCAATATCTTTCCTGAGGGTGGGCGACCAGAACTGCACAGCATACTCCAGGTGCGGCCGAACAAGGGAATTGTACAGTGAGAGCACAATCTCCTTGTTCCGAAACTGAAATTGCCTCCTGATATAACCCAATAGTTTCTGAGCTTTCTTTTCCACCTCTACACACTGTTTCGTAAACTTAAAATTGCTGCTAATTAGCACACCCAAGTCCTTTTCTAAATCAGTCACCTCGATATTACTACCCAACATCGAGTAGTCCGACTTGGGATTGGCGTAGCCAATGTGCATCACTTTGCATTTACCCAAGGTAAACGGCATTTGCCATTTTTCGGACCACTCTCCTATCCTACCTAGGTCCGCACGCAGTTCCTCGATCGCTTCGGGCGTCCCAACATTGGCCCCAAGCTTGGTGTCATTTATGTAAATGATAAACAACAGTGGCCCCAAAACGGAACCCTGAGGAACCCCACTAGTGACCGAGGCCCAACCCGAACTAGCCCCTTTAATTACCACCCTCTGCCGCCTATTCCTCAGCCAGTTTTCAATCCACTTACCTATTTCCCCACCGATACCCAGCGCGCGCACTTTCGCCATTAGCTGGCGGTGAGGTACCTTATCAAAGGCTTTCTGAAAGTCGAGATAAAGTATATCAATCGCCCTACTCTTATCGTACTCACTCAACATGACGTGGAAAAACTCGACCGAGTTGGTGAGACACGACCTATGCCGTCTAAACCCATGTTGGGAGTCCCCAAATAGCTTGTAGAAATCCAAATGGTCAACGATCCTATCAGCTGTTATCCCTTCTAATAATTTACCTACAACTGAAGTGAGACTAATGGGACGATAGTTCCCTGGACTTTCGTGATTGCCTTTCTTAAAGATAGGGGTCACGTTGGCTTCCCTCCAGTCACCAGGTACCTGGCCCATCTCCAACGATTTGTTGAAGACTGTAGCCAGGTGGGGAGCCACTGGTCCCGCACTTCTCGCAACACTCTGGGGAGAAACTGGTCTGGCCCAGGAGCCTTAAATGCGCTCAGTTTGTCTATTCTATCGGCAACGACTGTCGCGGTACATCTAACTAACTGCGATGTCCGCAGAATGCCGCTTCCGTCCTTTAACGGTCCTATCATGCTTCTAATGGGCTTTCTACTATTAACATAACTGAAGAATTCCTTAGGGTTCCCCTTGCAGAGGCTTGCCACCCGTAGTTCTTTGTTACGTTTTGCTAACCTAACCTTCGCCTTCACATCCCTACACAGGCGGACATACGCTTCAGTGTTCTCATGGGAACGATTGGCCTTTGCCCTCCTATACGCTACTTTCCTATTTCGGATAGCCGAAGCGGTCACGATTGAACCACTTAGGCTGCGTTGAAGCAGGGGTGACTGGTTTTGAGGGTATGGCAGCTGACTGCAGCACCATAAACTCGTCCCGGAATGCACTCCACACTCCCTCAACATCGCCGCCAACCTCTAACCCCATCTCTCCTACGCTATCCCTGAGGCTAACAAAGTTCGCCCGCCGGAGATCGAGCTTACTGCCTCTCGAGTTACTACGTTTCAACCGAGGGACGCACACACGAAACCTAATAAGATCGTGATCACTCCCGCCCAATGATTCGTCAATGGTGAGGCCAGTGACGAGGTTGTCTTCGGTCGTGAATACTAAGTCTAGAACGCTTTCGCCTCGTGTAGGCTCGTTGACCCACTGAGTGAGGAAGTTCTCATCAGCAAAGTCAACTAGCCTCCTCCCTTCAGCATCGGCAGTCCTGTTTTCCCACTTTATGCCGCGACAGTTGAAGTCTCCTAAAACACACACCCTATCCCCTAGCAGGCTACTGAGTTTGGTGTACAGGGCTGTATCCTCCTCGAGGAGGAGATGCGGAGGTCTGTACACCAAGATTAACCTATAGTTCGTCCCTCCCATGTTCAGATCGACGCCAAGCAGCTCCCGTTCCGACCGGAACTGGCAGTCAACTGGATTCAACCTGTCTCTGACGTATATTAGTACCCCCGCCCCCTCCCCATGGGTGCGGTCTTTGCGAAACATTCTATACCCGGGAATTTCGAACTCCCCAACATAGTCCCGACGATCAGTATGAATCCAGTACTCGGTGATAGCAACGATATCCTGGTATTCTGATGCTTAGAGCGCCTGTAGCTCACAAAACTTGTTCCTGATCGACCTAGCATTAAAAAGCATTGCGCGGAGGGAGCCTCCCCTATTCTGACCGCCCCCTAACACGACCCGTTTCCCGAACAGCCAAGGCTGTCGGGAGTTGAAGAGCCCCTCACTAATGAGGGGACAATCTCCACAGGAGCCTGAGCCCCCTCCAACGTGGAAGGAGAGTCACTAACTACTGGGGGAGGGTGACTAACTACTGGGGGGGTGACTAACTACTGGGGGAGGGTGACTAACTACTGGGGGAGGGTGACTAACTACTGGGGGAGGGTGACTAACTACTGAGAGAGAGAGAGAGAGAGAGAGAAGAGAGAGAGAGAGAGAGAGAGAGAGAGAGAGAGAGAGACCTTTGATTCCACCTAGTCAAGTAGGGCTGATGAGAGCATACTCCATACAAGGGTGAACAAGACCCCTGTACAGAGACAGGAACTGAGTTGGGGTGAAGAAGCTGCAGAGGTGGTACAGCACGCCTTACCTCGTAGAAGCTGTTTTGGAAAGAGAGTATATGTGATCTTAAAAGAGGAGGAAGGATTGAGTTGTGTAAGGTTAGACATGGGCAGTAAATACTTTAGATGTATTTAAATCATAAATTACTTGAAAATAAAAGTAATTAAATACTAAATAAAATTCAGGTTTTCATAAAGTATTTAAATACTAAAATATTACTCCTAAAATGTATTTGAATACTTTTCAAATACAATTTAGATACTTTTCAAAAAGCGCACAAAATCACTAACATCAGCTTAGAGTCAAATAAAATTGAGAAGTCGCAGAAGTAGATGCTGCAATTATTTTGTGGCACAGAAGATATAAAGTCTTCACTTTATTTCATCTTTGGAAGTTATTCGGAAATATTTTCCATCAAAAAGTGGGTGCAGGTGTGATTTGCTATTTTTATTTTCACTTCTACCAACAACTTCTATTTTACCACCTTCTTTTCCACCACCTTCTTTTCCACCACTTCCACTTGCTGCAGCCATGTTACAAATGTTGCCCTCCTCTAATTTGATCAATAGGCTAATGCTAATTGCACAATTAGTGCTGAACTTTACACAACCACATTTGACGATGCCTCAGGATAGACTGCTGGCTGCTGCACTGCAGCTGTGAGTCTCTGACACTCACCACTAAAGTAGGCTGGAAGTTCCATTTTTCAAGGTGCTTCCAGAAAGTTCCAGCATGCTGAGCCTGGAACTTTCTGGAAGTACAAGCACCTTGAAAAATGTTTTACTGTGTTCTGTGAAGAGTTCACAAAAAGTATTTTAAAATGTATTTAAAAAAGGTATTTACAAATACTAAATAGTTTTTGAAAGTATTTAAATACATAATTAAATATACTGTCTAAAATGTATTTGTAAATACATGTATTTAAATACGTATTTAAGTATTTTCAAATACATTACTGCCCATGTCTGTGTAAGGTAAGGGGATTGTGGGATGTGGAAGATTGTGATGAGTAGATAGATGAAGGAATTTTTTTTGAGGCATTGAAAGGTACAGGTTTTCTCTGCCCTAATCAGAGATAGCAGAAAGATCAGAAGTCAAGTGCTTCATAACCATCCTATGTTAGAATCATGGAGTGACTATTTTGAGGGACACTTTGGAAAGTGGGTGGAGAAGTGAAGAATGGAATCATCGGCATTGGAGTGAATAGGACAGGAAGTGCAAATTAAAAAAGCATTAATAAGTAAAAGGAAAAGAGTGGGTGACAGGACAGAACCCTGAGGAACACTACTGTTGATAGCTTTAGAAGTTCTTTTGTCTTGTATTAGTATTTTTTGAGTGCCTTATCTTTGGTTTCATTAGATCATATCACGTACACATGTCCAATTGTCCATAGCAAGAACTGCTTAATGAAAATTACAGTTCATGCAATGTTAAAAAGAGTATATTTTATTGACCTAATATTATCTAGTTTTCATTCAAGATGATGGCCAAAACTGAAAATGGAATTAAAATACCTAGTGGAAAAGCTTATGACATAAATCACATAGTAGGTACATACTATATTTACGAAAAAATGCAATTCTTTGTAAATGTAATTATAATTAAGTATTTCACCATCTACAGTAATTGTAATTGAGAATATCAAGTAATTGTAACTACATTATCATAATTTGACCTTTATGTAGAAAAGTGAAGTTTTTTGCATTTACATTGACCAAGTAATTGCCCCATGCCTGGTAGCAGTGTCAGCAGTGCAGGATTTATAGCTACTGTATATTGGGGCATATAAGTCTACAGTCCAGATTAGTTGATCCCCTAACTTTCAATTTCAGATTTAGATTTTTTGTTTAAGATTTAGATTTTTGTTCAGATTAGATTGTTTGTTTTGTTTAGGTGTTTAAGTCAACCACCAACTTGCCAACATAAAAAAGTAAAACTTTGTAAAAACCTTGTAAAAATTAGTTATCAAATCCTTCATAATCATCATCATCTGACATCATAAGTGCATTATATATACTGTACATCCTGAGATACATTTGCAAGTGCTTTGTCATGTGTATCCAATTCAGATGTTGACCAAAAGTGAGCTCATGCAGGACTGAGGACCTATGACAGGTAGACCTGTCTTTAAATACAAGCTAAAATGGAAATGGAAGGTTAATATTTTAGACTGGGCCTATAAGTCGACTCCCTACTTTAGGGGCATAATTTTAAGCTTAAAATACTGACTTATACACCCCAATATACGGTAGTAAGGGGTGGTTTAAAAAGTGTGCTAGCTTCCATAATGTTAAATTAATTGGTGAAACTGCATCTGCTAATCATGAAGCTGCACAGGCATATTATAAAAAAACTATATAGAGTTATGGTTGATTGCCATCACCCTCATCCATTGGAAATTTCCAGCAGATATTGGTGTAGAGTTGGTGACAAAAAACCCTACATATTTTCATTAAAAAGTTGTGTGTGTGGAGGTATTCAAAAGACGTTGTTGAGGAGTGTTTTTGGTCAATGTTTGATTCATATGCCTAATGGTAAAGAAGGAAATTACCATATCTTATTATTTCATTGGGCCTTGTTTCTGATTGTAGGGTGCACAGTTGCCTATTGTGCCTCTCTTTTGGTGTAGGCAATGGAGTTATGCAATGGGTTTATTTGGTTTAATTAATATAGGCAAATCACTATACTTAACCGAGCAAGGCTTATTCAAACGATGCATAAATATTCCTGGAAATTCCTGGAATTGCATACCTTTCCAGTTTTTTGTTTTGCAATGATCGGATTGTTCTTGCTAGATATATATTATTATGCATCATTTTAATGAGAAAGAAATGTACTTCAATATTATGTTTATTAAATTCTCCTAAAATAATTATATAAGACCAAAGTAATGCGTTGAAGTTGGGAAAAAAAAAAAAGTGAACAGAGTTTTAAGTTTTGAAGGCCTCTTAACCAGTGTAGTTCCCCATTAAAAATTGTTTTCTTTACGTCCTTTAGCTCCAAATTTCATGGGTAACTTGCGTATCTGAAAAGAAAACGAGTTTCACTGCCCAAATATTCAATAAATGGATGGTTTCACAGATGACTCACCATTAGGCCATTCGCAATATTGATACGTACCTTGTATATATATTTATAAAGTAGATAAATAAGGTAAGATAAGTAAGATAAATAACATAAATAACATAAATAACAGTAGGTACTCTTGTACATTTATAAAATTTATAAAATACATTTATAAAATAGATATTATTTATATAAATAAATAGCATACCTTATTTTTATTTTTTCTAGTCTCGGGCAGTGGGATAGGATGAATTAATCATTGTTCTATAAAGTAGATAAATAAGATAAATAAGATGAATAAAATAAATAACATAAATAACATAAATAACATAAATAACAGTAGGTACTCTTGTACATTTATAAAATTTATAAAATACATTTATAAAATAGATATTATTTATATAAATAAATAGCATACCTTATTTTTATTTTTTCTAGTCTCGGGCAGTGGGATAGGATGAATTAATCATTGTTCTATAAAGTAGATAAATAAGATAAATAAGATGAATAAAATAAATAACATAAATAACATAAATAACATAAATAACAGTAGGTACTCTTGTACATTTATAAAATTTATAAAATACATTTATAAAATAGATATTTATATAAATAAATAGCATACCTTATTTTTATTTTTTCTAGTCTCGCTAAGCGGGATTGGGTGAATTACTCCTCTTTCTTTTGAGACTTAGATCTCTCCAGTAGTGCTCGAGTTTTGCCCAGCATTCTTCATGAACACCAACATTACATCCTGGGCAGTGGTGACGGGATCTTCGACTACAAATAACACATTTTCGTAGTTGTGTGCCAGGAAGTTTGGTGTATGTGTGCTCTGAAGCTGATGCCGATGAAGTTGAGGGAAGATGAAGCATCGATGCTGGGGCATGGTGTGTTCTTGGGTAGGCAAGTGCTTCTACGATGGAGTATATGAAGTCTGATCTTGCCAGCGGCTTGTCAGTATTCTGGCAGTAGATGATATAAGCATTGATGAGTGCCATATCAAACAAGTTCATAAGAATTTTCTTCCAGTACCGTCTAGTTGTTCTTTGACTTGCATACTGAAAAATTTTCTTATCACTAAGATCGACTCCACCCATGCCGACGTTGTAATCAGAAATAATTTTTGGCTTTACGTGTTCTTGACCACACCTGTTTCGAACATTTATATTTTCTGCATGTCCAAATGTTGATAGAAGGTAGACAATCTTCCTGGTTGGCTTTTCTTTGAAGCCTACAAGGAGCACTTGGCCTTTTCTAAAGTAGAGTGTTTCCCCAGCTTGGAGTCTTGCCTGTTTTAGTCTGTTTGGAAGATGCTTTGAAGTAATTCTAATTGTGCCAGTTAGGGAGGTTTCATTACTGAGTAGCTCTTCAGCCAGTGGCACTTTGGTGTAAAAATTGTCTGTTACAAGGTGGTATCCTTTGTGGAGCAGCTTACTTTCTTTCATGGCATGCATTACACTTCATGCGCTAAACCTTTCGCAGAACCGGAGGCAAAAAAGTCTTTTCCACAGTAAAGGTCAACATGATACACATCCAGTATTGGCTTCACACAGTTCAAACTTTTTTATACCATAACGCGCGTGCCGTTTATTTGGCATATACTGTATGTACGACGTTCTGTTCTTCATGCCTATCATACTTTCATCTAAAGATAATGTCCGATTTGGTACGTAATATGCTTTGAAGACTGTTGCAATGGTCGAGTAGTGTTCGAACCTTGAACCAAGGATCAAATCCTTCTTCCCCGCGCCGTCGTTGATTCGCTGTATTGGAGAGATGTAGAAATCCATTTATCAGCATAAACTGCCGTTTACTCATTACTTCTCCAAATGAACTTTTGAGAAGTCGTCTCGTATCCCAGTAATCACGAATGTTTTTTCTTTGGTGGAGTCCCATACAGAAACACAGTCCGAAATACTTTTTCAACATCTCTAAGTCAATGTTTTTCCAATGAGCGAAAGTAGAATGGGGAATTGTACTAAAGTCTTTTTGGGAAATTCTAAGGGTTGCATACCTGTTTGTTTCTCTAACAATATGAGTCAATAGCGAGTCACTTAGAAACAGATTTGCATATTGAATAGGCTCTGCATTTCGAGGCGGGGCATTATGAGGGCCTACATTTCTTGGACGAAATGTGAATTTGGTCCCGTCTGCCTCACTTTCAGGAGGGTAAACATGAATCCATAAACTGGGAATACTAATACTTTCGGGTTCACCATCACTCTTACTAAACTCGCCACTCGAATCACTTGAAACATCACTCACGATGTCGCTATCACTTTCACTTCCAGCAAGAGACATTATTGTATATTATTGTATATAAATAAATAAAATCAATACCCACAAACAAATACACAGCGTAACGTGAAAAACGAGCAAGCTGAACTGAAACAGACTGCGAGAGCAGCGAGACGCGAGACCAATTAGCGGTCACTTTGCTTAGGATCTTGGGACTGTACGACCCTGAACCAATTAGAGGTCAGTTTTCTTACAATTTTCTAATCTCAGCTGACTAATTTTTACTTACAATTGGTCAGAAATGGTCGAAGAACCGCCCACATATTGAAAATTAACCAATGATAACATAATATGTGAATTACGTATTAATGACGTTAAGCGTCTCTTACAGCGATGCGAAGATCTATGGAACGAACGAAGCGTCGTTTTCCGCGATGCGAAGATTTGATTGGTTAAATACCTGAAGGAATAGGCCTATCCTTTTGTGTTATTAGTTTTATATTATTAGGCATTCACTCAGAACTTATAGGAAGATTAAGTACATTACACCCTCCATTTACATGGTTTCTGAATGCACAGTTTCAGCTATACAACATTTTCAATTTGCTCCCCACCCTCTGAAAACACAGGGGTGGTCTCAGACTTACATGGTTTGTTTTAAAATTACTGAGCTCTGGACTGAACTGACACAGCTTTTGTGTGTGTGTGTGTGTGTGTGTGTGTGGTGACAGTCATGCACCTTGAGAGAGCTGTCCTCTCCTCCCTACCCCTCCCCACACACTCAGTGAGGTGGTAGGGCATCAGTTACCCGTGTTCAGATGTGAGAGTTGGATGTGTTGCACTTTTGCTCTTTAATTTGGTAACATAGTTACACTGCGCCCTTTGATTTGTCACAATGAGTGCCCCTAAGCATCATAGCTCATCTTCATCAGAAAGACAATTCAAGTAAGAAGTCTAGAACCTCTATTTCACTAAAAACTAAGCTTGAAATCTTAGAATGTTTGGAGAAGCGTGAGTCAGCAGTGTCACTAGGCCTCGTGTATGGTGTGAAAGAGTACAATTCGTACAATCAAGAGAAATGCTGAGAAAATTAAGCAGTCAGTGGTTGATGCTCCCTCACTAGAGGCTACTGTGACTTTTAAAGTGAGAAATCCCTTGCTGCAGAGGACCAAAATGTTGTTAGGATTGTGGTTAGAAGATCAAAACCAGAAGGTAAACATCATGTACCCCATCATCAATCGCAAAGCACTCAGAATTTATGAGCATCTTGAGGAAGATATGGGTGAACCTTCATCTGCTGAGCCTTTTACTGCCAGTAAAGGCTGGTTTAAGAAGTACAAGAAATGGCAGAACATTCACAGTCTTGTGGTGCAAGCTGAGGCAGGAAGTGCAGACGTAACTGCAGCTCAAAATTACATTGAATATTTCACAACAATGGTGGAAGCTGGTTGTTACAAGCCACAACAAGTGTTTAATGCAGATGAGACTGGATTATATTGGAAGTGTATGCCTAAATGTATGTTTATTTCAAATAATGAAAAGAAAGCTCTGGGTTTCAAAGCAGCAAAAGACAGATTTTCACTTTTGTTATGTGGCAATGTAGAGGAGATAATAAGTGTAAACCTTGCTTGTATACAAGTCCCTCAGCCCATGACCTTTACATGGTCATGCTAAGCACCCCCTACCAGTGATATGGCAAACCAATAAAAAGGCTTGGATGAATAGTGTCAAGCTGGTATGGAGTCTTGGAGGTGAAGGGTTTACTGACATGGAGGAGAGTGATGTTTAAGAAGTTATTCAGTCACATGAAGAAGATTTCTGTAGAGGATTTAATTGAGATCTCACAGGAGGAGCAAGCAGACAAGGAACCAGCAGAAGAAGAAGAGCCTACTGTGGAACCAAAGGAATTAAGCTTGAAAAAGTTGGCAGAGATTGTCTGCTGTAAACCATGCCTCCCAACTAGTTATGGATTCAGACCCAAACCTAGAGAGAGCTTTGGAATTTCAGAGGATTATGATGACTGGACAGGCCATCTACAAGCACATCTACAAGCAACTTATAAAGAAAAACAAAACAAACTTAAGCAGCCTACAATATCAAAGTTTTTCACAAAGACTCCACCTCCATCTCATGACCCTACTCCAACCAATCCTTTGATGTCAGTTTACCTCCACTACAAGATCTACAGATCTACAGAAGCTAAGGCTAACAAAGACCATAAGATCCACTCTAAGGTTAGCCCAAGAGAAAGGAAAGAGTAGGGGGTTAAGAGAAGAGAAGAGAATAAGGGGTTAAGTAAGGAGCAACACCTATCACTCGTGGGTTAACATTCATTCAGAAAAAGAGAAAAAAGACTCACCATCATCATCCGCTGCCACTGCCGACAAGTCAGAAAAATAGTTGGAGAGAATAGGAGAGGGGTGAAAGATGAAAAGAAGTAAAATAAGAACGCTTACAAGTTACAAATCATGCAAACACAGTCTTAACTCACTCTCATACCATGCAAACTACAAACATGCAAGAAAAGAGTTACAGACATGCAAAGGAGAGGATAAGAAAAAAAAAAAAGTAAGTAAAGTTAAACAAAAAGTGGGTTAGTTTACGCTACGAGCTACATCTACGTTCGTGTTAGTCTAATTTTTTTTTTTTTTTTTTTAATAATTTTATTGCTGGCATCACACACTGGCATGTCACAAGCTGGCATTTATTGTCAACAGACTCATCCTCGAGCACCACCACCAGAGCTCCTGTTGCTAACTTTTTGTTTTTTTATTTTAAACAATGTTAATATTTTTAAAATGTCTGTCAAGATGGTTCTTAAACATATTAACACTGGTAGAATGACCGATTGATGCAGGAAGATTATTCCATTTATCAATTACTTTAAACGTAAAGAAGTTTTTAGCGATATTAGTAATGAAACGTCTGCCATGCAACTTAAATCTGTTATTGCGTGTATTACTATTATCGAAAGTGAACAATTTGTCAAAATTTACATTATTGATGTTATTAACAATTTTGAAAACTTCAATAAGCTCCCCCCTTAATCTCCTAGTTTTGAGTGAATACAGGTCTAACTCTAATCCTATCTTCATAAGGCTTGTTGTGCAATGATGGAATTAGTTTCGTGGCACAACGTTGAACCCTTTCTAACCTATCAATATCCTCACACAACTATGGGCACCAAAATTGAACTGCATATTCTAAATGAGGCCTGACTAGGGACTTGTAAAGGGGCAATATAATATCATTTGATTTAAATTCGAAATTACGCGCTATGAAGCCTAACATCCTATTAGCTTTTGCGCAAGACTCCAGGCACTGGTTCCTAACCTTTAAATCCTTAGATACGCGTACGCCTAAATGTACTTCCTCATCAACACTCGCCAACTTCCTATCATCCATCGTGTGTAATTATTGTTGCGAGAACCTATATGCAAAACTTTACATTTGTCTACGTTAAATTGCATCTGCCACTTATCTGTCCACTCCATAATCCTATTTACATCGTCTTGGAGCCTATTTCTATCATCCTCATTAACAACCTTACCGCCTATTTTAGTATCATCCGCGAATTTTGACACGTTACTAGTCAATCCTACATCTATGTTGTTAATGTAAATTACGAATAGCAATGGGCCTAACACTGAACCCTGTGGGACACTGCTACCTACATCTAACCACCCCGATTCACTACGACCCTCTGCCTCCTAGCATGAAGCCATTCTTCTAACCAGTTAGCTACCTGACCGCGTATACCGTGCGCTTTGACCTTCACAATTAGTCTCCTATGTGGAACTGTATCGAATGCCTTTTTAAAATTAAATAAATAACGTCAGCTGCTCTATGCCTATCGTATTTACGCACTATTTCGTTATAAAATTCTAACAAATTAAACAAGACCTATGGCGTCAAAACCCATGCTGACTACTATTAATCAAATCTCTACTTTCTAAGTGATGGATGATACGATCCCTAACTACGGATTCCAAAAGTTTACCGACAATTGACGTTAAGCTAATGGGCCTATAATTGCTAGCTACTGCGTGGTCGCCTTTTTAAAAAATAGGCGTGATGTTAGCTAATTTGAAGTCTTCAGGAATAATCCCCGTTTTGAGTGACTGATTAAAAATCTTCATTAAGGGGCCTACGATAACTTCTTTCAAATGTCTGGGATAAAAAGCGTCAGGGCCTGGAGCCTTGCTAACTTTTAGCCTATCGATATAATGCGCAATCTCAGCCTCATAAACAGTTATTTCATCCAAAGTAGTCTCGTACTAAATGGAACGATATCGTCCACGTCGGGGACATTATTTACGTCTTCTACGGTAAAAACTGTCGCAAAAAAGTTATTGAAAATACCCACCATCGCCTGAGCTTCAGAAGCCAAAGCACCATTAACATCCACTAGAGGGCCTATGTTATCTTTTACCAGCTTACGATTATTTACGTATTCAAAAAACTTTTTTGGATTATGTTTACTATCCGCAGCTATAAGTATCTCTAAATTACGCTTAGCATTCCTAACTGATCTTTTAACCTGATGCCTAAGCTCGATATATCTATTAAAGTTAGCTGCCATGTCATTGCGCTTACTAAGTCTATACGCTCTATTACGCTCATTTATAAACTCTCCTATTTCCCTAGTCCACCACTTCGGCCTACCACAATTTCTAGCGCACTTAGGCCTACGAGGAATAAACTCCCTTTCAATATTCCTAAAACTTTATTCAAACGCCACCCAATGCAAATTTGTGTCATTGCCCATAAATAAGTTATCCCAGTCCACTACTCTCATCCTATCTGCAAAACTATCAAAATTAGCCCTACGAAAATCAGGGACTTCTATTACGTTACTATCCTGAGGTTTTTTATCACTATCTTAAACCTAAGAATTTGATGATCACTACATCCTAAACTCTTGCCTACTTCTAAACCTTTCGACTATATTCTCGCTGTTCGTCATCACCAAATCTAAAATATTGTCACTGCGCGTTGGTTTGGTAACTATCTGTCATAAAAAGTTATCATCCATAAACTCAACCAATCTCAAACTACTAGCTTCTACACCAGTTTCCCCATCTTCACCACACCCACCAGTAAACAATATTCACAGCAACTTCACCATCGACCTCTCAAGCCCATCTGCCCACCTCAATTAATTAGTAAGTTAAATCTTTAATTTTCTTGATACTGCAGTAATAATATTAATAAAAACTGTAAATATTCTTCATACATTTGCGAATGGAGATCAGTGGTTGGTGCCTGATCACTGATCTCTACTCTGTAAGACTAGGGAGAGGAGATCAGTGATTGGTGCCTTGCAGATGAAACCTTTGTTTACACAATAGATGATGCGTGAGGCAGTAATATTATTATTATGTGCAGTTAATATTATAAATATGTTATAAGGCTGGTGTATGATGTATTTTGTGTTTGTGTTTTAGTAACATACGAGTGAAAATAGTTGGTCATGGGGGGGGTTCAGAAGGTCTTGGGATTCAATGTATTTTTTCCATAAGGTTTTGGTCTCCATTTGCATGGTTTCTGCTTGCATGGGATAGGGTTCAGGAACATAACACTTGTGTAAATGGAGGGTTGAGTGTACATTCTTCTTGCCTAAAAGCATTGCTTGCAACTAAGCAGCTCTAAGATGAGCTAATATAAATTCCTTTGTCTTAAAAATTTGCTTACTTTACAAAGTCCCCAGACAACTAATTTTTGTGTTTTCATTATTTCTTCTCTCAAAGTAATTTTCATGCATCAGTGATAGAAAATTTTGATACAAAATAATACGTTTTGTTATGTGTGCCTATTGCCTACATATTGGGCTTTATGTATGGCAATTATTTCCATTCCCAATAGGCTATGTTGCCAATCCTGAGGCAATTTTGAGGTTATTTAATTCAATAAATTAATAATTTTTATTTAATTATGAAATAAGATACCATGTTGTGGGTGTGTTTAGTTTCTCCATACATATCCTGAACAGCTTAATTTCATGAAGGTCAAACTTATCATCCCTCCTCTCGAGTTGGCCTGGTGAAGTAGTGAGTTGGTTTCTTGTACTCTCCACCTCATATAGTCAGGTATGCCTGGCTCATCGGGGATTGTTCTGAGCCAGGTATCTAATCTTCTTTTGAAGATGCCCACTGCAACACCATTCGTGTTCCTTAGGCCTTTGGGCAGCAGATTAAACAGTTTTGGTCCTCTCACAACAAAACTATTTTCTTTCAGAGTTAAGGATGTTCCCTGTCTTGTCTTTAATTTGGGAACATGACACAGTCTTCCTTTTCTACTTTCCACTGTTGTTTGGGCACTAGGGACTAGTTTCTCCATTATTTTCCAAGTGTAAATAATGGTGTATCTCTCTCCTCCTTTCTAGTGAATATAGGTTTAGTTTGCATAACCTTTCCCAGTAATTTAGTTCTTTGTACTCCTTGATCTTGGCTGTGAAGCTTTTCTGAATCCCTTCTAGTTGTCTAATGTCTTCTTTTTTATATGGGGATGTTAGGACCAAGCAGTATTCCAATTTGGGTATTATCAGTGTTTTCAGTAGAGGAATCATTATATTCCTATCCCATTGTTTAAAGGTTCTCAGTATCTGCCCAGTTATTCTCTTTGCTCTGTTTACTGCTATCTTATTTTATGTTTCAGATTTTGCATCATCAGTCATTACAACCCCTAAATCTTTTGCTCTAGAATTTCTCTGAATTTCCTCTCCATTTGGGGTATAATATTCAGAGCTGGGCACTTGCGGTTTTTTTTGCGGTACTGCGGTACTACCGCACTACCAAACCGGTACCGCATAATGCAGTACCGCAAAGGATCGCTGAAAGTACAGGCTGTACTTTCAGCGATCCTTTGCGGTACTGCGTTATGCGGTACCGGTTTGGTAGTGCGGTAGTACCGCAGTACCGCAAAAAAAAACCGCAAGTGCCCAGCTTTGATAATATTACATGGATTTTAGGTCTTCTCTTTTTCGTACAGTAACAGCTGAAATTTCTCAGTGTTAAACTTCATATTGTTGTCTTCCATCCACTTGTAGATTTTGTTCATCTCTGTTTGTAGAGATCCTATATCTTCTGGGTTTCTTATTTTTCTACTTATCTTTGTGTCATCAGCAAAAGATGTTACTGTGCTGTCTCTGGTAACTTCCTCATCTATGTCAATTAGCATGATTATGAAGAGTGACGCTAATACTCCTTGTGGTATGGTACTGAGCTGAGGACCTCTGATTCTGATAAAGATATTCCTTGTACTGTAACAACTTGCTGCCACTCACTAAGGAAATTACTATCATACATTTTTTAACGAAGTCTCAGCCAATTGATTTTCATTTAACCAACATGAAAAAAATATTCATTTAATAAATACTGTGTAATAGTAAGTATAGTACCATTCAAGAAAGAAATCAATCAAACATTTGTGAAAAAGAAACAACGATAAAGTCTGCCACCATCTTTGTTGTTTACATCCTCTAAGCCAATCAGTGATCATCTCAAAATGTATACAGTAGCCTGCCAAAATTCGTGTCAGTTGTGTTGCAGTAGGTCTCTTCATATTCGCTATCTGTGTGTGTTTTGTGAACATTTTATGCCCATCATGTCTGGGAAATGGCTTGTGAGTGATTGTGCTGGTAAACCAGTCAAGGTGCCAGGGAAAGTCATTAGTATGGATGTGAAAATGAAAGTGATATGAAGGGTTGAGGCGGGTGAATGTCAGATCGATGTGAGTCAGTCACTTGGCTTGGCTTCCTCTACTGTTAAAATGATACTCAATAACAGTGAGAGAAGATGAAAAGAATCAGCCAGTCTATCACATCCTTAGTTGCAATGAAGGTTTCCCACACAAGGAATAAGCTGCTGGAAATGATGGAGAGCCAACTGAGCACGTGGGTGGAAGACCAGAAACAGCGCCACATGCCTTAAGCCAGCTTATCATTATGGAGAAGGCAAGGAGCCTTTTTACCAACCTACAGGAGCAAGAAGGTGAGGGATCTTCAATGAAAACTTTCATGGCCAGTCAAGGCTGGTTTGAGAAATTTAAACCACCTACAGTATACTGATCATGGCAGCCATCTTTGTTGTTTTATTATCATTGCGCTAGACCTGTTTGCTTGCTGCTTAATGTTTACTTTTCATACAGAGATGGCGATGGAAAAATCACATAGTTGTTGTTGTTGGTCAGCTGATCAGCCCACCCTGATCGAGCAAGCCAGCAGCATGCAAGTAACTGATCACCCTCTCTGGAGTGGACCAGAGGTTCAGCACACTAGTGATGTTGTGGTGTGTCCTGGCACAGGTGGCAGGCGTCGTCTGCGGAGTGGTCTAGTCTGTGTTTATGTCTGTAAGTTGGGGTGATGTCCACATCGGAATTGTGCTAAGTTAACTCGATCTGATCTGCTCAGGCTGGTCTCTGACCTGTCAATGGGTGGCAGCTTCGCACCTAGGACCGCATTTGGACTGAGTTGTGTCAGTGCTTTGTGGGTTAGGTGTGTGTGTGTGTGTGTATATATGTTTTCTGTACTGTGTGGGGTGTGGTATGGTATGGTATGGAATGGAGTACAGTAGACTCGCAACTTACACGGATTTCTCTTATGTGGTTTCAACTATACGCAGGTTATAATTTTACAATTTCCAATTTCAGAAAATATAAATCCAAATTTCAAAAAATAAAAATAAAAAATATAAAATAAAAATATAAAAATATAAAATATAAAATTTTTTAATTTTAATAATACTATAATAAATATATACAGTAATTAAAAATATAAAAAAATAGATGGTGCCACCCCACCATCCCACTTCTGTCTGTCTCAGTCCCGCGCATGTATCGTTGGAGTAACAGGTGCCTCGTGTATGTCAATTTAGCGCACTTAAACCTCTTTCATACTCGTTCACAATCCCCAAACACAAGCCAACCTCTGTGTTTAAGGGCGATTTAGGGGATTTTTTTTGGTTTCTGACTTTACATGGTTTTTGGCTTTACGTGGGGTCCCAGGAACGTAACCCCAGTGTAAGTTGCGAGTCTACTGTATTTGGTTATAATGTCTCTCTGGTGCGAGGTGTCAGTGCATGATTGTACATGTAGTGGCAAGGGTGTTGTGGGTTAGTTGTCACTGCTGCCATGAATTGTGTTCCCCCCATGTCTAAATGTTCCCTAACTTTCAGTATTTTTGTTTCTGTGTGCAGGTGTTCAATTGGTGTTGTTTGAGTGCATCCTGTAATGATATGAAGTGTGTGGGTTTTTATTGTCTGTAAGGTGTTTATGTGTGTGTTTGAGATAATGGGTGCCCAGCATGGGCTAGAATAGTCCATAACTGAGCAAATATATTGTTTGTATATGAGTGATGTTGTTTCCTGCTGGTGTCCAAAGTTTGTGCCTGTTAGTACCCTAAGCGTGTTAAGTCTTGATGTACATTTGTTTTTAATGTCCTGAATGTGGTTTGCAAAAGATAATGATGTGTTGTATGTGATGACAAGTATTTTGGTCCTGAGAGTGTGTAGAATGTTGTTTAGTGTAAGCTGTGGATTTATCTGGTGTTCTTTTGTGGTTGCTTGTGAGCAAGGTGATGGTTGATTTTGTGGGTGCTACTTTGAGTCTGTGTGTGAGCCAGTCTTGTATACTATTTATGTAAGAGGTTCCAAAAAACCTTAGCCCCCCCCATTTGCAGCTTACATGTTTACTTATATCAAAATAGTTTTTAGTGATTATAAAAATATATAAAATTCTTTATTTATTGCAGGTATTAAAATTACTCTAGCTGATAAAGTGATAATATAATGGCTTCTCAATTAATTGGTGATTCAGAGAGGCAACGTGTGATAGATCGCACACAAGCAATAACATTTTGGGAAGCTCGTGATGCTGGAGCCACCTTTATAACACATTCATGGGTTGCCAAAAAGTTGCGAAGAAGTGAGGACTTCGTCAAAAGAAATTGAAATAAAACTTTGGATGAATGTGAAATGGATACAACCAAATCTGGGTGCCCAAATTTGCCACTCTCTCAGGAAACAAAGGACATCATTGAAAGCGGTATGCGTAAGTGGAAAAACAGCTGTGCTAAACTTTCTAGAGAGATTGAAGTGTTGAGAGGAAAGATCGTTAGTGGTGAGATCATTCAACTGTACTGTCATAGGCAAGGTTTAAAGCCTTGGCATGAACTTGCAAAGCCAAGAAAAACTCAACTTAACATCGGACAGAATGTGGTTTGCCCATTATCTTGAAGACTGGGATGTGGATGATTTCATGCATTTAGCCATCTCTGATGAATTTTTTGTTTACGTAACATGTCAGCCTACCAAAATGATCGAGTGTGGGCCACAACACCAGATGAAATTGATGACAATGAACATTATCGCGAATTATTAAAAAGTCCAGACTGTGTTGGTGTGTTTGTTTTGTTCACTGCAAAGAAGCTCATGTGGATGCTGAAGCCAAATGGTCAGAGTTGGGATGGACAGTATTTTCGCGATATTATTCTATTCCAGCATGTCATTCCTTTCCTAAGAAACCTAAACAACGTTATGGATGTCGATCAGGTCACACTTCTGCACGATAAGGCCCCCTGCTTTAAGGCATTAGCTACTCAACAGTTGTTGCGGAACCATGAGATCGATTTCTTTGGAAATGAAGAATGGCCAGGAAATTCTCCTGACCTGAATGTCTGTGAACACATTGGATCAGTTATAAAGGACAAGGTTGAATGTGTCTTGTTTCAAGAACCTGCAGCAAATCGATTTTCGAAGGATACAATGACGCAACACATTGAAACTGTTTTAGCAAATTTGCGTAATGATCAAGATCTATTCACGTCACTTTTGTCAAGCTACCCAAAGTGAATTCAGGCTGTCTTGGAAGCCATTGGCAGGAACACCATGTTTTAATTGTTTTTCATTAAATGCAGGATTAAATTCTCTTTTGTAAGGTATGTTTAGTTTTACTGTACCTCTAATGGTTTAGGCCATGGGCAGGGGGGGCTAAGGTTTATTGGAGCGCCGTATGTTTGTAGGTTATTTGTAGCGGTGTCGATGTTGTTGTGGGTGGATGTTAGAGTGATGTCATCTGTATATGATGATAAAGTAAGCTTGTTATCTATGGGTGTTGGAATGTCATGCATGTATAAGTTGAACAGTGTTGGTGAGAGAACATAGCCTTGAGGGACCCCATTCAGAAAAAGCTTGTTTTTGGATGACGTCATTAAATATGAAATGTGAGTATCTTCCTGAAAGATAGTTGCTCAGCCACCTTTTGGTGTTATTGTGCATGTTTGTGTTGAGTATTTTGTTTATGAGAGGGAAGCGTGAGATAGCATCAAATGCTTTACTAATGTCTATTGTTGCTAATAGTGTACATTGAGCTGGTCATCTGGAGTTTATGCCATCCATGATGTGCTGCATGAGGTTAGTGAGTTATGTCATGGTTGAGTGGTGAGGTCTGAATCCATGTTGAGTAGGCGATAGTGGTATGTGTGGGTTGGTGATTTGTAAGATTAGTCTTTGTTACTTTGGAAGGTGTGCATAGTAAAGTAATGGGTCTATAGGAAGCTGGTTCTGTTGGATTTTTGTTTGGTTTGAGTAGTGTAATAATTTTACCTTGTTTCCATATGTCAGGAATAATACAGTGTTGGTATGAATATGTGCTAATGTTTGTGAGAGCTAGTATTCCTTGTGGGTCCAAGTGTTTAAGGTGTATGTTAGATATATTGTCTGGTCCAGTAGCCTTTGAATTCTTAATGTTTTTGATGATTTTGGTGGTCTGTTCTGTATTGAAGGGTGTAATGGTCGTGTCGAGTCTGTAGGTTTTCTTGTGTCTGGCTATTTGTCTGTCTGTGTGTGTTTCTGGTTGTCTTTGTTTAACTGACTTATCTTTGCATAGTGATTAACTAGAATGTTAGCTTGTTCTGTATATGTTGGGATATTATTTTGGCTGCAACAGATAGCTGTGTGTGAGGTGTGAATGCCGCTGTTAGAGTGGGTAATACTGTTTATAGTCTTGTATAGCCTGGATGTATCTGTGGAGTGGTTTAGTATTGTTATGAATTCCCTAAATATTTGTATATTTTTCTTTGAGTTTGTTGTTTATTTCTGTGTTAAGCTGTTGTACCTACTGTTTTATGGCATAGTATTTCTAACTCACCTGCAACTTTTTCTAATGTTTAAGACCTATTTTGGCACATTTAATCATTATTTAGTCATTCTGTAAGAAAATAATAGTATTTAAAGGCATTTATTTATCATTTGACTAATTTTGCTATTAAGCAAGAACCCATCTCCATAAGCACCATGTTATAATGACCTCTATTAATGGATTTTTTGCTTAATGGACAAGCCTCAAGAATGTATCTTGTCCGTTAAAAGAGGTATGATAGTATATATCCATTTCCCTACTTTTCCTGTTGTTATCGATACTCTGCAGTTTATCATTTAATATTTTTCTGATGATGTTATCTTCACAATTACTTAATTTTGCAGTCACTCTTTTTCTCTTTTGGAATAATGACCTCTTTTGTCTCTCCAACCTGCTTCTCTTTCCTCTTTGTTGTATTTTTGGGACATGTCTTTCCACAATTTCCAGTGTCTCCTTTCCAGCATCTTTTCCATTGTCTTGGCCTCAAAAATGATTTTCCAATCTATTCCCAGTTTACAACTTGGCAGTGAAAATTACAAATTTTGAATTTGTTTGTTTCTGTTGTTCATGTTCTTTCCTTTTGCTTTTATATTGGTTGTTATTTCAATAATGTTGTGGTCCAATATTTTAGTTGGGGATATTTCTACATTATCAATTAGGTTGCTGCTGTTTGTGACTACCAAATCTAGGCAGTTGTTTTTTCTTGTGTTTTCTGTTATTTCTTGTGTTAACATAAATTCATCAGTTAGAGCTAGTAGCATTTTTACCTGCTCCTGGTCTTCCTGTATGCCCCCTTGTCCTGGTGTACACATATATTTTTTCCTATCCTTTTATATTTTATGAATGGGAAATTAATATCACCACAGAGAAAAATATTTGGGGTTGGAGAATGTAGATCTTTTGCCCAGTTTCTTACCTCTGTAATGGAATCTGAAAATTTTGAGGTTGGCATGTTTGGGGGTCTGTACATTACAATTAGTACCATATTTAATTTTTCAACTTTTGCTGCTACATATTCTACGTAGCTGTTTGAGGTACTTATAGTCATTTCTGCCATATGCCTTTTGTGTGTGTAAATAGCACATCCTCCTTTACATCTCACTGTTCTGTCATCTCAGAGGATGTTATAGTTGTCAATTTGTATTTTTTTTGTCACTGCAGAACTCAGTGTTCACAGTTCACCTGGCAGTCCTTTAGATGGGTTTCTGTGAAGCATGCAAAATCTGCTCTGGTTTCTTGCAGAAGTCCTTTCAGGTATAAAATTTTGTCTGGAGAATGGTTTGGTTTAGGGCCCTGAATGTTGACTAGGATTATTTTTATTTTTTCCCTTTTGTTTTTACATACATATGTTTCTGATTCATTTTCCAATGGTGATGCTGGTTTCATTGCCTTGTGATCCTCTAAGGATTTTCCTATCTCTATCTGTTTCAATAACTGTTGTCCTGATATCCCATGTAATGTATTTCTGTATGCCTTCTGTACAGGTCTTGGATTCCTGTATTTGTCAGTTGGCTTTGTATTTGCTGGATTGTATTCAATAGTTGAATTGTGTGGACTACATCTAAAAAATTGGTAGACCTCTTTGTTGCTAGTATCGTCTGCTCACCTGTCAGGTTCCTTTGAGGGTGGTGGTAATGGCATTTTTGTTTGTATTTGCACCTCTCATATCTTGCAAATGTGTTGCAGACAGTACGATGGTGGAACTTGCACTTGTTTTTCAAATTTGCAATATTCACTTGGTAATGTGTATTACATAATGTGGGATGTGCTTAGATGCATTGCCCATCCTGATATCTGCAATACCCTTTTGCTTAGTATTTACATATGGTATTTTCTGCGCTTCTACTTGTTATCCGATTATTTTCTATGTTCTTAATTTTAGTATTATTATTATTTTTCTTTGGCTGTTTATTTCCTACATTTTTAGTTTTTATCTTTTTATCATTTTGCTCATTGGGCAGTTATTGTTATTCATTATTATATTGTTATTCATTATTATATTGTTATTCATTATTATATTGTTATTCATTATTATATTGTTATTCATTATTATATTGTTATTCATTATTATATTGTTATTCATTATTATATTGTTATTCATTATTTCCTCTTCTCTTTCATCCACCCAAATTTTTATTTGGACATTTCCAGACTCGTTTCCCCATTATTTCCTCCCTTTTTGTAACACTTGAATTTGCTGTCTCCATTTCTTTAAATACCGCAAAGGAGTTTACAGTCTGTGTACATGTGTCAGTGTCACACAGAAATTTGATTCCCTCAATCTGTTTTGTGTTTGAGACAAGAGATATTTTCCTATCATCCCAATTGATGCAGATAAAGTCATGCAGTTTTTGACAGAAATAGCATCTTATTGCTGCATTTTCAGTTGTTTCCAGATTATACAAATTGCAGATTAAGCGAGAATTTGGACCCATGGTCATGCTGTTCATTAATTCTTGTAGAAAGAAATACACACAAAATTTTTTTTTTCCTTTCCTTCTCTTTTCTTTCCTTTCGATGGTCACAAGGTTTACTGACATTTGCATTTTATGACTTTTTTCTTGCCTTGTTTCAAAATTTCTCAAATGCCAATGGTATTATGGTTTAAGTATATATGTTAAACTGGTGATAATTTATGTAAACGCTATTATACTTTCTTAATTTTAATGAAATTTACTTTATAATTTATATGCACAGATTCACTGATACTTTATACACTTTTGGGTCTAAACAGAATAAACTGCCAAGTAGTTTATTCCCTTCTTATTTAGGTGTTAATACAGAGAGAGAGAGAATACATCCATTCCCCACAAGGTACAAGCAAAGCAACAAAGCAATATATTTAAGTAAAGGTGTGTTTAACTTAAACATAGCCAGATAAATTCTCATACCTTACCACCAAAAAGAAATCTACCATCACTCCATCTGGCTCCAACTTTTCTAATATGGATTCTTCAAATATAAACACTCGTTTCCAATCTTCTCTTCAATTAGTTCCTCACCCCAATAATAACCTAGTAAGACACTTCTCAATTTTGTTCACCATTTAACTTTTTTATATTTTGACTATTAATCACTCTCCTATATTTTATATTATTTTAATTACAGTAGACCTTCACATTAATGTACACTTTGGGGGGAGCGTGTGGTTGCTAAAGTGAAATTTCCTCTAAAGTGAAGTACGGAAAATCCCCACTTTAGTGTACTGGGGAACATTAAAGTGAAGTATGGATGACCCCCACTTTACCAGACTACAGGATGTTAAAGTGGGGTTTTCCGTAACCAAAGTACTTCAGTACAGTTACACATGTATGTATAGCCCTTGAATCTCCACATTCAACACATAACATGAAAATGCATATGTAAACTTACCTACTTATGAACACATGCACATGTAAATATTTATTTTTTATGTACTCACCATATATAGTCAATCCTCCAAAATATCGTCAGGAACTGACTGCAACCTCATCCGAGGGCTGGTTCCAATAATATTCCGGTGGCGTCACCTTCACTTTAATGACTCGGAGTCTGCTAAAGTGAAGTTCAGTGATGCTACCAGACTTTCTTAGTGGAAATCTTCACTTTAATGACCTGTATTACATTAAACTGAATGTTAATGACCAGACAGCAATTTAGTCTGTCCAAGTGAAGTTTCCGCTAATGTGAAGGTCGTTAATGTAGGGGATTACTGTACTTAATATAGTAGCCACACTGTAAATATACTATTAATATCACATGTTTGTTTAAATATATTGTATAAGTTTCTGTTTATCATATTTATTTATTATTATATTTGATTTTAAATTTTTAGCACTGATGATGGAATTGAAATCTCCAAAATGTCTGTAAATAAACATGAACCATCTCCTTGTCCTCTTATTCCTTACTAAGTTAAGGTTCCCCAAGAACAAACCCTTCAATCAAGTTATCATAGAAAGATACAACTGAATCACAATGAAGAGGTACAAAGACTCAAAAAACATTTATATATATATATATATATATATATATATATATATATATATATATATATATATATATATATACCCCCTCGATTAGGTACTCCGGCTTGCCGGGCCGAGGGGGCTCGTACACCTCGTGGGTTGTTGAGGTTTCCTCAACTCCTCGCGGGTGTGGGCGAAGAGTTACCTAGTTGCGTTTCCCCCCCCCCTTTTCTTTTCTTTTTGCTCCCCTTTTTTCCGTCTCTCCCGGAATTTCTTTTGTCTTGACTCGGTCCTGTGCCTCTGTCAATCGTAGTATCCCCCCCCCTCTGTTTGTATTTGCAGTCTTGGGGTCATCGGGTGCACCCGCCGGGGGGCATCGCTCCGTGGCTGAGCCGTGCTCCGGGGACGGTACGGGCGCCCGGACCGCTGCTGCGTCTGGATTGGGTCTTTGCTTGGCCCTTAACGGACAAATCTCCGTAGTGCCAATCTGCTGTTTTTAAAACGACAGTTAGGTTGGGGGGCGGGCTACCCGGGACGTTGGGCCTGCGCTTTGAAGGATGCAGCGGCGGCTGGTGCATCGCCTTGGGTCCGAGGCTGCCGTTTTTTGTAAAAATACTGTTTATGGGTTCTATTCTAAACTTCACTCCCCTCTTGTTGACGACTCTGGCCCGCCCTTGGATTTGGATCAGACTACTACTTCTGGTCGTTCAGCGGCCTCTGCCTCCGCTGGATTGACCCTCAAGCCGTATGGCCCCCTCTCGTCCTCTGCGGTGTCTGGCTCTCGTGGCCGGACTCGTGGTGGCCGTAGGGCGGGGTCTTCGCGGCCCTTGTTCTCTCGCCCACTCTCGGTTACCGTTACACATGGACCTGTCTCTGCTGTCAATTTCTGTCCGGTGGACAGGTTCCTTGTTCTCCGCCCTTCCGCTGGCTCCCTTCCGGGCAACTCGGAACGGGTGTTTCAGCGCCTTAAGACGATAGGGGTTCCCTGTCGTTATGATATCCGCCCTCTGAGGGATGGGTCTCTTCTTTTGAAGTCCCGTTCTTCGGGGGTGACTGGGTCCCTTCTACAGTTGCAGGATGTCTTGGGTTGCAGAGTTTCTGTGACTCCCCATCCGCAATTGAATAGCTGTCAAGGCACCATTTTCGCTTCCCGTCTGCTGTCAATCCCGGTTGGCGAGTTGCAGGAGGATCTTGCCCCCCAGGGGGTAACGAAGGTCTTCCGCTTTTCGTCGCGCCGGGATGGTGCTCTTACCCCGTCCGCTCGTCTGCTCCTGACCTTTGACTCCCTTGTGCCTCCGGCCCAGGTGTTCTGGGGCATGGGTGATCGCCGGTCGTGTGAGTTTTCGGTGCGACCATATGTGCCTGACCCGGTTCGCTGCTTTGGCTGCAACCGGTTCGGCCATGTTAGCTCTGCGTGCCGCCGTGAGGGTAAGCTATGTGTCCGCTGCGGTGGGCCTGCGCACCCTACCCCGTGCACGAAGCCCCCGCGGTGCTCGAACTGTTCGGGGGCCCACCCTTCCTCTTCTCGGGACTGTCCCGTTTTCAAGTTTGAATTTGAGGTGCGGTCCTTAAGGACTACCGAATTCCTTAGTGCGCGGGAGGCGCGCGATAAGATCCGTGACCGGGAGCCGCGGCGGGGGTTGTCCTACGCTGCGGCTCTTGGCCCTGGCGGGTCCTCGGGCCCCTCCCGTGCTACCCCGGCGTCTACTGGAGTGGTGCCCCCCCTGGAAGTCCCGGGGGTTGGTGGTCCTCCTGGCGCCGCGGGTCCTTCTTGTTCCTCTGCCTCACTTTCTGACATCCCATCTGATTCCCTGCCTACAAGTGCCCCTTCTCCCCCTCCGGCCTTGGGGTCTGGATCCTTGCCTACTCGTCTCTCGGGTGGGGAGGGGGATGCCCCGAAGGAGAGGAGGAAGCGTCGCCGTGGTCGGAGTCGGAGTCCTTCCGACCCGATCCTGACTGCTGCTCGCCTTGCTTCCCCGTCTTCACCGGAGGGGAAGCGGCGCGCTGTTCCTGATCCGCTCGGGACTTCCCCCCCCCTATACGGAGGGCTGGTGAGGCGTCACCTCCCGGTGCCCCGACCAGTGTCCGGGTGTCGGTCGAGGTACACCGCCCCATGACACCCTCGATTACTGACTCTGTTCCCATGATAGACCCGGTCGAGAGGGGCCTGGCCCTCCTTCATGGAGTCTCTCCCTCCGGCTCCTGCTGAGAGTGGTCGGGTCTCTCTCCTGGATCTACCTCTCCCACCTGTGGTCGACCTTTCCTCTCCCCCCGTCAGTGCTTGTCTGGTTTGACGAGCCCTCGAACAGCTGGTTCCCCCCGGTCCCCCTTGGTGGGGAGTTGGGGGTTTCGGCTGGGCCCGACTCGTCGTCTCTCCCCCCCACCTCTGACCTCCCTGTTACTCTCCACTTCTCGTCTCTACTACGGGTGCAGCAGATGCGGAGTCGGTGGCCCCTACCCCCCCAGTTCTGGGTGAGTCGGGGAAACCGATTCCGTCCCTGGTTACGGACCGTTGAGTTTGCTGCTCAGCTTGGTCCGTGGCTATTTCGCTGTTTTCTCTGCCTCTTATAATGCCGCTTCCCCTTACAGTTCCATCTTGCATTGGAACTGTAGGGGGCTTTTAGCTAACTGGGAGAACCTTGCCTCCCTGCTGGAGAGCGAGCGGCCTTCCTGTGTTTGTCTCCAGGAGACTATCCTGGCTGCGCGGGGACTCCCTCGTCTCTGGCTATGTTGGTTTCCCTTGCACCCCGGATGAGCGCACACGCCGGCGGGGTGCGGCGATTTACGTGCATCATTCGTTACCATCGCGTGGTGTGCCTCTTCGCACTTCCTTGCAGGCTGTGGCTGTGCGGCTCTTTTTAGATCGCCAGTACACTGCCTGCTCGGTTTATATTCCTCCTCATGACCCTCCTTCTCGCGACGCGGTTCGCGAGTTGGTGCTGCAACTACCCCGACCGTTTCTCCTCCTCGGGGACTTTAACAGTCGCGACCCGGCTTGGGGAGATGTTCGGTCGACTAATGTTGCTGGTTTTTACTCTCCTTAATGGAGGAACTTTCCTTTGCGTGTCTCAATTCCGGTGAACCTACTTACTTCCACGAACCCACGGGTTCATTTACCTGTATTGATCTCTCCTTGGTGTCCCTCGATGCCTTACTCGATTTTTCGTGGAAGGTGTTGGGGGACTCTTATGGCAGTGATCATTACCCAGTCTGTCTTGAGCCGGTCGGTCCGCAGCCGGGCGTTTCGTCTCGACCGAGGTGGTGCCTTGCGCGGGCTGACTGGCCATCTTTCAGAGCTCGTTCCGTCATTGTCCGTTCGGTATTGAGCTTTGGCTCTGTGGATGAGAGCTTGGAGTTCTTCGAGCGGGTGGTGATGGGCGTCGCGGAGGACTGTATTCCTCGATCTTCCGGTAACCCGCGGACTCGTAGCGTCCCGTGGTGGACTCCAGCATGTCACCAGGCGGTGTGCGAGAGGAAGAGGGCAACGCGCCGCTTCCACCGCACCCGGCGCGCGGGCCACTTGATTGAGATGCGGCGGGCGAAGGCTTTCGCCCGCCGGACTCTCAAGTTGGCCCGTCGGGCCTCTTGGCGTGCTTTTGTGTCCGGCATCTCCTCATCTACCCCTTCTGCTGCTGTGGCGGAAGGTACGTAGTATCGAGGGGAAGCCAGTCCCTGCTAGTCGCCCTGTCCTTCGGGACGGGGACGGCTTCCTTTCGGATCCTGCTGCTGTGGCTGATCGGCTGGCCGGTGCTTTTGCTGCGGTTTCCCGTTCGCCTTCAGCTGCGGATCGCCCTTTATCGGAGGTCACGTTCCCGCCCCCTGGGAACGAGCCCTATAACCATCTCTTTCCGATGCGGGAACTTCGGGCTGCCTTGGCAACCCGTCGTTCTTCCGCCCCTGGCCCTGATGACATTCCGTATGACTTTCTTTGGAATCTGCACCCGATGGCCCTGCACTTCTTGCTGGATCTTTTCAACCGGTGTGGGTTGAGGGGTCGTTCCCTTCCCGTTGGAGGGAGGCGATTGTGGTCCCGATACCTAAGCCGGGGAAGGATCCGGCGGAGGTGGCGAGCTATCGGCCTATTGCTTTGACGAGCTGCTTATGCAAGCTCCTCGAAAAGATGGTGGCCGTCCGACTTTCCTTTACACTGGAGTCGCTTGGGTTATACCCCCCGACCCAGTATGGTTTTCGTCGATTTCGGGGTACTCTGGACCCCCTTCTCCTCCTTGGCCATGATGTACGGGAGGCATTTTCCCGCCGGAATCTTGTTCTGGCCGTCTTTTTGACGTCCAAAAGGCCTATGACACGACCCGTCGGGGAGTTGTCATGGACCGTTTGAAGTCTCTTGGTTTTGTGGGCTTTTTGCCCACGTTTCTTCGCAACTTCCTCTGCCGTCGCACTTTCCGCGTCCGTAATGGGGCGGCCCTATCTGCCCTGTATGTTCAGGAGGAGGGGGTGCCCCAGGGGTGTGTGTTAAGCGTCTCCTGCTTCAACCTAGTTATGTCTGCGCTACCGGGAGCTCTTCCGCCCTCGGTGCGCTGTTCCATCTACGCAGATGATCTGGCTGTCTATGCCGCGGGGACGAGTCCCCCCCTCGTGGAGAGGCAAGTCCAACTCGCGGTCAATCGGGTTGAACGCTGGGCGTCGTCGGTGGGCCTTACGTTGTCTTCCCGAAGACTTCGTGTGTGGCCTTCCTTCCGTCGAGGAGACGGGGATCCGGCGCCATCCCGGCCTTTACCCTTACACTCGGGGGTCAGCCTCTGGCCCTCGTTCCATCAGTACTCTTCTTGGGTATGGTTTTTGACAGCCGTTTGAGCTGGGTTCCCCACCTTCGCCGGCTGCGCGAGTCCGCGAGACGTACCCTGGATTTGCTGGGGCATCTGTCGCATACTACATGGGGCGCGGATAGGCGGACGCTCCTCCGTTTGTACGTGTCCCTGGTACAGTCCAAATTAGACTATGGGAGTGTGGTGTATGGCTCCGCCTCCCGCACGGCCCTTCGGATACTGGATCCGGTCCTCTCTAGAGGACTGCGCATGTCATCTGGCGCCTTCCGCTCCTCTCCGGTTGATAGTCTGCAGGTTGAGTGCGACATCCCTCCCTTGGAGGATCGGAGGTCGTTCCTCATTGCTAAACACTATCTCCGGATCCTCTGTCTTCCCACCTCTCCTCTGTTCCAGGTGGTTGAGAGGGCGTTCTGCCGGGATGGGGGTTGGTATTTCACCGACACGGTGACCTCCCTCCTCGATGGTATGGGCACTCCCCCTCCATCCGTTATACCGGTCTCTTTCAGGGGTGTTGCACCTTGGGAGAGCACCCCTGTTGCGTGCTGTAGGGTGTTGCGCTCTGTTCGCAGGACCGAGTCGGACTCTGCTTTGCTTCGGTCTCTGTTCCTTCAGCATGCGGCGTGTCACTCTGCATGTGTTGCGATCTTCACGGATGGCTCGAGGTCGTCGGGGGGCGTTGGATCCGCGGCTGTTCCCCAGTCGTCTGCCCTTGCTCCCCGATGTCTCCCTGATGAGGCTTCCGTTTTTACGGTGGAGCTCTATGCCATTCTGAGCGCTCTGGAGGTGGTGCGGGAGCATCCGGATGGGTCGTTCGTCATCCATTTGGATTCCCGCAGTGCCCTGGATGGCCTGGAGTGTTTTGACTCTGTCCACCCGCTGGTCCGACGAATCCAGCTACTGTACCATACTCTTGTCGCTTTCGGTGGCAAGGAGGTGGTATTTTGCTGGGTCCCAGCACATGTTAATGTGGCTGGAAATGAGGCTGCCGATCGAGCTGCCCGTTCCGCATGCCGACTGCAGGTTTCACCTGTGTCCCTCCCTTTTTCTGATTATATCCCTGGCTTCCGTAGGTTTTTGCGCTCCCGTGGCAGAGTCGCTGGGATGGCGCTACGGATAACAAACTTTGCAAGATTAAACCCAAGTTGGGATGTTGGGCCTCTTCCTTCCATCGGTCGCGCCATAAGGAGGTGGCTCTGGCCCGCCTCCGTATTGGCCACACCCACCTGACCCATGGCTATTTGATGGCTGGGGATCGGGTGCCCCGATGTCCCAATTGTGACGTCCTACTTACAGTTGCCCACCTCCTGGTGAGTGTCCTCTTTACTCTGCGCTGCGCGCAGAGTATTTTCCCTTTTTGGAGAGCGTCGGGCTTTGTGATAGGCTTGGCGCTCTTCTGTCTGAAGGTCCCTACTTTTCGATAACCGGGTTGTTCTCCTTCCTCTTTCGCTCCTGACTTCTTTCCCTGCTGTGACCCCACTATGATCTTTCTGCTTTTCCCCCACCTCCTCCTCCTCCTCCTCCCCCGTCTATTGTTCATTTCCATTAGTTGTTCCATACTCTTCGTCCTGTGTTCGCTCTGCTATCCACCTTTCTTTTGGTGGCCATGAGCGGTCATTCTTTGAAACAAAAAAAAAAAAAAAATATATATATATATATATATATATATACACTGTATATATATGTATTAGGGTGTTTCATAAATTCATTATTATATTTTTAATCCACATAGATGCCCGTGTTCGTCTTACATATTTATCACTCCTGGCCAAAAATGAGACTCCTTCGACAACAATAAGGGGTCCCGAGAAATCACGCCTTAGGTCAGAGAGCACAGACTCATCACTTCTTCATCATTTCCCCCTTCTGCTTCTTCGGAAAATCCTTCCTGTTCTTGAAAACTGCTTTCAGCAGGTACTGTTTGTCTTCTTCCTTTGTTGTTAGGGCAGTATTGAATTTCTCGATGAGAGCGATCCCCCGTTCAGCCGAGTCGTTCACCACAGCCAGGACGCGGACCCTAGCTAGGCCTGCTTGGTAGTGTGGGTCGCTTTCCCAAGACGAAGCTGGATTTTTGACGAAGGCCGCGTTGATCCCGAGTGCGGTGAAGAGATCCTTTGTCCTCAAGGTAATGAAATCCGAAATCTTCTTTCCTTTGAAGGAGCCGAGGATGGTCTTCCCCTCCAGAAGCTTGAACGCTTTCCTCGATGCCAGCTTGGTGAGGTTCTCTCGCATCCTTTGTTTCTCTTCCTGAGGAACCCCTTGATCGAAGAATGCCAAGCTGACCAGCGTCTCGGAGAAGTACCAGAGGTGTCATTTCATGGCCGCTTGCGCTTGCTTGGTGACGTCGACGATCACGGCATCTTCCTGCAGTATTTCCGGGTCCAGCAAGAACTCCAGATCCACACGTGGGGCCTGCTCTGCTCTTGTTGCACGACTCCAAGCCTTTGCGTAGGCCAGGGCAATGAACAGGCAGATTTCTGTGACTCCTTTCAGCTCCTGCCTGGTCATCCTGAACTGGTCCTGAAGGAGGTATAGCTTCAATCCATAAATGGCTTTCGCCATCCATCATGCATGGTGGTATGCTCCAGGCTTCCGCAGTGGCACATTGGCGACAGTCTCTTCCCCGAGAAAGAGGATAACCAGTTGAAGTAGTTCTTGGTAGTCATCCCGCGGCTGACCAGAAGCCAGAGCTTCCCTCACGACAAGGACAGTTTGGTCCTTGAGACCCTGAAGAGGTCCAGCGATGCTGCAGCTATCTGAATCAATAGCAGTGGTGATAAGAGATCAGTCGATGAAACCCCACTGCTCTTGGAATCTTTTGAAGATCCCAGTCTCGGGCCCAGAGGTGGGGCCCATCGAAGACCTGAAGATTTGGGCCAGGACGATTTCGTACATATGGTGCCTGCATGCTAGGTAAAGAAGTTGCTTCCCGAGACCCTCCTCAATCTTGACGCAGGCTCCCACGTGAATCCCGGTGTTTGATGCCATTGTGTCGAATGATAACCCCTTGATTCGTTCGGACAGGTCATGTTCCCGCACAAGATCAATGCAGACACGTGCTGTCTGTCTCCACTCCCGTGCCAGCTGGAACTTTTGGAACTCCAAGCAGCTTCTCCTGGCCATTCCCGGTGACCAGCACAGCAATCTGGTCCACAGATCCGTCACCTGTGATTTCAGGCAGCATTTTCCCATCCCAGTGCAACACCAAGGGCTCCTCAGGACAGAATTCTCCTTCTTGATACGCCTCTGCTGCTTGCTTCCGAAGCGACTGGCGAGCATGATACATTGTGGAAGAGGAGATGGATACCTCATTCAAATCCTGCCCCAAGGATTGCGCGACGACGGCGTAAGACATCGCTGCATCACGATAAGAAATGTTCATCCAGTCGTACGCGACAGCCACATCCTGAGTGATGAGGTTCCTCAACCGCTTCCTCGGAGAAGGACATGAAGTAGACATGGAGGCTGCCAAGGAGGGATCATCTTCCACAGATGGCGACGTCGAGGACAAGGAGCTGTCTTCAAGAGTAGCAGCTTCTGTAACCGTCTTGGCCCGCTCGAATTCCCAGTGTCGTCTCTCCTCCTGCTGTTCCTCTCAATGCCTTTTCCTACTCTCCATTTGGGCCAGCTTCATGTCTGCTGATCCCATACTGCTCTCTGTTGGGTCCTCCTGCTGACTGTAGAAGAGCTTGTCTTCCTCGTTTATCATCATAGAAAGGGCATTGGAATGACCAATATCGAGGATTTCATTCTTGAGTTCCACCTTGAACATGTCCTCCGCAACACGACAGCTCTCCTCGGATCTGTTCCTGCTTTTCACCAACTTGTCGTAACGCTGGAGCAGAGCTTCCATTTTCCGAAGGGCGCTGTCCCGCCTCATAGTAGGGATTCTTGCACTTTTCCAGAACACCATCACAGCATCCAAACAGAGGTTCAGACATTTTCTCCATCGTAGGTTTTCCTGTTTTTGATGGAAGAAGCACTTTTGCAAGACTTGCAACTTCGTCAGCAGGCAGCTACCCAGGATCTCCTTATTCGGGTGTCCAATGAGCCAAACCTCTTTCTTGCTTCGAGTTGCCATGTTTATCTGCAATGAGGAAATATACGAATTAGAAAAGAGTACAAATACGCAACGGTAGACACAACGAGGACAAAACTCGACAACTGACACGAAGGACAGAGAGCAGTTCACCCTTCCATCAGGAAGCAAGGCAGTTGACTAACACTAGAACAGCTGAAATTAGAAATACCTAAGCAAACTGAAGCGTCAAATCTCGGGACCCCTAAACGTGTTCTGATCTGGTTGAAACCTGTTCAGACGAGTTTCCTCGGCAAAAGGAACAGGGGCATCAATGTGGATTGAACTTCCTTCCACTTCATCCATCAACCACAGTGCTGTGAAACACCCTAATATGTATATATATGCAATATATATATATATATATACACACACACACACACACACACACACATATATAAATATATATATATACACACACACACACACACACACACATATATATATATATATATATATATATATATATATATATACACACACATATATATACATACATACACTGTATATACAGGGTGTCCCATAAGTCTGGCATCATAGGAAAAATAATAAAAAAAGGCAAAACAAAAGCTTTTATTTACAGAACGTGCTCAATATGTCCACCATTGTTTTCAATATACAAATTCAGATGTGATACCCAGTCAGCAAGCACACGGTGAATGATGTCAGGAGTAATGGTGTTACATGCCAAAATAATGCGCTGCTGCAAATGTTCAACACTCATAATTTTCTCTGCATATACCAGCACTTTCAAGTGGCCCCAGAGATAAAAATCTAGTGGCATGAGATCCGGGCTTTTAACCTGCCATTCCACAGGCCCTCAACGTCCTATCCAATGACCAGGGAATTGTTGGTACAGGTATTTCCTTACTTGGCTGCTGTAATGTGCAGGAGCGCCATCTTGCTGGAACCATGTTGGGAAATTTCCTTCTTCGTTCAAGACACTGGGAAATGCTTCTTCCTTGAGCATACGTAGGTAGGTGCCTCCAGTGACATGTTCATTGAAAAAGAGGGGGCCTATGATGCGATCCTTCCAAATGCCACACCATACCATCACCTGAGATGCACCTTGTTCCTTTGAAGAGATATACCAGTGAGGGTTGTTTTGAGACCAGTAGTGGGTGTTCTGTTGATTTACCTTACCATTTCCATAAAAAACAGCCTCGTCACTGAACAGAATGGTGGATGGGAAATTGGCATCCCGAGCATATTGTTCCTTACCCATTCACAAAATTCCATCCACCCGGATCATCTTCACTTAATTTCTGTAGGATCTGAAGTTTATATGGATGCCATTTGTGAGCCTGAAGAATGCGATGGATGCTACTTTTTGACACTCCTGTCTCAGTGGACAATCGCCAAAGAGACTTATTGGGACTTCTGTTAAAATGAGCCAGGATAGCAGTTGCTGTATCATCGTCAGTGGACCTCCTTGAAGGTGCACTGTGTGGTTTATCTTTATGGATCGTTTCCTTAAACTTTGCAACAAGTCTGCTAACACAACTCTGTGTTATTGGCTCGCGGTCTGGATGCAGTCTGTTAAATTCAGCAGCGGCCTCTCTTTGATTCCGATTTCCTATGAGTAGAATTATCTGGATTCGTTCTTCCTTGCTCACAGACATTATGGCCTGTAGAAAGAGAAAAATATGAATTATGGTTTATAGAAATATAAAAATATGAATTTCTCCTATGATGCTGGACTTATGGGACACCCTGTGTATGTATATATATATATATATATATTGATGAAAAAACACGAAGGAAAAAAGAAACACAAAGGGGTGCTCAAGCGCTTTCGTCTAATGACATCCTCAGGAACACTGGAGTGAAAGGACAGATCAAGGCAATATATAGGTTACAAAAATAAACATACATACATACATATTCACATATATATACATATATATATATATATATATATAATATATACATATATACATATATATAGTAAGCATAGAAAAAATTGTGGGAGGAGCCAACATTTATATGGTCACAGAAGAATAAAGAAATAAAAATAAATATATATATAAATTGAGAAAAAATTAATTACAAAATAGTGCCTTAGTGATATATATGTCACAGCCTAAATAATCATAAAGAAATAAACAGGCAAATAAAAAAAAAAAACCATAAATATACATACATACATATATATATATATATATACATATATATATATATATATATATTATATATATATATATATATAAAGACACTTTTAGCACTTTGGCCGACCTTCAATATAAATCAAATGGCTTTTTTATGGAACAGGTCACAAAAGAATAAAGAAATAAAAATAAATATAAATATTGTAAGTGGAGTCTACCAATTCAAGCTCAAGAGGGAAGTTTTACAATCGATTTAATAGATGCTGCCAAATTGATATATATGTCCAAAAAATAAAGAAATAAACCAAATAAATAAATACTTTTCACGTGTCACTTTCGTGAAATAATTTTTCATTATATATATATATATATTATATATATATATATATATATATATATATATATATATATATATATATATATATACACCATATGTATATACACCATATGTATATACACCATATGTATATACACCATATGTATATACACACTATATATATATATATATATATATATATATATATTATATATATATATATATTAGGGCGGGTCAATTTTCCACATGTCTTGAAATCGCAAGGCGAATAAGTGCCCAGTAGTTACGTTTGGTTGGGAAATGAACCCAAAAATTTTTTTAGAGCAAATGGATGAGGGCCTGCTTGCAGATTTGCAATTAAAGTTTGTTATGGTTATTTTACCCAATTTTTGTCATATACGATAGGTAAACGTCATTTTTTAAGACATATTATTAACTAATTATAGATGTAGCAACTCAATATCATTTTCTATCCCAAGAGGAGACAATGCCTAATGTATATCATGTTTTAAGTATAAAATGATAAAATTTTGTTGAAAAAATGCATTTTTGCTAATTTATTAACATATTTTGGCTACAAAACTTGAAGAAATACTTTCAAAAGGTGATAAATCCAAAAAAATCACGTGTTCTCATGTAAAAAGAAAAATTATTTATATAAATCATAATAAGATTGAGAATAATGTCCTTTTGACATAAATGCAGGATGTATCTTCCTGCTCAGTACTTTAGTAAGGATACATCTGTGACGAGTTTTGAACCCGTACACGGTATGGGAAGCCTCTGTCACTAATTTCACACTCCTCTCAACACTGAGAGTGAGAAGGCAAGTCTGGAATGTCTGGCTTAGTCTTAGTGTCCATGAATGACTGGATTTCTTCATCAGATAGGTGCTGTGTGGTAGGTGGTTCCATGACATCAGGGTCAGTGAGATTGATGAGCTCATGCCAGTGATTTGCATTCCAATTCACCTGGGGAATTTTCTTCCCTGCTTCCTGGTTGCTCTCCATTCTATAAATGAAAAATGAAAATGAAAATATAAATATAAATGAAAAATAGTACTCAAATATTGCCGTTTCAATAATACAAACAAATTACCCACTTAAAGTGACAATTATAATATTTTTCCCATATTTTTTGGAGAATAACTCGGCTTTGGCAAAAAAAAAAAAAAAAAAAAATTACAAGAAGCGCAAAATTTACCTGTGTTTGAGAGTGAGTATAGTCTGAAGCCCAAGATTCCTGATTCTGTCTTCATCATCTTTCACCATGGCATAGAGGATGTTCTCAGGTTGGAGGCAGAAAACATTACTCTGGATGTTCTGCTTTACAATGCATTTCACATATGCATTTCACATCATCAAATGGAATCAGCCTCAGTCGGCTGATAGCAGAGAAAAGGATGTGAGGAGAATCATGCAGCTTAGAGGATGCCTTTATCTCAAACCATGCAGGAGCATAAACTCGAACAATGTAATGGACCAACTTTTTCAAATTCAGGTTTGATCTGTTGTGTCTCGTGTACAAACAAAGAAGTCGTATGGCAAGAGTTACCCATCTTGCATGGTTAAGTGGACCAATCTTCCAAGCAGCTGATCTGTCATCTACTCTTCCTGATCCAATCCCTCTGCAATACTCATACAGAAGCCTTTGATCATGACTGAGGTCTTTCAGTACTTTCTCTGGAATGTACCCTTCAATGATTGGAGTTTCCACAGCTTCAAACTGTACCTGAGGTTCATCCTGGATATCTTCTGTGCACCTTTGCCCAAAGGGCCTGCTGAAACTTCTTGGGCCAGTTGTCACTCCATCCATTTTTTTGAAGAGAGCTTTTAGTGGGAGTTCATTCTGATGCAGTGCGCAACCAATAGTGTGCAGTTTCCTCCCCAGAGTTTCTTCAAGTTTTACCACTAAACCACTCTTCTAGCCATATTAGCGGTATTATCAAGAAGAATGGCTTGGATACTTTCAAGGCTATTATATTCTTCAAGAACACTGAATGTCTCCTGAGCAAGGACCTCACCAGTGCCGCCTATAACAGGAATTGTTCTGTGGATCAAGTAGGTGCCAGGAGATTTTCCAATCTCCATAGGTGAAGGTGAGGTGATGTTCTGCGTCAACACACTTTCTGAGAAGAGTTTCCCCTTCAGGTGTCTCTGTTTCTTTGTAAGTCATGGTATTCTCATCAACCTTCCCATCCACACCAACACAAATGAGCTGTGTCTTTTTCTCTGATTTCACACCCTCACTAACTACCCTAATTTGGGCTTTGGCCCTGTCTAATTTGCACTTGTCAATCATGGTGATTGATGTCAACTTCAGGTCTCAGTAGGTGTTTGATGTCATGGAGCAAGGCATTCCCAAGAGCTGCGCCCAGATTTGATGAACATTCACCTCTGACAAGTTCCATAGAGTATCTGGGAAACTTTAAAAGGCTGTAGTCTCCTGAAGGCCTCTTCCTAGGCTGCCATTCATCATCTTCCTGAAAATAAATGGAAAAATTAATGCATTTTCTGTTTGTTTATTTATTTATTTATTTAATTTATTTATTTTTATTTATTTATTTATATTATTTATAATTATATATAATTAATATAAATAAAAGGAAACTAACCTCGCCACCAGATGAACTGCTTGCAAGTCCAGGCAACTCTGTAGGCTGTATGAAAGATCCTACTAGCTCAACTTCCTCCTGAGGTAGTACATGTTGCTGTCCTTGTTTGGCCTTCCTGTCTCTTTTGGCAGCAGCTGTGTCCACTGAAGACAGCTGGTATGCACCCTTAGGACCTGTTTTGGATCACTGATCATGAAGGTATGCTCTTTCTTCAAGTGGCACCTTTGCATTTCAAGGGCAAACACAGATGATGTGTTCTTGTGTACACTTGTCCTTCTTACAGTATACTCTTGAATCACTGCAAGGCAAAATATCCAAAGAACAGGAACAGGCAGAAATATCAAAAAGTTTGTCCAAGTTAGCATCCAGATTTTGCTTGACACTTGCCTTAACATGCTTGCGATTAATGTCTTTCACAAGAGTGAGTAGGTCTTTAACCTTTCTGTCAATGGATTTGTCATTAATCAAAGGCACCCTTGGATTCACTGAAGACCAAATGGATTTTAAATACTTGCTGCACTAAGGCCCAAAAATCTGTGCCAGGGTTAGCATGATTAAGGTCATAATAGTATTGAATCAGCTGCCTGTAAGTGCTTGGTTCAGTCATTAATAATTCAGAAGGACCACCTCCATACTTTTCTTCACTTTTCTTTTGGGTCAGGTGTCTTGTTTTTGCTTTCGGCATTATTTACACTGGAAAATCTGAAACAATGAAAGGTGTTAATGCGAATAGCAATATGTAAGAAATAAGCGTGAATGGTCACAGGAAATATAATATTTTACCACTATTTTTTAATAAAGAGGCATAATTAATAATTATATAAAAATACAAGCAAAACATTGATATTTATGCTTATAGAAACAAGTTAATAATTTTAGGTTTGCTTTGTTTTGGTTGCGCATATGCCACATATGGGATTTTATGCATGAAGCGACAACAGAAAAAATAAAAAATTTAAAAGCTAAATTCACATTCTGATCTTTTATCAAAATGCATTTCTTTGTGATTTTCACATTTCATAGATGAAACGACAACTACTGGATATTTATTCGCTTTCTGGTACCAACTTTGACCATCCCTAATATATATATATATTCCTGAGGATGTCATTAGATGAAAGCGCTTGAGCACCATCTGTGTTTCCTTTCCTTCGTGGTTTTATTCATCATAAATACTTTTCTTCATATATATATATATATATATATATATAATTATGCGGGTTGCTTCTACAGAGCTTCAATTTAATATTTAGTAGAAATCCAATGACAAGGAGAAATGTAAATGCCATGAAAAGTCTTCTTTATTGCGCAACGTTTCGAGCAATACGCTCATCTTCAGGCTGTTTAATAACAATGTGAAATTAAAATCAATATTGAATGAAAAACAAACAGAAATTTCTATAACCTATTCGTAAAGACAAATTTTAAAAGACTGAGAAAAGAGGGTTAAGTTCTAAGTTATACAGATTTACATATCAAAATTAAGAAGTTATTTTTAAATACATGTAGTAAATGTGAAATTAATACACTGGAAAAATTACCAATAGTACACTCCATTGTTCCAGTGTACTATTGGTAATTTTTCCAGTGTATTAATTTCACATTTACTACATGTATTTAAAAATAACTTCTTAATTTTGATATGTAAATCTGTATAACTTAGAACTTAACCCTCTTTTCTCAGTCTTTTAAAATTTGTCTTTACGAATAGGTTATAGAAATTTCTGTTTGTTTTTCATTCAATATTGATTTTAATTTCACATTGTTATTAAACAGCCTGAAGATGAGCGTATTGCTCGAAACGTTGCGCAATAAAGAAGACTTTTCATGGCATTTACATTTCTCCTTGTCATTGGATTTCTACTAAATATTATATATATATATATATATATATATATAGAAAAAATATGTTATAATGTTATAATGTTTCAGACCAACAAAGACCCTAGGATCCACTCGTGGCTGGTCTACCTAACTGTGTTCGTAATTGTGTATTGTGTATGTCCTCCATGGTGGTGGAGGGGACCTACAATTTTATGTGGGTTCCGAACCACAAGAACATAAGAAATTTATGTAACAACTGCCTGTACATTCGCAACTACCAATTTTTGCAAAACTAAATAATTATCAATTAAAAACTAATTAATTATCGATTTAAAACTAAAGATAGAATCTCTGGATCCAGAGGATCAAGTCATAATAGACTACTATCCACAAATATGTTACACACTACAGTATATCTATTTATAACTGACATGCAAATATATCAGATCCAAAGAATCCAATCATTTTCATTACGGTATCCATCAATACTAGTACCTTGCCCAACGAAAAATAAGTCACGGTCCATATCGATTGCGGACCAAGTCAAAATTTACAACCAATATACATTACAATATATATACTTAGGAGGAAAAGTGTAGGTGTGGCTGTAAAGACTGTACAGTAATGTAGAAATGTGTGTGCACCCATTTTGGGTCTCCCATTTAAAAGTGTTTGTGGGGCAAGTGAAGATCATGAGTTTTTCAATACCTCACAGTACTATGGGGGTCACCGCTTGGCAGAGGAATATATATATATAATATATATATATATATATATATACACACACACACACACACATCATATGTCAATAAGGCGAACAAAGTGTTAGGTTTTATAGCTCGAAATTTTGAGTACAAATCGCGCGATATTATAGTTCCACTTTATAAATCATTAGTTAGACCCCATTTGGAGTACACGGTCCAATTTTGGAATCCGCATATGCGCAAAGATATAGACAAAATCGAAAGAGTTCAAAGACAAGCAACTAAGATGATTCCGTCGCTTAGGTCAAAGTCGTATGAGGATAGGCTTAAGGAGTTAAAATTGACAACACTCGAGACTAGGAGGTTAAGGGGTGATCTAATCCAGGTTTTCAAAATTATGAATGGGTTCAATAACGTAGATAGAGATAGCTTTTTCGAAATCTCAATATAATAGGACTAGAAATAACGGGTGTAAGTTGACAAGTAGAAGGTTTGAGACAGCAGTTGCGAAAAACTTTTTTACGCATAGAATAGTAAATAGCTGGAATAGTTTGCTGGTAGAAGTAATTAGTAGCACATCTATAAACATGTTTAAAAATTGATTAGACGCATATGTTGATAGAAAGGGTATAGTTTAAGGTAGTAAAATTAAGGCTTTCTGGGGATAGATCCCACAGCTCAACACAAGTTTTGTGGGATATAGGGAGGCAGCATCTTGGGTTAGGGGATACTCTCTGTCCTTACACACCCCATTTAAAGAGATTCCTCTGCAGAGCGGTGCCCCCATAGTACTGTGAGGTATTGAAAAACTCATGATCTTCACTTGCCCCACAAACACCTTTAAATGGGAGACCCAAAATGGGTGCACACACATTTCTACATTACTGTACAGTCTTTACAGCCACACCTACACTTTTCCTCGTAAGTGAATATATTGTAATGTATATGGTTGGAAATTTTGACTTGGTCCGCAATCGATATGGACCATGACTTGATGGATACCGTAATGAAATTGACTGGATTCTTTGGATCTGATATATTTGCATGTCCGTTATAAATAGATATAGAGTGTAACATATTTGTGGATAGTAGTCTATTATGACTTGATCCTCTGGATCCAGAGATTCTTCTTTAGTTTTAAATCGATAATTAATTAGTTTTAAATTGATAATTATTTAGTTTCATAAAAATTGGTCGTTGCCAATTTACCAGCAGTTTTTACATAAATTTCTTATGTTCTTTTGGTTCGGAACCCATGTAAAATTGTAGGTCCCCTCCGCCACCACGGAGGACATACACAATACACAATTACGAACACAGTTAGGTAGACCAGCCATGAGTGGATCCTAGGGTCTTTGTTGGTCTGAAACATTATAACATATATATATATATATATATATATATATTGGTGAAGGCCGCTTCTGGCAAGCTTCAATTTCAATTTAAGCAGAAAGCCACAGACAAGAAGGAAAGAAACATCCATCAAGTTGGAAAGGGACTATATTTTGTATATTGCAACGTTTCAAGCACAAACTATGCTCATCCTCAGGCAAAAATTCTAAAAAGTTAAAAACATAATATTAAAAGCCATAATGACATTAACAAAATAAAATAGGGAAAAAATCCACAAGTATTAAAAACAAAGTCACTAAAAATTCTAGAAAGTTACAATTAAAAACCATAATGACTATTATAAAACAAAAGCGAACAATTAACAAGCTTTAAAACAATGAAAATGACACTAAAAACGAACAATGAATAACAACTATAAAATACAAAATGTAAAACTCAAAAAACTAAAAATTCACAGGCTATCTTTTAAAACACTAAAAAATTAAAAACCCACACTAAAAGGAACACACCTTAAGTCTAGTGTTTTAAAAGATAGCCTGTGAATTTTTAGTTTTTTGAGTTTTACATTTTGTATTTTATAGTTGTTATTCATTGTTCGTTTTTAGTGTAATTTTCATTGTTTTAAAGCTTGTTAATTGTTCGCTTTTGTTTTATAATAGTCATTATGGTTTTTAATTGTAACTTTCTAGAATTTTTAGTGACTTTGTTTTTAATACTTGTGGATTTTTTTCCCTATTTTATTTTGTTAATGTCATTATGGCTTTTAATATTATGTTTTTAACTTTTTAGAATTTTTGCCTGAGGATGAGCATAGTTTGTGCTTGAAACGTTGCAATATACAAAATATAGTCCCTTTCCAACTTGATGGATGTTTCTTTCCTTCTTCTCTGTGGCTTTCTGCTTATATATATATACACTACACACACACACACACACACACACACATCATATACGTAAGTATAGAGGAGCATTCTGCACATGAGGAAGAGAAATAACGAACAAATGAAAAATGAGGTGAACCACCCGGGAATCGAACCCAGGATCTTCTGATTGCCAGTCAGATGCGCTATCCATTACACCACGGGCCTCGATCAGTCATGAGTCGAAATTCTCCCACATATTCACGATTTGCGAGGGTGCCCTCTCAGGGCATTGGTTTCTGCCCTATGTAGGAGAATTTCGACTCATGACTGATCGAGGCCTGTGGTGTAATGGATAGTGCATCTGACTGGCAATCGGAAGATCCTGGGTTCGATTCCCGGGTGGTTCACCTCATTTTTCATTTGTTCATTATTTCTCTTCCTCGTGTGCAGAACGCTCCTCTATACTTACGTCATTTCTATACATTAATATACTGCGTGGGCATTGCAGTTAAATGTACATATTCACAATTTGCGAGGGTGCCCTCTCAGGGCATTCGCTTCTGCCCTATGTAGGAGAATTTCGACTCATGACTGATCGAGGCCCGTGGTGTAATGGATAGCGTATCTGACCGGCAATCGGAAGATCCTGGGTTCGATTCCCGGGTGGTTCACCTCATTTTTCATTTGTTCGTTATTTCTCTTCCTCGTGTGCAGAATGCTCCTCTATACTTACGCCGTTTCTATACATTAATATACTGCGTGGTCATTGCAGTTAAATGTATATATATATATATATATATATATATATACTAGGGTGCCACTTATTTGGGGTGTTTTTCATTTTTTTGGGAATTTCTATCAGGACGGGCGCATTTCTGGTGTCATTCCGTCTAAAAACATTGTGTGTAAAGTATTTTTGAAATAAAATAATAATTAGAACTGCCTCAACGAGGTCAAAGTTTATACTTTTGTCGAAAAGTACTCATGGCGTTCTGTTATCATGTCAGTTTTCGTTTCGATAGCTGCTGTAGTTTCTGAGTTGAAAAATGATAACAGACAGACAGACGGACGGTCAGAGTCGTTGGTTTAGTCTTCCGCACTGGTGTACAGAAGACTAAAATGAGGTATTATACAGGGTGTAACACGAGTTTATCCAAATATTGATACAGGCGAAAGAACATGTTATTCTAAGTAGAAAATGGGTTGGGACGAGTTTTGCCAACACTAACAGTGTTTCATTCTCTTTTCAGTGAGTTCTGAAACGACGTGATGGCTTCGGCAACAAGATCTAAAACAGCAGTCTATCTCCTGGGGACCGTGGACCACAGCATCACAGGAAGCATGCTGCCTACGGGAAAGCAGGCGCTTCAGTACTTTTTCCACCTTCACCTTGACGTCAAGAAGCCGATCAAGGAAGCAGCCGCTGAGACAGTGACCGCAGTCAAGGAATTCTGGGAGCGGTCCCGTATTCCTACGCAGAAAGACCAACGCGCAAGGGACAAGGTTCTCCGAATGTACGAGAAGTGGCGGGCTCTGAACAAGAACTCGAAACGGGGCACTGTGACCCAAATCAGGAACGAGGCCGAGTTCCTCTCATCCCTTGACCGCCTCTTCGACATCGCACACGAACAGGCGATGTCGATGATCACAATCGAAGAGGACAGGGAGTTCCTGACGGGACAAAGGGCCGAGGTGCGGCGCGGCCGCATCCTCCACACTTGACATGACGCTGCACACTGAGGAGGAGCGTGCGAGGAGACAGGAAGCGGAAAGGAGCCGCCGGCAAGATGATGAAAGGGCGAACAGAGAGAGCCGAGAAGAACTCGTCGAACTGGCATCGAGCTCCAGCTCAGGTGCAAGCAGCCCGACTCGGTCACCGACACGGCGTCGTCGCCGAGAAGAAGAGGAAGAGCTCTCTCTCCCGGGCCCGTCCACGTCGAATGCAGAAGCATCTACGACCCCTTTACCACCCAAGCGATTCCGCGCGTCGAAAAAGATGATCACCCCTGATCTCTCCGCAGCGATGGATCGGACGAAACTTACCGACCGAGAAGGTGTTTTTTGCTGTCGGCGGCTGCGAGGAGCTTGGGCCACGACCCTGAGGAGCTGGTCTTGAACCGCGAATCCTCCCGCCGCGACCGAGCAAAGTTCCGTGCTATGGCAGCAGCGGAAATGAAGGCAGCCTTCCATCCTACTGTGCCGCTGACCGTTCACTGGGACGGGAAAATCGTACCAGCGGCTGACGGAGGCCCTGCTGAAGATCGCCTTCCAGTTCTGGTGTCGGGGGAGAACGTCGACAAGCTTCTGGCTGTGCCCAGCCTCCCCGACGGCACCGGCCGCGCCATGGCGGAAGCCGTCCTCTCTGCCCTCGAGGATTGGGACATCAAGGGACGGATCTGTGCCCTCTCTTTGACACCACCGCCTCAAACACAGGACTCTCAGGAGGAGCTTGCTATATCATTGAGCAGAAACTCGAGAAGACAGTGCTTCATTTGGCTTGCCGCCACCACATCCACGAACTGGTGTGCGAGAAGGCATTCACGGCGTGCCTCGGTCCCTCTACTGGTCCTGACATCCTCCTGTTCAAACGATTCGCCGCCCAGTGGGACTTCATCGATCAAACCAAAGCGAAGCCCTTCGAGGATGGAACCATGCCGCAGCACCTGAAGGACGCCCGCGACGACCTGCTGATCGAATTCAGCCGCCTCCTCGACGGTCAACATCCACGTGATGACTACAGGGAACTTCTGGAGCTCTCTGTAATTGTGCTGGGCGGTCCGAACAAGCGGGGTGCCGGTTCGCTCGTCCCAGCGCCTTCCATCGCGCGCGCTGGATGGCAAAAGTCATCTATGCCATCAAACTGTTCCTGTTCCGGGAACAGTTTCAGATGTCGTCAGGCGAAGCGGCTGGAATCCGGCGATTCACCATCTTCGCCGTGTCCATCTACGTGACGGCCTGGTACAAAGCGCCGCTCCCGGCAACGGCCCCAGCCGCGGACCTCGCGCTGCTCAAGGCCCTCGTCTATTATCCGGACTCAGCGGTGGCCAAGGCGACGGCGACAGTCTTCGCCAGGCACCTATGGTACTTGAGCGAGCGCCTCGTCACCCTGGCCATCTTCGACGAGGGTATCGACTTGGCGACAAAGCGGGAGATGATTAAAGCGATGGAAGAAGAGGAAGGATCGGAGGATCCCCCGCGGCGTATCAATGTGGACCTGTCCACCGCCTCAATCGCCAACAATACATTGGCCAAGTTCACAACGACTACATCAAAGGAGTTCTTCAAGGTTCTGGACATCAGCACCGCCTTCCTGCTCAAGGATCCGGAGGAGTGGCGGACGGACCCAGCCTTCATCGCCGCATCCGCCGAGTCCAGGCCCTTCAAGTTGTCAATGACTTCGCGGAGCGCGGGGTGGCGTTGATGCAGTCTTTCAACCTGGCCCTTACCAAGAGTGAAGACCAAAGGCAGTTCCTCTTACAAGTGGTCGAGAAGCACCGCTGTGACTTCCCAACCGCCCGCAAGTCCACCGTGACCTCTGCAAAGTAGGCAACAATGAGAGGGAGATGGGCGCCCATGATACCCCCCCCCCCCCCCCCCCCCCCCCTTGAGGGGCTAATACTCGAGTTGAGGGGGACCTAGAGTTGAAAGTATGAAGTCCAGTTATATGTTTTAGGTCAAGATTAGTAGCTTGAACAAACTAGAAGTGATATTTTATTTGCTAGAGGCATAGAACATCATGATCTAAAATTTCTACTTTTCGAGAAAATATACAAACTTTGACCGTATTGAGGCAGTTCTAAATATTGTTTTATTTCAAAAATATTTTACACACGATATTTTTTTACAAAATGGAACCAGAAACGCGCCCGTCCCGATAAAAATTCAAACTTTCGAAAATAAGTGTCACCCTAATATATACTATATATATACACACACACACACACACACACACACACATCATATATATAGTACAGGGTGAGTCAAAAGTAGCACCGATTTCTGTCAGTTGATTGTTTGTTTGCCATTTGTATTACAGTGTACAAGAAGTAGAAATAAATGAATGACTTGTTTATCTTACCATTTATTCGTGGGAAAATTATTACGGAACTTACCAAGCTGTTTTACTTGCAATTTTCAAAGTGCCCTCCCTCGTGATCATGCACAATTGCAGCTTAGCAGGCACAGAGTGGCAGACGCCTGCAGAGTTCGATATCAATTTCCTCAAACTTTGCAGTGATTTGAGCCTTCAATTCCTGAATGGTACGCTTTTCACGATAAACAAGGTCTTTCATGAGTCCCCAAAGAAAGAAATCTGGAGGTGTAAGGTCTGGGGAGCGTGCCGGCCACTCGATCGGACCGCGGTGGCCGATCCACTTTCCGGGAAAGTTTTCATCAAGCCACTGATGAACATGACGTCCATAATGAGGTGGAGCTCCATCTTGCTGGAAATAATAGTCCTGATCTTGTACCCTGGGCCAAAAGAAGGTTTGCAGCATATCCAGGTAAATTTCTGCAGTGACAGATCCCTCAAAGAAAAAGGGTCCAATTATCCCTAATGGAGATATGGCTGCCCAAACTGTCACGCCAGGTAAATTTACCTCCTCTCAACTGTCACTCTTGGGTTCTCCGCAGCCCAGTAGACACAATTGTGTCTGTTAATTGTGCCCTTAAGCTTAAAACATGCCTCATCTGACCACCAGATGTTGTCTAGCATTGTGTCCTCTTCGTCAAGTTTAGCTAAGAACTCTTCGCAAAATTGAAGACGGCGGTCATCATCTCCATCATGAAGGGCATGCAGTAAGCGTGGAATGTAAGGTTTCCATTTTTTCTGGTGAAGGATACGGATAACTTGATTGGCTCACTTCCAACTCTGCAGATAAACGGCAGTTGACTTTTGCGACTTTGTTCCAGTCTCCTGATGGCTTCTTCAGCCTTAGCTACATTTTGCCATTTTTGGACGACCGGACTTCTTTGCAGTGGCTACCGACCCTGTTGCTTCAAATTTCTCGACAATCAATCATATGTTTCTTCCCTGGGGTAGGTTAATATCGAATTCCTGTGCCAAATGGCATGCCGCCATCGTTGGTTGTTCATTACATTTGTAGTAATGTTTCACGGCCGCAGTGCGTTGATTCATTGAAAGGTAATTCATGGTTCAGTTTGGTGCAAATTCAGTAACTTTCCAAACTCTCAGCAATAACCTGCAAAACAAAAACAAAAATAAATAAACTAAGAAAATTAATAATCTGCAAGACAATTATTAACAAGACTTCCCAGAAAGAATCTGACAGCCGAAAAAACAGAAATCGGGCGCTACTTTTGACTCACCCTGTATATATGAAAATTATTTCACGAAAGTAACACGTGAAAAATATTTATGATGAATAAAACCACAAAGGAAAGGAAACACAAAATGGTGCTCAAGCGCTTTCGTCTAATGACATCCTCAGGAACACTGAAGTACATAAAAGGGTTTTTGTAAAAACATCTAATGCTGCACTAGCAAAATCAGGAAAATGGCAATATCTCTTCTTCAGAACATGCTAGAGAGATGGTTTGCATACCAAACGATGCAGAATTTGATTTAGAATACATTATTAAGAGTGGTATTTTTTCATAAAACCTTTAGTTTTTGAGTTATTTTAGAAAAACTAATTTTTTGGGCCCATAGACCCTCTTTCGACTGAATGTCAACACAATAAAACATTCTCAAGCTGCAAATTGACATGTATTAGTGATTTTCAATCAGCAATCAAAATCAATCAAAATCAGCAATTTTAAATTCATTGAAAATGCTTTTTGACATTCCAAAACGCCAAACATTAAATTATACAATTAACAAATTGTCATTTTGTCATATTTTAGCATGATAAATAATAATCTAGAACTTAAAATATTTTTTAGACACAAAATCTTTCATTAATTTACGTGATCTAATTTTGTTTCTAATAAGACCGTCTCTACACTCATGACCTACAACAGCCAAAGATTCTTCAGTGACAAGCTTGATGTGCCTTTCAACATTCTGACTGTGGCACTCGTGATCCAGTTTCAATGTGGTATTAATGATATCACGCAGTTCATCATTACTGAATTCTTTTAATACAGGTGTAACAGTTTCCCATTAGGACATAGCAGACAGCTTGTGGTATGCAGAAGCTTTGCAATTGATGATTGGCTTTCTAAAGACCCTAACATTCTTATCTATAGCAAGATATTCATCAGTACCACCTTCATGATCCTCTTCATTCTCATCATCACTTTCAATTATTCCACCTGCAAAATCATTGCTACTACCAGATTCATCATCAAAATCCTCTATAACTCCCCTCAGACACAGAACTTTATTGATAGCACACCTCCTCACCTCTTCATCTTCATCAGCCAGCATTCCAACTAAAATATTTTCACCATGAGCAAAATAGCTGTTATTGTTTAATATGTCATAACAAATTTCTCTAATTTTCCTGTCGGGGAATTTATTTACTCTTTGGATCATATTGAATAGGTTTCTTGACCCATCACTTAGCCTCTTATTAGCCTTGATATTGAACCAACTGTGAAAGTATACTTTGATGATGAATTCTATGATTTTGAGGTTCTTACTGGGTCTTTTTTGTGAAACATAAAAGCGAAGAATTCTACAGGCTAAGGTGAGCCATCGAGAGTGATTTAGCAGGCCAACTTCTAAGAGTGCAAGGTCTTCATCCACTTCACCAGTAATAATTGCCCAGCAGATACAGTATCCATAGTATTGGTCTGTTGATAAATTATTGACCACCTCATTTGGTAGAAGCACAAATGCAGGATAAGGTATAGATTTGAAGTCCACAACATTCCATTCTGACACATCCCCATTGAGCTGAGAACCAATAGGGCCAGAAAATTTGTCTGGACTTTTTGTTGTCCCATCTAAAGTTATGAAGATGTGTCTAAGTGGCAATTCATTTAGATGCAGAAGACAAATATTTCACTGAAGAGGTTGCCCTAAAAACATTTCCAAATATCTGATTGACCCATGGATATGTCCTGTGTTAGTATTTGTCCCATCTGCTTTAACCAAGTTTAATTTGGCCTCAAGTTCTGCCCCTTTAATGATCTTATAAATGCCATGAGCAATGTCAATGCCTTTGCCACTCTCCGGGGTAAAATGGTCGAGGTAGAAATCATCTGAAAATAAATGTAATTAATTTTACAATTAAATAAAAATGAAAAAGGAAGGAATAAAGTTAACTGGACAGTTGTCACTTAAAAAGAAAATTTTTTAAGTAATTGAAATATTACTTTATAGTACAGTAATATAACAGCATAACGCCTATAACTGTATGACAATCATTTCCATTTACCTGGCTCTCCAGTAATGACATAATGTTCCTCTAGGATTGTGGATGTATAATACTTTTCATTTACTTTGTTAACAGCAAGTGTAGCATCCTTTCTACCGTCAAAGCCAATGCCAGTCACTTTTTCAAATATCACTTCTTCCTTCTTCCTTTCAGCTCTCAATTTAGCTCTCTCCCTTCTCAACTTGTTTGTGAAAAGTATTTCAAAAATATTGGCCATGCATTACTGCATTAGCATTATACAAATATACAAAATACAAATATCAGTGTCCTGTTTGAAACTAATTAATATAAATACAAAATAGAAATTTTGACACTAATTAAAAATAATAGTAAATCTGGTGATTTAGAACTTATAGCAGAAGCTAAGAAATGTAATATCTAGAGTGATTAAAAACATACTTATCAATAACATTTTGTGTTATCTGGGGTGATTACTCCAAAGTCCACCAATGTAGCAGAACCAATAGCCGCTCCTGCTCTATCACTTACTTGATATCTGTTAGGATATTTAAAGTAGATTTACATATCTATTGTCAATGAATAATTTATTGGTAATCTTAATATCTTAGTCACAATGATTTCACTTTAAGCTGTATTAAAAGATTTATCTTTCAGTACTATACCTGTCACATGCTTCAGCTAATGAGTGTAATCTAGTTCTGTTCTGTAATGTTGAGACTTCTGGAACATAGTCTGCATCAAATGAATCATTACAACTGTCGCTATCTGTCAACTCAGGAATGTCCATAGGTTCAGGAGGATGAGGAGGAGGAACTGATTCTTTTGCTTTTTGAGATTGAATGACCCGTGATCTGAATTTTAAGTCAGTGGCTGTTTCTGGGACTTCTTTCAGGGTACAGTAACCATGCCTAGTTGTTTTCTCATTTCTTACAAAAATGAGAAAATACTAAAATATTACTTATCATTAACATCATTAATAGTGTATTATTGATATTACTAACTTATTAAATGCACTTTAAAAATTGTAGCAAATTAATAATAATTAATAATATTAATAATTGATAATTAATTAATATTAATTAATAATTTACAACTTTAAATTCAATCAACAGACCTACCTCATGAAACTGGTAATCAGATTCAGTCATTTTTAGTAAGTGCTTTTTCTCTGTATCTGCCAACAGTTTGTGATCATGTTGATATACTGTATGTCAAATAAAACATTTACAGTTTCAGAAAATCATCCAGATCTTGATGATATTTAGGTCCCCTTTTCTTTTTGTCATACTTCAAAAGGCGGTTGAATTCCTTTATTTGGGTTTTCAGTCGGCTCTGTATGGCATTTACTGATATTGGATAAACATTATATGTGACCCACAATTTATGCAATTCCTCAGAAGTAGCTCTCAGTACAGCATCTGTTTTATAGTCTCCGAAACACAAACACCTTTCAATAACTTGCTTCAATGTAGGCAATTTCCCTAAAGGAAACTGTTCTGCTGGCATAAAACGTACATTGCCAAGTACTTTAACAACTGTTTTCCTTGTAGAAGTCATACTTTATATTGCAAATGTTGAATTCAATGACAAATTGCAGTTGGAAACATAACAAAGGCACCTGAAAAAAAAACAAGTTTTCAATTTATTACGTTTAAAAAAAGTTCATGAAGCAGCCCCACCCTCTATTCTTTAATCAAGCATAATGGATGCAAGATAACAAGGAAAAGTCATATCATGTGATCACTATGTCCATGTCAACATCCTTTTAGGGCAATGTTAGTAATCAAAAAGCCAAATCATGCTTATTTTAGAATTTCTTTTGTCACTAAGCTCCGTCGAAAAGGGGTCTATGGGCCCCAAAAAATAGTTTTCCTAAAATAACTCAAAAACTAAAGGTTTTATGAAAAAATACCACTCTTAATAATGTGTTCTAAATCAAATTCTGCATCTTTTGGTATGCAAACCATCTCTAGCATGTTCAAAAGAAGAGATATTGCCATTTTCCTGATTTTGCTAGTGCGGCATTAGATGTTTTTACAAAAATGGGGGTGGCCGACACACGTTGGTGGCCACCAATTATTTTTTTCAGGAATCTTATTTTTATATCAAAAGCCAACTGTTAATGACTCTGATGGTTTCGTTATGTAGATGATATTTTCTCATTTTGGCCTGACCACTGGAACAACTTTGACACTTTCTTTCAGTCATTAAATAATCTTGTTCCCTCTATTAAATTTAAATATGAATGGGAGAATGACAAACAATTACCTTTTCTAGATGTTTTGGTCATTAACAAAAGTGGAAAGCCTAATTTCACAGTCTATAGAAAACCTACTCATTGTAATTCGTACATTCATTATTTTTCATATCATGATGAAGGGGTTAAAAGCTCAATTATTTCTTCCATGTTTCTAAGAGCACTCAGGATTTGTAGCCCACATTTGCTGGACCCAGAAAATTCAAAGATTTAGAACATTTTTAAGGATTTAAAATATCCTGAGTGGTTTATCAGAAAGGCGTATTTTAAAGCCAGAAAATCTTTTTATGCCCCTCGGGAACCTTCAGTTAACCAAAACCAATATGTGAGTTTGCCTTACATTGCCGGCTTAGAAAGAGTAAAACCATTGATGAAAGATTTTAAGTTTGCTTTGGTGTTCAAATATTCGTCTACTGTGAAAAGTAAATTGGTTAGGAATAACGTCGCAAAAGAGGAACAAGCCTGTGTCTACAGCATTCCCTGTAAAAGTTGTGATTTAGTATATGTGGGAGAAACTGGAAGAAATATTGAAACCCGTATTAAAGAACACAAATATGCCTTCAGAAGTTGTAATACTAATAATGCCATTTTTATCACGCCAGCCAAAATAATCATGCTATAGATTAGGAATCAAGTAAGGTACTTTATAAATGTAATAATTATGTCAAAAGAAAAATAATAGAATCTGTGTGTATAGAAAAAGTAGATAATTTTAATTTGTGCGAAGGTACTTATAAGTTAGACCCTTTAATGAGATTCTTGGTCAAAAAATCCCTTACGGAGTCGTGGGAACGTGTTCGAACCTAAGTGTGAATTTCTTAAATGTCTCTGGATTGGATTGTTTCCTTACTCGCTTTTAGTAAATGTAATAATGGAAGTAATAAATGTGGAAATAAATATAAATGCAACAGATGTAATAATAAAGGTAATATTATAAATTTAATAATTAGGGTAAAGGTAATAATAATAAATGTTAAAAAAATTTAAATGCAGTAATTATGTCAAAATATTAGAATCTGTATGTATAGAACAAGAAGATAGTTTTAATTTGTGGGAATGTACTTATAAGCGGACCCTGTAATAAAATGCCCTTCCGGTGTCGGGAGAATGGTATCTAACCTAGGTGCAAATTTCTCAATGGTCTCTGGGTTGTTTCCTAATCGGCTTTTTTTGTTCGTTTTTCGGTTTATAAGTTCTGTACAGGGTGGGCCGTAAGTTTCCATACATAGGAAAATTTAAATACGTGCGTTGGTATTTGGATCAGCAGTTTCCGGATGCTTGGATTGGTCGGCGTGGTCCTGTGGAGTGGCCTCCCAGATCCCCAGATCTCACCCCCCTTGATTTCTATCTTTGGGGGCACTTGAAGGCCATGGTGTATCAGGAAATATACGAGACATAAATCATCTAAAGGAACGTATCACCAACGCCATTACAAGCATAACGTCAACTGTGCTAATGCGTGTTCATCAACAGTGGGGAACACGTATTGAAATGTGTTTTCAAAACAATGGCAACCATGTAGAGCATATTATATAAATAAAAATGGTTGTCCATAAAAAAATGTTTATTTTTCCTATGTATGGAAACTTACGGCCCACCCTGTATAATAAACAACAATGTAATAACCAATGTAATAATAAATTTATAATTTCTGTAATAAATAATTATGCAATATTAAATGTAATAAATTTAATAATAAATGTAATAATTATGTAAAAAATAAAAAAATTATAAAATCTGTATGTTTAGAACAGGAAGATAGTTTTAAATTTGCATGAATGTACTTAATGAAAATGCCCTTCCGGTGTCGGGAGAATGGGATCTAACCTAGGTGCAAATTTCTTAATGGTCGGTCCCTGGACTGTTTTTCCCTCTTGTTTTGGTTCATTCGTGTTTCTGTATCCACCCGAGGAGGATGCCAGTGGGCGTCGAAACTGTCGTGGAAATAAACTCTGTCTATTAGAGTGGGTTTTTATTTTTATATATATATATATATATATATATATATATATATGCATATATAACTGCAATGACCGCGCAGTATATAAATGAATAGAAACGACATAAGTGTTAAGGAAGGCCCTGGGTTCGATTCCTGGGCGGTTCGCCTCATTTTTCATTATTCGTTATCTCTCCTCCTCGTGTGCAGAAACGTTCCTTAACACTTATGTCGTTTCTATTCATTTATATACTGCGCGGTCATTGCAGTTATATGCGCATATTCACGATTTGCGAGGGTGTCCTCTCAGGGCATTGGTTTCTGCCCTATGTGGGAGAATTTCGATTTGTGATTGAGTGAGGTCCGTAGCATAATGGTAGAGCGTCCGACCGGCAATTGGAAGGCCCTGGGTTCGATTCCTGGGCGGTTCGCCTCATTTTTCATTATTCGTTATCTCTCCTCCTCGTGTGCAGAAACGTTCCTTAACACTTATGTCGTTTCTATTCATTTATATACTGCGCGGTCATTGCAGTTATATGCGCATATTCACGATTTGCGAGGGTGCCCTCTCAGGGCATTGGTTTCTGCCCTATGTGGGAGAATTTCGATTTGTGATTGAGTGAGGTCCGTAGCATAATGGTAGAGCGTCCGACCGGCAATTGGAAGGCCCTGGGTTCGATTCCTGGGCGGTTCGCCTCATTTTTCATTATTCGTTATCTCTCCTCCTCGTGTGCAGAAACGTTCCTTAACACTTATGTCGTTTCTATTCATATATATATATATATATATCCCGCAAGGGGGTTCTAAGCTCGTGCTCTTGAGTGCTCTTTGTGCTCGTTTGTACGTGCTTGTTCCTGGAGGTTTCACGTGCGCCCTCCCGGCCCTAGCACCCAAGGATGATGGGGCTCGACCCTGCAGTCCTTGTCATCCTTGGTCTTTTTCCACTCCGACTGTCCCTCCACCCTTTCTTTTTCTTCTGTCTTTCCTCTCACTTTTTCTTTGTTTTTCCGCTGAGATATGCCCTTTAAATAGAGGCGAATCGGTTCTTCCTAAAAAAAAAAAAAAAAAAAAAAAAAATATATATATATATAATATATATATATACACACACACACACACATATATATATATATATATATACATATACATATACATATACATATACACATTTAACTGCAATGACCACGCAGTATATTAATGTATAGAAATGACGTAAGTATAGAGGAGTGTTCTGCACACGAGGAAGAGAATATATATATATATATATATATATATATATATATATATATATATATACAGTCAACCCTCGCTATAACGGACCCCGTTAGAGTGGATATCAGATAAAGTGGACACACCACTGGTGACGTTAACCAGGAAAAGAAGAAGCGTGTGACCCTGTCGGTGACCCAGAAACTGGAATTAATCAAGAAGTTAGAGGCGGGTGCTTCGGTGGCCAAGGTGTGCGCAGAGTATGGCGTGAAAAAGCAAACTGTTTCTGACATTCATAAGGCCAAGGACAAGCTAACTTTTATATTTTTATTATATTTCATTATTTTCTGTATCATTTATCATGTATCGTGTTCAGCAGACAGTGCACAGTACTGTATATAGTATCTCCATTACCGTATTGTATACGTATACCGTCGGTTATATCGGACAATCGGCTATAATGGACACCTTTTCCCCCCTATTAGTCCGTTATAACGAGGGTTGACTGTATATATATATATACACACACACACACAACACATTATATATATATATATATACATACACACACATACATACTTTATAATATATATATATATATATAATATATATATATATAATATATATATAATATACTGTACAGGGTGGGCCGTAAGTTTCCATACATAGGAAAAATAAACATTTTTTATGGACAACCATTTTTATTTATATAATATGCTCTACATGGTTGCCATTGTTTGAAAACACATTTCAATACGTGTTCCCCACTGTTGATGAACACGCATTAGCACAGTTGACGTTATGCTTGTAATGGCGTTGGTGATACGTTCCTTTAGATGATTTATGTCTCGTATCTTTTCCTGATACACCATGGCCTTCAAGTGCCCCCAAAGATAGGAATCAAGGGGGGTGAGATCTGGGGATCTGGGAGGCCACTCCACAGGACCACGCTGACCAATCCAAGCATCCGGAAACTGCTGATCCAAATACCGACGCACGTGAAGACCATAATTTAAATTTTCCTATGTATGGAAACTTACGGCCCACCCTGTATATATATACATATACACACACACACATACATCATATATATATATATATATATACATACACACACATACATACAATATATATATATATATATATATATATATATATATATATATTATATATACACACACACACACACATACATATATATATATATATATTATTTTTCTTTTACTAAAATCTTACCAGATTTATTCTGATGCTTGTGGCTGCTCTCTCTACCACTTTATCATTATCTAGTGCCAGACTAGTTCAAATGGCTAACTGCAAAATGATGGACAAGTTGCAGTCTTTCAGTTGTTATTGGTGCAAATATTTTGAGTTTTGCTGCTGAGAATGTTCACAAATATTGATAGTAACAAATTGGCATGTTACATAGTATGATATATTTATTGCATTGTATGATAGATCAGCATTCTTTGATTTTCCTTGAGATAAGAATATGTTTTAGTTTAATTTACTAACTGTAGTTATTAAATTAATGTTTGGTTGCTGTGTGGGCAATTTTTGACCTGTGAGCAAAGGGTTGCCCACCACTGTTAAACTATATAATAATCAGGGTTTTCCTGAATTGACCCAACCCAGTTTTCCTGAGTTGGATTTATCAGAAAAACCCACCTTGAAAAACACTCAGAATTGCAACATTTCATGTTTTATTCTTAAAACGTGATAATTTCCTAAAGTTCTTTAAATGTGAATACCATAATTTAAGGTAACATAAGTTAAATACAGCATATATTTTATTACCATGTAACTATAAACAAACTTAAGCCTCTCTCTTGGATCAAATGAAACTGGAATATTTTATGAGAATTTACAGCAACTGCAAAAAGTATCCAATCACCCCCAAATCTATCAGAAATTTTCTATTGAAACCTGTTTAATAAGGTTCAGATATTAAATTGGTAAATTGAAATATTGTCTTACCTTATTACTAATATTTAGTCATCTCTCCTTTCTTCTCTAGGACCATTTGGATGCATTTAGATTTAATTAGGTTTCAGCAGACATCCTTGGTGATCTCTGTACACCACACTTTTTTGATGGCCTCTATGAGTTGTGTAATGGAGCCTCTTGAGTAGTATTCTAACTTGTTTTTTATAATATTCAAAAGGTTTTCTATTGGGTTTAAATCTGCGCTGTTTCCAGGCCATTCTAAAACTTCATAATTATTGTTTCAACCAGTTGGTTACATTTTTGGGCCTGTGGCATGGGGCACCATCATGTAAAATTTTGGTTTCATTAATGGCCATTGCAGAGGGTAATATATCCTGTAAAAGTTGTAAATACGTTTGACTGTTCATTGTGGTATTCTTTGGGAGAAAGTATAAGTTTCAATACCCTTTGTAGCTGAAACAACCCCAAATCATTACACTTAGAGTGTGCTTAACTGTACTTAGTGTAACCTATTTTGGATTCATTCTGTCAGATCCAAGGGGTCTTCTCACCCGTTTTATATGGCTTCTGATGGTCAAAAAGGATGATTCATCACTGAAAAGTACATTTTTCCAGTTCTCTACAGTCCAATTTTTATATGCCTTGCAAAAGGTAATTCTAGATCTCTTCATTTTGAGAGTTAACAGGGGTTTCTTTGCTGACTGAAGAGATGGAAAACCAAGCTCTTTTTGAAGTCTGTTGTTATGGTTCTTTCAGCCACATTTTCAAGTAAATCACCATGTTTTATTTTAATTTTTTGGTTGAAATGGTTGGTTCAGCTTCTTCATTTTTAGGAGATTAGTCCTTTTAGAGGTCTTCCTATGTGTTTCTGAGTGTGGTTTAGGTTTAGGAGTGGATGTGGTCTCTTAAGATTGGGCCTTTGAACCCACAAATTCACAGTACTTTGAGCAATATTTAATTGCTTTGCTATTTTGCACTGGAACATTCCAGAGTTACTTAATGCAACAATAGCACCTACTTGATATCTTTTTAATTGTTTTTTAGCTGGCATACTGATACTGGTAGTAAAATATTTTTCACTCTGAGCACAATTAATTAAAATTGAAAAATATGAGATGCAGCACCTTCCATTGAATGATACACCCATACACTACCAAACCTTCGGAAGCACTGGAAATACTCTAATATACTCACACACTCCTCTCTCAGTATAAAGATGCTAGGAACCACCACTGAAGATAATTAATTTACTCACGTAAGCATTTTGTAAGGAAACAAAATTGCAAAAAAATTGTTGGATGATTGGAAACTTTTTGTGGTTGCTGTATTTAATACTAGACCTAAGCAGGTGAACCTATGACCTAGGTTACCTACTAGGCTTACAGCTGGACTAAAATTTCTGGAAAGTTTTCCAGATCTGGAATGGCTAATTGGTGGTTTTGTTGTCTGAATGTTTCACTGCATATATTTCAGTCTGGGCTTATGGCTCAAAAGTTGCACATGATAAATCTGAATGTGACCTGGGATGTTAGAGATCCAGTTGGATTGATTGAAAGGATAAATTAATGAGGTTTTCCTTGGTTAGTACTACAATTACTGAGTTACTATGGTAGGTTCAACTCCAGAGTTTCTTATAGCTATAGGCCCATTCTCACTGACTTGGTAGAGTGTACAGTATAGGGTATTCCTAGTACATGAAAGAAATAAACATTTAATTTTAAGCTGTGAAGTTGTACATGGAATATTTTCTGGATAGAAAATAATGATAGGCTATAGCTACATATATAATTCTCTTAAATTAGGTAAATTTGAATTAATTAGCAATATTATTCTTGCCAATAACATAAACTGGGCAGTGGGCACTAACAAAATTTTAGAAATGTAGCAGTTTGTTGGTAGTTGCAGACATGCTGTTGTAGTTAGCCTACTGAGAACAAACTTTAAAATGATATCTATCCCCATCACCTTTTGCAATCCTCTAAACTTTCTAGTTTTCTTCAAGGTGTAAAAAGTTATTTAACCCTTTCGCTCATGAATTATGACATAGGGTAAAAAAGAAATTTGCCTTTATGTGTGGTTATATAAGAATCAATATGGTTTATTTTTCAGCTACACAATTGTCTACCCAGTGAGTGAAAGGGTTAAATTAATCCAGTTTGCTTCTCACCTTCCTGAACTTAATGATGAATTTGTTTGGTTACTAGGGTGGAGTGAAAAAATCAAAAGTGCCAGGATCAAAATTGAGGGGGTCTAGATAGTTGTCTTTTGTCCAGGATTAAACTTTAAAACCAATTTTGGGTGGTTGCATACAAAACTGTGACTGCTACTGGCCAATTTAAACAAATCATATTTGTGTGTGTGTGTGTGTGTGTGTGTGTGACCAAAATTTTAACCCAGTGACCTCCAGTGACCTATCTTGGGTTCTGGACATAATAGAAAGACAATTTAAAAACTGTTTATGATGTTTAATAATGCATCAAAAAATCCATATTTCATCATTTTCGCTCAAAAATTTAATTTTTTGGCCCTTTTTCTCCAAATATTTTGTTTTTCTTTGAAATTATATTTTATATTTTTCTTTTCAGGTTGAATTTTTAGAATTGATAAATACATGTATTTTGATAACCTTATTGCCAAAAAAATACTGTGTAGTAGGATGTTAAGATGCAGTGACACAGTTAAAATTCTTGATGGAAGTCACAGATTTTCAAGCATAGACTCATTCCCCAACAGAAAGCTTCCTCTTTGTAAAGATGTCATCCAACATGTAATGGCAGAGAGAACTGGACAACCAGACAAACAGCTGATATGTTTGCACTACGTCTGATTGAACACTGGGTTTGGTGCAATGTCTATCCAATTTCACACCCCCGTGTCACCAGCAATATTCAGGATCTAGTCAAAGAATTTTTGAGGTAAGACTCAAATTTTCAGTCCCTTATAAAAAGATTTAAAATATGTCATACTTTTGTATATTTTGTAGTTACATTTATGTTTGTGACAGTAATTTTATTAACATAATCATGTGATTCAGTGATTTGCTAAGAATGATGGTAATAAATTCTGTTTTGACTAGAATAGGATGTGTTGGTTTTAAGGAATGCCTTATATCGGCAGACATCAGATACAAAAGGAGAGGAGTACAGCAGGAGCAAGCAAAAGAAAAGAATCAGTGAGTTTGATCTGTATAAATTAAAAAACTTTCGATTAATGGCCACTGGAAATCTGGGTTTCTTGAAATGATTGTGCTACAAATTCTAAATTTTATTTTTGCATCTTTGGTAAACTAGCTTGTATCATAATCATATTGTATTTTATTATCCCCAGGGAAGAGCTCAGAAGAGTTTTTAAAGTTCCATCAAGCTCAGCAGCAATACATGACAGTGATCTTGACACTCTCTCAAGTCAGGGCAACCTGGAATCACATGATGAAAATAGGAAGAGTCTACCAAACCTCGCTCGGCAGTGTGACAGGTATACTGTATAGTTTAAAATATGAGTATGCTTTGAACACTTGTTGCTCTGTTGACAATATGTTTGAAAAAATGATTTATAATCCATGTAATGTTGCTAATAGTTAGTCCAAATCTTGGACACTGCTGTCCAATGAACATCATATTAAAATATTAACTTGATATAAAATAAATGTCTTTTACCAGGTATCAAATAAGTGACAGCTGGAGCAGCAGTTGCATCAGCAGTTTTAAAGGATTATGGAATTATCACTACTATAAGATGAACGTAATTGACAGGTAACAGTCCAATTTTCTTGTACATTAGTATCTGATTCAAATCAAGTATTTCACAAAAAGGCATACATTTCAAACAAGTGTTGAAATTTAAATATTGTTAGTCAAAACCTATGGAGCTTGCTTAAATAACTGTCTTTAAAATTGAGTAAATTTGCACTATAAACTTTGCAGGAACAAGCTGAGAAGAGAATGTTAAAAATATCGTAAAGCCATAAGAAAAGAGGAGGATAAATTGTTTGAATTGGTGGATGCTATTTATGTGGATGGTTGCAAAGATGCAACAATGGTGACAGTTGAAGTGAATGGCAAATATTTCGGAAGAACTGAGCTAGAAGAGCACTATGTAATTGTAGGAGAACCTGGTAAGATTTAAAACTTTGATCTTTAGTTTGCATTTTGTAACAGATATTACTCAAAATATTTATCAAGATGAATTTTGGATATAGAAATTGGAAAATAGATATAAACCCTGAAATATCTAAAAAATTCTCTCTAATTTCTGAATACTATTTCAGGTGATTTCTGCCTCTCACATGTGACTCCAAGTAATGGCAAAGGGTTGACTATTGCAACAGAGATATACAAGGCCCTCAAAGACACTGAATTACAAACCAAACTTGCTATGATAGGATCTGATGTGACTAATACAAGACTGCTTCAAATGGTGCAGCTATCAAATGCCTGGAAGAACTGCTTGGTAAACCTTTGTAATGGAGCATTTGCCTACTACACTGTAATGAGCTCCCCATTCATCATGTCTTTGTTACTCTGGATAGAACAACAAAAAGCCCAGACTCATTTTCAGGAAAGATAGGGTTGAACTTGGTGGAAGTGTATTTCAGTGGATGTGATTTCATTCAATCCAATTATAAATTCAAAATTTCCAGTTATTCCTAACAAAGTACTGGAGGACCTCAGCACTGATCAGTATTATGCTTACAAAATCTGTATGGCTGTTATGCTTGGCTGTGTTGATCCTGATCTTGAACTACTTGAAGTTGGACTGATCTGTCATTCAAGGTGGTTGACTCTGGTATGTAGAATCCTCAGATTTTATACATCTCAAAGGAAGCCTTCCAAAGTTCTGGTTACACTTGCATATCTTGTATATTTTCCAAGTTGGTTCCAGATCAAGAAGGAGTATTGATGCACAGATGGTGCTAAGAACGTTCATGATATGCTCCAAAGAATCCTGAAATTTCCTCACAAGGAAGCTAGGGAGATAGCTCTAAAATCCCTCTACTGAAATGCATATTATGCTCACTATGTACTAATACTATGTATTAATTACCATGCTTGCTGATTCAGACCCACAAATCCACAACATCGCAGTTAACAAGGTACTTTTGGTCAGAGGGAATGAATCAGTTGAAACAGTGATAGACAATGACTTTGAAGGTGGTGACCTGATAATTGATTCAGATGAGGATATTGAAGTCCCAGAGTTACAGCCTGACTTGAGTGTTGTGAGAGATGGTAGTGTCAGGAAATTCATGGTGCCTAAAATCGATAATGAAGCTCGAGGGTATCTCAAAATGATAAACTTAAATTCACCTGACATTCATGAGCCCCCTATCATAGCATCTTGAACCAATGAAGAACTCAACTGAAACTCAACCAGCCCTGTCATAATCAGGCTGTAGAGAGGCACATTAAACTTGTAACGGAGGCTTCCTCAACTGTGGTAGGATTTGAACATGGTGATGGCATTACTCGACAAAAGATAAAATGAAGAAAACTGATGAAAGTGTTCAATACAAAAATACAATATTCTGAAGCTGTTTAGATGCTTATTTTTTATTACTTTGTTTAATGAGTGATAGATTGAATGGGTGTGTTATATGCGTTATGTGAATGTGTAATAATGAAAATTGCAATTTTTGGCCAAAAATAATATAAATATGGATTTTTTTATGCATTATTGAGCCTGCAGCCCTCTACAAATGTTTTAATTTGCTTCAGAGGTAAAAAATACATCATAAGCAGTTTTTAAATTGTCTTCCTATCATGTCCAGAACCCGAGATAGGTCACTGGGTTCAAATTTTTGTCATACGCACATACGATTTGTATAAATTGGCTAGTAGCAGTCAGTTTTGTATGCAATCACCCAAAATTGGTTTTAAAGTTTAATCCTGGACAAAAGACAACTATCTAGACCCCCTCAATTTTGATGCTGGCACTTTTGATTTTTCACTCTACCATAGACTGCACCACACAGATGAATGCAGAATGGCACATGACCAGTGAGCCAACTGCATATGTGCAAATCACCCCCACATAAAGCAAATTTGGTGGGCAATGCTGGCTGCAGTGGGCAGGCTGTAGCTTTAGCAGACAGACTTGGTGCACCTCAGACTCATTTGGTGTACAGAGTCACCTGGTTGTCTTGGAATATTTTTGGATATAATGGATTACTGTCCATTGTCCAAAAAATCTGAGAGAGATTTTGGTGTCCATTATATGTGAATTCCGTTAAAGGAGAGTCCATTATGTCAGGGTTTTACTGTATATTCATATTAAGGGAAAATTCTTGAATTAATTTTCAGTAGTGTATCTCTTGCATGTACTGTGCTTTTTAGTCTGTTCATTCTTGCCTATCCTAAAGTCCTACTCTACCTATATGAGCATCTTTTCTTGCACCCACTCCTTAACACTTTGCTTTCTATGGCTTGAATGCATTGTGGTGGTTCTGCTCTTTGTGCTTGACACTTTTGCAAATGGTCCTTGCTCATTTGATGTCTAGTGCACTGCTTGGGAAGAGATTTTTTAGCACAGCCATGTCTCCTGCCTTACAGTTTGCTCAATCTTCATTTACTTCATTGCCTGCCAGTAAAATAAATTTGATTCTTACCATAGGAAGAACTGTTTCCAGAGTTAAATCCAGGTGGGTTCTCTAGTTTTCCCACAACAATGTGTGGAGTGGCTCAACTCTCACATCTCTACTTGATTGGATGGAATCAAAAGCTTTTCTTATCAATTCCTACCTCTTACTGTCTTCAATCTCCCTCTCTTTGCTGGAATGTTGTCTCACTGTCTCTTTACTGCCCTTCTGAACTCTCTAACTGCATGCCTCCTCCTTTAAGGAGAGCATGCAGTACCAGACTTTCAACACCTCATTCCTTTTCTGTTCAGCTGTCTAATGCAAGGATTAATCACTATTTTCAATATATATTTCATTTACTCAGCTGGTAAATTTATTGGCTTAGTCCTCTATCTGTTTAGATACAGTATATTTTACGTAACCATTATTGTTTTAGAAAGCAAAATTTCCTGACAACCCTGAGCACATACTTGGAGGACCTACACATCATATATAATAAAGGACTGTCAGATTACATAGCAATCTATATATGTGCTCAGTTTGAAAGGTTAAAATTGTTAAGGATCTGATTTTACTAAAGTTTATTGAAAAAACATTTCTTATTTCTTTCAACTAAGTAAAGTTGGTCCCAGTTATATTGCAATCATGTCTACTATTTTTAAGTTTTTTAATAATTTATTTAATCTTTCCTAAGATATCTAATACTGGTCTTTTGGCTGATGGAGATGATGAGCTGCTGTTTGTGTCCACTCTTGATGGAGCTCTTCATGCTATAACCAAAGCAACAGGAACTAAAAAATGGACTCTTAAAGATGGTAAAGTAATATTTTTCATACCTCAGAACATTAAAAAGTTTATAGCTATAAAATAGAAATATTTTTATTAAAAATTTTTTTAGTCCTGATAGTGTTGTTGTTTATTATTGTTGTTTACCAATGCTGATAAGATTATTGTTGTTGTTGTTGTTTACCAATGCTGATAAGGATTCTTTGGCTACATTTTAAAAACTCAATTCCCTTCATAAATTTTATTAATCTAATGTGAAAACTTTAAATTTTCATACTTTTACAGTTCAAATTTGTTTAAATACTTTTCCTTAGCTCACTCCACAATATACAGTATCAAAATTTATTACTTGTATACCATTGCTAAAGTGATGTTAAATAGTTTTATTACTCAGTAAAATTATTTTAATTTAATAAATTGAATACCATATTTAAGTAATTTGTTTTCCTTATGTTGAATGGATTTTCTTCCTTCAACACTATCAACAACAACAACAGTTTTTCATCAAAATTTAAAGTCCCTGGTGGCCAGTTTGAAAAAAGAAAAAGAAAAAAAGGGATATATTATTTTGGTTTATAAAATTATTAAAGTACTTAGCCAACATAATAAGATGGTTTAATATAAACTTAAAGTACAACTTAATATAGAATTATTATTACTACCTAATCTACGTGGAGTAGTATGAGACTAAAATAGTTTATAATATTTAGAGATTAGCTAGTCAGAGAAATGTAAATTTATGGGCAACTTAACTTATTGAACTTTGCCATTTTTGGGAATATAAAATATTTTTATATAATTACACTTTAAAATGAGTATAAATTATATTGTAAATAGTGTTTTTGTCTGTTTAGTTTTCTATAAATAGCTATAGATTTTATTTTGTAATGGAAATTTTAAAATTTTAAAGAATCGGTAAGAGAATTGGCTAAATTTGGTGGATGCCCAAAAAATGCTGATTCTGCCAATGCTGATTAATTGGTACACCATAAGTTGTTAGGTTAGGCCAGATTTGCAAGCACCTCACTAATGACTTCACATAAAACACACTTTCAGCCCTCAGTTTGTGTTCAAAATAGTTATGCCCTTTTCATTTCAGTGGCACAAAGTTTAGGTTAAATTAAATTGTTTGGTTAGTTAGTTTTTTAGATATACAGGGTGTTTATAAAGTCCCTATCTATTTCAGTGAAAATGTAGCAAAAAAGGTAAAATTCAATAACAATATAATAGAAGACATACATTTAATGAATACTTAAGCATATGAGCACATGAGCACCATCAGTATCTCTACAGAGTTTGAATCCATCAGCAGCATTGCAGAACACATTTTGGAGCATGATGGGGGTTATTTTTGTAACTGCTGTTACGATATGAGCATATAAATGTCCCAGCTTCATTCAGATGGCATTTTAAACACTGTCATCTTTCAACAAGATGAGTAACCTTGTCATTACAGATCTGTAGATCTGTAGATTACACAAACATTGTTTGGGAGTACCTAAATGAATGATTTCCAAATTGGTTGATCAAACTTGGAGGCAACAGGCCCTGGGTGGCTTGATCTCCTGACCTAACGCCTTTGGACTTCCTTGTATGGTGCTTTATCAAATCAAACATCTATCAAATGAGGGTTACAGATCTGCAAGATTTATGTGCTCATATTGTAACAGCAGTTACAAAAACAACCCCCGTCATGCTCCAAAATGTGTTACGCAATGCTGCTGACAGATTCAAACTCTGTGGATATACTGATGGTGCTCATGTGCTCATATGCTTAAGTATTCATTAAATGTATGCCTTCTATTATTTTGTTATTGAATTTTACCCTTTTGCTACATTTTCACTGAAATAGATAGGGACTTGATAAACACCCTGTATGTATTTAAAAAAAAGTCAGTACCTTGCTTATGAAGATATACAGGGTGTTTCAGGAGGAAAGGTCAATACTTTAGGAGGTGATAGTATCGGTCATTGTGAGAAAAAAGTTCATATGAACATGTGTCTAATTCTGAATGGTTATGGAGATAGAGCTGTTTGAATCTACAAATACAAAAGCATTGTTAATGGTAATCAAGAAAGAGAAACCAATTACTGTTTCTAACATTTAATGTTTAAACATTGGCATTTTGAATGGTATCAAATACAGAAATGACAAATTTGTTACAGTTTACAATACGTTTTCAAAAATCCTACCATCAACCTCAATGCACTTTGCAACTCGTGTGCAAAGATCACGTGTTGTTTGTCTGAGTTGATTCCTTTATGCGGGCAGCAGCATCCAAAATGCGTGTGTGCAATTCGTCTTGTGTATCCACCTTTCTTTTGTAAACTTGACTTTTCATCCACCCCCACAAACAATAATCTAACGGAGAGAGGTCTGGAGCACAAGGGGAAAGTATAATGGATTTTGACTTTATGACAGATGATATTACACAAGCCATAGGGAAACTAAAAACACACTCAGTGGCCGGACCGGATAAATGGAATGCCACACTGATCAAAAACTGCAAGAATGGAATCGCTGAGCCCCTATACTGGATATGGAGACGATCACTAGACACGAGAGAAAGACTGGGCATCCTGAAGAGTGCAAACATAATCCCAATATATGAAGGAGGAGATCGATCTGAGGCCAAAAACTATAGGCCAGTATTGCCTACATCTCATCTCACTAAAATATTTGAAAGAATAGTTAGACAGAAAATCTATGACCTTTTGGAAACTCAGAAAAAATTAAATGATAACCAACACAGGTTTCAGTCAGGCAGATCATGTCTATCCCAACTAATGAAACACTACAACAACATTATTGATGCACTTGAAAGTAATGAAAACTATGATGTACTATACACAGACTTTGCTAAAACATTCAACAAGTGTGACCATGGAATCATTATACATAAAATGAAATATACGGGAATAACAGGAAAAGTAGGGAAATGGATATATAATTTCCTTAGTGAGCGGCGGCAAGTCGTTACAGTACAAGGAGTATCTTCCTCAGAATCAGAGACCCTCAGCTCAGTACCACAAGGAACAGTATTAGCTCCACTACTCTTCATAATCATGCTAACTGACATAGATGAGGACGTTACCAGAGACAGCACAGTAACATCCTTTGCGGATGACACAAAGATCAGTAGAAAAATAAGAAACTCAGAAGATATAGGAGCTCTACAAACTGACATAAACAAAATCTACAAGTGGATGGAAGACAACAAAATGAAGTTTAACACTGAGAAATTTCAGCTATTATGGTATGGAAAAAGAGAAGACCTAAAATCCATGGAATATTATACCCCAAATGGACAGCAAATTCAGAGAAATTCCAGAGCAAAAGATTTAGGGGTTGTAATGACAGATGATGCGAAATTTGAAACACAAAATAAGATAGCCGTAAACAGAGCAAAGAGAATAACGGGACAGATATTGAGAACCTTTAAATGAAGGGATAGGAATGTAATGATTCCTCTACTGAAAACCCTGATCATACCCAAATTGGAATACTGCTTGGTCCTAACATCCCCATATAAAAAAGAAGACATTAGACAGCTGGAAGGGATCCAAAGAAGCTTCACAGCCAAGATCAATGGGTGCAAAGAACTAAATTACTGGGAAAGGTTACGTGACCTAGACCTATATTCACTGGAAAGGAGAAGAGAGAGATACATCATTATTTACACTTGGAAAATAATGGAGAAACTAATCCCTAATCTTACCCTGAACCCTATAACTCCCCAAACAACAGTGGAACATAGAAACATAGACTGTGTTGTATTCCCAAATTGAAGGTGAGACAGGGAACATCCTTAACCCTGAAAAAAAATAGTTTTGTAGTGAGAGGACCAAAACTGTTTAATCAGTTGCCCAAAGACCTAAGAAACATGAAGGGAGTTGCAGTGGACATCTTCAAAAGAAGACTAGACACCTTGCTCAGAGCAATCCCCAATGAGCCGGGCATACCTGGCTATGTGAGGTGGAGAGTACGAGAAACCCACTCACTACTTCACCAGGCCAACTCGAGAGGAGGGGTGACAAGCTTGACCTTCGCGAAATGAGGAATCATTGCATGAAACCTTTGTAAGGTAAGGTTAATAATAATAATAATCTGCAAAAAAAAATATTAATTAAATAAATAAAATAAATAAATACATAAACTTTTCTGTAAAGAAAAGTTAAAATTAGTAATATGCAGTGTTGGGCACTAAAGTGTTAATCCGATAACAGTTAATTTACGAAGTTAACTTTTTTTTAACGGACTATTAACGGAAGTTAATTTCCATTTATCGTTATTGGACCAGTTAACTTCCGATAACTCGATATTAAGTCCGTTAACACATTAACTGCGAGGAGTCATTCACGGAAGATCATCGCTCCGCGAATGAATTCAAACCACCATAACTTCAGTCTGCCAATTCCGTCCTCTGCCACAGTGGAATGGCTCTTCTCTCTCGGCAAGGACATCCTGAGGCCCAAGAGGTCAAGACTGGCAGTTGGGCCTAACTTTGAGAAGTTGGTCTTTCTGAAGGGCAACCAGCACATTGTGTCATAGTCTTTAATAAATGTGCCTAAAATTTAATTTTACCTTTCAGTTCCCGCCATAATAATTCTCTGGTAAATTAAAATTTAGTTAATGGTTAGTGGTTACAAGGGTTTCAAAACATGTAATCAGTACATTTTTTATTAAAAATAAAAAAAAAAGTTATTAAGCAAAAAAGTTGCAAAACTTGATAAAAATATAGTTAAATACCTATTTATTGTTGGATTTTGCACAAATAAACATTTTCTATGGGTTTTAAAGCTTTTTTCCTTGATTTTTTTAAATGTTAGTAAAGAAATAGTTATCGTTAATGGATTATCGTTAACTTCCGTTAACTTTGTAGTAAAATTATTGGATTATCGTTATCGGAGTTAAAAATTGGGGTTAACAGATTATCGTTATCGAAGCTAACTTTTTGGTTAATGGTGCCCACCACGGTAATATGTAATAAAAAAAATAACATTTACCATTAGGGTCTCTTGGAGCTAGTTTCTTAACCACCAGTGCCTTAGCTCTGTCATTGCATTTTTTATATTTTTTAAAAAATTTATTTGTAAAAAAAATTTAGTAGTTTTTGGACTACACTAATCTGAAACCACACAAATGAGTGTGTGTGTGTAAACATGTAAATGGGGAGGTGATGATGGGTTTGCATCATATACCTTTCCTTTCAACCTTTCATATGTTCTGTGCAATGATTCCTCATTTCATGAAGGTCAAGCTTGTCACCCTTCCTCTCGAGTTGGCCTGGTGAAATAGTGAGTTGGTTTCTTGTGTGCTCCACTCACATAGCCAGGTATGCCCAGCTCATTGGGGAGTGTTCTGAGCCAGGTTTCTAATCTTCTTTTGAAGATGTCCACTGCAACACCACTTGTGTTCCTTAGGTGTTTGGGTAGCTGATTAAACAGTTTTGGTCCTCTCACAACAGAACTATTTTCTTTCAGGGTTAAGGATGTTCCCTGTCTAGCCTTTAATTTGGGAACATGACACAGTCTTCCTTTTCTACTTTCCACTGTTGTTTGGGAAGTTAGAGGGTTCAGAGTAAGATTAGTGACTGGTTTCTCCATTATTTTTCAAGTGTAAATAATAAATAATGGTGCATCTCTCTCCTCTTTTCCAGTGAATATAGGCTTAATTTGTGTAACCTTTCCCAGTAATTTAGTTCTTTACTCCCCTTGATCTTGGCAGTGAAGCTTCTCCGAATCCCTTTTAGTTGTCTGATGTGTTCCTTTTTGAATGGGAATGTTAGGACTGAGCAGTATTACAATTTGGGTATGATCAGTGTTTTCAGTAGAGGAATCATTATATTCCTATCCCTTCATTTAAAGGTTCTCAGTATCTGCCCAGTTACTCTCTGCTCTGTTTACTGCTATCTTATTTTGTATTTCAAATTTTGCATCATCAGTCATTACAACCCCTAAAAATTTTGCTTTAGAATTTCTCTGAATTTTCTGTCCATTTGGGGTATAATATTCCATGGATTTTAGGTCCTCTCTTTTTCTGTACTGTAACAGCTGAAATTTCTCAGTGTTAAACTTCATATTGTTGTCTTCCATCCACTTGTAGAGTCTGTTCATGTCTGTCTGTAGAGATCCTGTATCTTCTGGGTTCCTTATTTTTTTACTGATCTTTGTGTCATTGGCAAACCATGTTACTGTGCTGTCTGGTAATGTCCTCATCTATGTCAGCATGATTATGAAAAGTAGTGGAGCTAATACTGTTCCTTGTGGTACTGAGCTGAGGACCTCTGATTCTGAGGAAGATACTCCTTGTACTGTAACTACTTGCCACTGCTCACTAAGGAAATTATATATCCATTTCCCTACTTTTCCTGTATTATGATTCCATGGTCATACATGTTGAATGCTTTGGCAAGGTCTGTGTATATTACATCATAGTTTTCATTACTTTCCAGTGCATCAATAATGTTGTAGTGTTCCATTAGTTGTGATAGGCATGGTCTGCCTGACTGAAACCCATGTTGGTTATTTAATTTTTTTTGAGTTTCCAAAAAGCCATAGATTTTCTCATTTTAACTATTCTTTCAAATATTTTAGTGGAATGAGATGTAAGGGACACTGACCTATAGTTTTTGGCCTTGGATTGATCTCCTCCTTTATATATTGTGACTATGTTCATGCTCTTCAGGATGCCCAGTATTTCTCCCATGTCTCGTAGGGTGCACCGGATATGAATTTTTCATATCCAGCCAGATACTGGATATGGCCATATCTATCCAGCTGTATATATATTATTAGGTATCGTATTATTTTTACACTCATATTGCTGTTTTGTTTTGCATTGGGGGCAAGCACCCCCCTAAATATAGGATAAATAATAATTTAAGTATATTCAGATATTTAATTTTGTTTTCTTTCAGGTTCGTGTGTTGTATTAAACTATTAAGTATTAATCAGGGCTGTGGAGTCGGTAGACCAAGCCTCTGACTCTGACTCCTAGAATTTTAGAAGGGCCGACTCCGACTCCGACTCCTGCCTCTAAATAATAATATAAAATATACTTTGATTATATTAACCCAGAATGGCATTTCATCACTACCAAGTGAATCATCAGGCCACTTTTTAAGCTCAATTTCTCTAAATTTAAGTCTTAATGGTTGTAGCTATGCCATTATGGCGTTTTTATTTAAGGAAAAAAAATTATTAAACCAAAAACATTACTTACAGTCTACATTAACGAAAGTAAAAATCTACTATTGTATAACTTGATATATATATATATATTTATATATATGTAATTTATTTGCTAAGATCAAAGTGAAAACTTAAATAGCTGCATGACAAAAAAAAAAATAATAAAATTCCATTACACAAATAAATATAGCTAATCAAAACATGTTGGTACATGTTTACAACCAAAATGCATTGAGCAATTGTAAATTAAAAGCTATTAAGGTTTTAATAAGTATACAAAGCCTAATATATGATACTCAAAAATCAAAACCCTTTAGCATAAACAATGGAAGGCCTAAAAAATTAAATTATTTAATGGTTCTGAGGAATAATATTGCTTCAGCAAGATCTTCTTTCATGGAACCCCTGAGATCCGATTTGATTAATTTCAGAGCAGAAAACAGTCTTTCCACACTGACCTGAGTGGGAGGAATGGCTGTTACTGTCATAGCTGCATCTCTTGTCACTTCAGGGTAGATTGGGATAAGTTCTTGCAATGGTATTTTACATGAATGATCATATTTCTCTATCTGTTTAATTGCTGTATAGAATTCTTGTTTGAATTTCTCTAACTTTACATCTAAAGGTTCCTTTTTATCCATTCACATTCGCTTTGCCTTTGCTTGTTCCATCTTATCTAAATACTTTTCAAAATCTAATTCATCATTGGAAGAGGATGACTGAGATTCAATTTCAATATCGATATTTTGAATATCTTGACTTTGTCATTTTGAGTTTTCTGTCAGTAGCCCTTTCATCTTTATTGTAAGGTCACAGAGGGTTTTCCTTGATTTATGAATTTGTTCTTCATTCAACAAAATTTGGTTCTTTGGATCTACAAAGACTGAGGCTAGCAAGATCTCATTATCTAGCAGCTGAGCTTCCCTTTTCTTCATTGAAGACACAATTCCATCTGCTATTTGTCCTCCTCTTTGGGATAGTCGAAATATTAAATTTTTCCACTCCCACAGGAATGTCCCTGCCATTAAATCTTCTGCTTGTAACTTTTTTGTGGCTGCATATGGGTAAGCAAGGAGAGATTCTAATTGTGAGACATCCTTCCATAGGCTTTCAGTCAGTGAAACACTAGGATTAGCTATATCTTCTAGAAAAGATCTTAATTCGAGCAACCTCTTAACCATAAAGTATGTACTTCCCCAGCGTGTCGCTTGGTCAACAATAGCTCCTTTTCCTGCTCGCCTCTGCAGTATTGCATCAATCTTAGGGGTTCTTGCTGCTATGGCTACTTGTCTCAACTTGCTTATCAGAGTTGCTGTATGGGGCTCCTTTAAGCCATCTCTTATAGCTAGTTGTAAGGTGTGGACTGTGCAACGCATGTGTTGGATTAGGCAAAGTTTTGATGCTTCTTCAACAACATCATCTAAAGCTTCATCTGGGTGTTCTGTTCCTGCCATTTCGGAGTCTGGTGCAGACAATCCAGACATTTCTTCTTTTTTAGTGACAATTTTCTTCAGATTCATTCATCTTTTCGATTGTCTTAATCATGTTTGATGCATTGTCAGTAACAATGCAGAGAATCTGCTTTTTCTTTATTTCAAATTCTTTCAAGACGTCTTCTACCAAGTGCTGGAGATAACTACTGTCATGATGTGCTTTGGTGTCCTTCACTGCCAGTGTCTTAGTTACAATTTCACTGTTATTGTTGACAAATCTTGCATTGATAGCAAAATAGTTAACTCTGTGTCGAGTAGCTGCATCCATTTTTAGGAACATGAACCGCCCCTTAAGAGTTTTTCGCAACTCTTCTTTTTTACTCATGGCCTCATCAACTATGAGTTTTCTGATGCTTTGTCTCTCTAAAGAAACTCCAAGCTTCTTAGCGATTTCTCCATTAAGCCCCAGAAAGGGTAGTTGTGAAAATAAAGTTAGAGCCACACCATTTTCTACAACTAATTCAATGAGATGCTTCTTAAATTTTTCTGCAGTCATCGTTATAGTGATTTTATCTGTAGTGAAGAATCTTGTGAGTGAGGCTTGTCCTTCAGTAGATGTTCTTTTTGCTGACGCTGAAGTACTTGGCCTTGATACCGCTGCTTTTACTGTACATGCCTTATCTTTTTCATTAACAATATCTAAGATTTTTGGGTGGAAACGCTGTAAATGTCTTTTTAAATTTGAAGCTCTTGTTGGAGCATTCCTATCGAAACCACTGAAAGTACTTCTCTTTTTTTCACAGAGTTTTTCATTATCACCACTATCATCTTCATCTTCAACCACACATTGACACACAAAATGTTTTTCATCTGTGGTTATGGTAAAGTATTCAAAAACACTAGATTTAACCAGTGTTCTTAGCCATTTTATAAGGGGCTTTTGAAAATAAAAATTTAGAATTAGCTTACACAGCATGTATTCAAATATAAATTTCTGAAAAGAAAATCAACAGTAATTAGTGATATGCAGGAAAAGTTCCTAGAAAGATCATGATGTAGGGGAATCATCATAAAATAACTATAATGCAAGATAGGAGGTTAAAGCTCCTATTAGGAGCTTTAACCTGAACCAATATAAAGTACATCATAAAAAAAAAGGAGTCGGAGTCGGTCCATTTTTACCGACTCCGACTCCTCTAGCAATGAATTTACTTCCGACTCTCCGACTCCGACTCCACAGCCCTGGTATTAATCATGACAAGTTTTGTGTGGTCACTGTATACAATAAATGATCCTAGTGATATCACTGCGAAGTGTAATATTTGCCAAAAGATTATCAAACGTGGGACGGAGAACGGTGGCTAAAAGTCTTTTAGCACAACACCTCTTCATAATCATTTGAAGATTAATCACCCAAAAGAGTATGCTGAAGCCAAAAACGAAAATGACAAAAAAAGAATAGCTGTGACTGAATCAAAGGAAATAGGCATAGATAGAATACAGGCTAGACCATCAACTTCTACTGGTAGTACTCTGAAAGAAAAGAAAATGGACCAAATGAATAAGCAGATCTCAATAGAAGAAAGCTTTTCATCTAAAAAAATATGGGACATCAATGACTCCAGGTCTGTGATGATTCACTGTAAAATTGGCATGATGATGGCTTTGGACAACCAGCCATTTACTTTAGTTGAAGATGATGGTTTTATTGATCTAATGGCCTACCTCCAACCCAAATATCTCTTACCAAGCAGAAGGTACTTCTCTGATACTATAATTCCTCGTCTTTATAATGAGTTCAAGTCTAAAATTGCTCAGAAGCTGGAAGAAGTAAAGCATGTCAGCTTTTCTTCAGATATATGGACATGCACAACCTCTCAAGAAAGTTTTATATCATTATCAGGTCACTGGATAGGTAAAGATTTTGAAAGATACGATGCTGTGCTACATGCCTCTCATTTCTCATGGTCGCATACTGGCAAGAATATATCTGAAAATTTCACTCTATGTGGGATAGTTGGGATCTTGATGCAAATGAGAGGAATTTGTTGGTGAGGGATGGAGCTAGTAATATGGTTCTTGGTAGTGACCTGGCTGAAATACCTTCAATACACTGCAGCATTCATTTACTCCAACTGGTTATTCGTGACTCGATTATGGTTCAGAGGAGTGTAATTGATATCCTTGCAAAAAGTCGCTACCTTGCAACTCGCTTTAATCATTCTCCTTTGGCCTGTAACAATTTCAAACACATTCAAGTGCAGCAAAATCTTGAGCCTCTCCTATTGGTTCAAGATGTCCCAACACATTGGAACAGTGCATATTTGATGCTAGAAAGATTACATAAATTAAAAATTCCAATGCAACTGTATTTGGCTGATTGTAGTGAATTAAATACCATCACATTCTTCCACCTAACTCAGGAAATGAGTTCGGAAAAATCAACTTTGTCTTCCATAATCCCAAGCATTTGTATTTTACAAAGATTTCTTTCAAAGATTGGCCATGATGACCAAGGTGCTCAAATGACTAAGAGAGAATGCCTGACTTCTCTTCAAGCGCATTTCTTGTCGGAGAGTAATGATGGGAAGTCTTTGAACATAATGAAAAACAGGGCTTATGTGACTGCAATAGATCCGTGGTATAAGTTATCTTTCTTTCAACAAGATCAAAAAGAGCAGGCTAAATCTGAAAATGACGAAGGTGGTAATGATTCTGATGAAAGTGAAAGTGGAAGCGAAAGAAGCTCAAATTCCAGTTTTCCTATGCGAAAGAGGAAAGATGAAGAGGACATTCTTGAAGCGTGTTTTATGGAGATCATAAAAGGAGAGCAATCTGGGGAAGTAAGTTACAAGAGAAGAAAGGTTGAAAAAAAGACTCCTCCCATTCTACTGATTGCAGGGGAGTTAGACCAATATGCATTTGAACCTCTTGTAGATAGGAAATGCTGTCCAGTTCAAATTTGGAAGCAGGAGGACTGATTTCCTCTTTAAAACTATTGTTTCAAAGCTTCTCTGCACACCTGCATCCTCTGTATTTTCAGAGAGAATGTTTTCTGAATATGGAAACATCTATGAAGCAAGGCTATCCCGAATATTGCCTAAAAGAGGAGAAATGCTATTGTTTCTGCACCACAATGGAAAAAAGTTCTAAATCACTGTTGTTGAGTTTTTTTTATTCTGAAGACTTCCAGGCTGAATGGCAGCATCTGACCTACACAATACTGCCCTCCATTCATTGATTTCATTCCAGGCATTTTATATTGTATTCAATGTATTGTTTTACATTTGTCAAGCTTGTAATGTTTTGTATTGTTTTGAAAATAAAGGAAAAAAAGGAGAAAAAAGAATGGAAAGCAAGTGCAGGGGTCTAGCGATTTTACTCTCTTTAAAAAATTTAACGCTTAGACGTTTTTATAAAAAGCTCTGGTTATATTAATAGAACTGTAATTGTTAAGGATGGACAGATGTTTTATTTATTCTTGTCATCAGTATTGTGTTGATTTAATATAAAAAGTGTTGCTTGACTGGTTTAGGGGTGGGCCCTGGAGGGCTTTCCATTTTTTTGTATATAAAATATTATTTGTAATGTGTTGTTATATTATGGCAGATTTTCATACAGGTGTTAATTTTCTAATGTCTTGGCCTATATCTGGCATATCCAGCTGGATATGACCCATATCCTGCTGGATATTTCGCGATATCCAGCTGAATATCTGGCTGGATATCATATCTGGTGCACCCCAAATGTCTAGTGATCGTCTCCATATCCAATATAGGGGCTCAGTGAGTGCATTCTTGCAGTTTTTGATCAGTATGGCATTCCATTTATCTGGTCCTACTGCTGAGTGTGCTTTTAGCTTCCCTTTAGCTTGTGTAATATCATGTTGTAAAGTCAAAGTCCATTATACCTTCCCCTTGTAGTTCTTCTTCAAAGAATGCATTTCTATCGCATATCAATGTTAGTTTTTGGGATACTGAAAAATGATTCATACTTAACTCTTAATATTTTGGATACTTCTGTTAGAGCATCAGATAAAGCACTGTCTTCATTTTTCAAAGGTCTGATAGTCACATGGTTTTTCGACTTCCTTTTTGCAAAATTATAGAAGTATTTTGAGTTAACCTTTATCGCCTCTATAGCGTCGCCACTGCCGCCTTTTTCTGTATGCTTCTCAATTAGTTCCTGTATGATGGAATCGATACTCTGCAGTTTATCATTTAATATTTTTCTGATTGTTATCTTTACAGTTACTTAATTTTGCGGTCACTCTTTCTCTTTCGGAACAATGACCTCTTTTGTCTCTCTCCAACCTGCTTCTCTTTCCCCTTTGTTGTATTTTTGGGATATGTCTTTCCACAATTTCCAGCATCTTCTCCTCTAAGGTCATCAGCATCTCTTCCATTGTCTTGGCCTTGAAGATGGATTTCCATTGTATTACTTCCATGCTGGATGCAACATCTTCCCAGTTTATAGCTTGGCAGTGAAAATAAAAAATTTCGAATTTGCTTCTTTCTGTTGTTCGTGTTCTTTCCTTTCCTGTTGCTTTTATATTGGTTATTATTTCAATAATGTTGTGATCTGATATTATAGTTGGGGATATTTCTACATTATTAATTAGGTTGCTGTTTGTGAACACCAAATTTAGGCAGTTGTTTTTCTTGTTTTTTCTGTTATTTCTTGTGTTAACATAAATTCATCAGCTAGAGCTAGTATCAGTTTTACCTGCTCCTGGTCTTCCCATATGCCCCTCTTGTCCTGGTGTACACACATTTTTTTCCTATCCTTTTATATTTTATGAATGGAAAATTGAAATCACCACAGAGAAAGATATTTGGGTTTGGAGAGTGTAGATCTTTTACTCAGTTTCTTACCTCTGCAATGGAATCAGAGAATTTTGAGGTTGGTGTGTTTCGGGGTCTGTACATTACAGTTAGTACCATATTTAATTTTTCAACTTTTGCTGCTACACATTCTACATAGCTGTTTGAGGTACTTAGTCATTTCTGCCATATGCCTTTCGCATGTAAAATAGCACATCCTCTTTTACATCTCACTGTTCTTTCGGCTTGGAGCATGTTATAGTTGTCAATTTGTATTTTTTTTGTCAATATAGAATTGACAGTTTTCACAGTTTGCCTGGCAGTCCTTTAGATGAGTTTCCGTGAGGCATGCAAAGTCTGCTCTGGTTTCTTGCATGAGTCCTTTGAGGTATAAAACTTTGTCCAGGGAATGATTTGATTTAAGGCCCTGAATGTTGGCTATGATTATTTTTTTTTTTCTCTATCATTTTCATATACATGTAGTTCTGATTCATTTTCCAGTGGTATGCTAGTTTCGTTGCCTTGTGATCTTCCAAGAATTTGTCTCTCTTTATCTTTGTCAGTACCTGTTGTCCCAATAATGTGTGTATATATATATATATATATATATATATATATATATATATATATATATATATATATATATATAGAGATGAATAAAACCACAAAGGAAAGGAAACACAGAGTGGTGCTTAGTGTTTTCGTTTAATGACATCCTCAGGAACACTGAAGTAAATAAAGAGTTCAAGACTATATATAGGTTACAAAGAAAATTATATATATAATAAATATAGAAATAAAAACTGTGGGATGAGCATACAAATTTGTAAGGAAAACTACCAATTTTAACACTTTGCCCGAATTCAACACAAGATCAAATGGATTATTTACAACCAATTTTATAGGTAATGCGTGAATGATATATATGTCACCAAAAAAATAAAATAAAAAAATAAAAAATAAATAAATAAATAAATAAATAAATAAATAAAATAAAAACAAAAATTGTAAGAGGAGCATACAAATTTATAAGAGAAAATTATCAAAGTTTTAGCACTCTGCCCTTCTTGTCTAAATCCATTCTGACGAATTCAAAACAATGGGATCGAGTTGAAAAAGACTTTTGCTCATGTTAAAGTTATTTGTAAGTTGGATAATAGCAGACTCAAGAATATTTCTATTAACAATGTTGCTAGAGTGAAACAAAACTGAAGCATTATTCCAATCACTACAATGGGATAACTCTGACAAATGGACAAAAAGGGTACTGGATAACTGTCCCATTCTAACAGAATATTGATGCTGTTTTACACGCATGTGCAAATCCTTTCCCATCTGACCAATGTAAAAGGAATCACATTGTTTACAACCAATTTTATAGATAATGACTGAATTAGACTGGGTAACAAAATTTGAAAAAATTTCTGTTTATTGTGATTTTTCTGTCATTTCTTAATGATTTTGGGGTGCTGATTCCAAAAAAGATATTGGTTTTGCTCTATCATCAACCGTTTCAAAAATATAGGTTATCACACTTTTCATATGGCAAAGTATATAAAGAAGGCTAACATAAATATTTTCTGAAAATAAAAACACTATTGGAAATTAATGTTTATTGAGCCAAAATTGTTTGACAAACCCAAAATGGTGCAAAGGATATAATATATATCATGAGGAGAACCGATAAGAGAATAACAAGCCTCGTTATGCAGTGTGCGTTCCTTAAAAATGCACTGAAGAATGTGACTTCCGCGTATGAACATTCTTATCCTTTCTGATCAGCAACCATACATAGTCTCCCATCATGGAAGCATCCCAATGGCCCTGGTACCTTTTCTCCATCGTTTTAATATCTTGATGGAATCTTTTGCCATGTTCTTCACTCACATTGCCCAGGTTATCACGAAAAAAGTCTAATGTGAATGCAGATAGTGTAATTTTAAAGACATACGGCACCCCATTTTGCCATAGCACTTAATCAAGTTTGACATTAACTCCTTATAGTTTGGTGCTTTATGGTTGCCTAAAAGCCCACGAACCACATCACGGAAAGCACACAAGCCTCTTTTTTGATCGGAGTCATCTTGGCTTCAAGGTTTTTTGAATTCAACAACGCCTTGACTTGTGGTCCTACAAAGATGCCAGCCTTGACTTTGGCCTCAGAGAGTTTAGGGAACATGACCCGAATCTGTTGGAAAACTTCCCCTCCAAAATCTAACGCAGTCACACACTGCTTAATTAGACCCAACTTAATATGGAGAGGTGGTAGCAGAACTATGTCAGGCTTCACAAGAGGTTCCCTACTTTCCTGGTTGCAGTCCTTCACGTGGAGGCTACTGAACTGTTTTATAGTACTCATTTGAAGCCCTGCTATCCCACAGCCAAAGAAAACAAATATTTAGTAAACTCTCCTTGTAAACCTAACAGGAAACAAATCATTTTGAAATCACCACACACGTCCCAGTTATATTGTTCATACCTGATTTGAGTGAGCAGTTGTTTGACATTTTCATAGTCCTCTTTCATTTGAACAGAATGTGCAACTGGTATAGATGGATATTTGTTCCCATTGTGGAGTAGAACAGCTTTTAAACTCTGAGTTGAACTGTCAATAAACAGGTGCCACTCTGAGGGTATATGTGTTAACCCAATAGCTGTGAATAGACCATTAACCTCGCTGCAATAACAGAGAGAGCCATTGACATCGTAGAACCTTGCAAACTCTTCATGCTGCTTTTGGTATGCAGTGCTCTTGCAGTCTTCTCCAAGCAAATTCCACTCTTTGAGTCTGGAGGTTAGAAGCTCAGACCCTGATTTCGTCAGACCCAAATCTCTAATTAAGCACAGAGAAGCACAGAAACACAGTACCTCAGTGCTGGTAACCATCAGACAAACAACCTGCTTTCTTTGTGTGCTCACAGTTACTGACTTCTCAAACTCTGCGCTCTTTTTTATATAGCACAGTGGAAGTTTTGGGCAATTTCTAGAGCAAGAAACTGTCAACGAACATCTGGATTGTTCTCAACAATTCCTGATTATTCTGATATTGCTGCGCCCATAATAACATTATACTGGTAAAACATGAAAAATGGATTATCTCTGAAACCATTGATGATACACACAAACCAAGGCCAGATTTGGACTCAGTGCCCACAAATGCATATAAAAACATAAAAAATTATATATAAACAATCAGTGTTACACTGTTATTAGTAGGGCTATTTTTTACTATGATATTTTTCACAATATTGTTATATGAAAATACTACATTAATATCCAAAAGTTTAAGTACATTAGCAATGCCTAAAAAGCCCAGGAAAAATGGAAGTACTGAAATATTCTTTGACAAAGTGCGAGTGTTGTTATTCACAATCACAAGATAGAAGATTTGTTTTGCCTTGTTAAGACAAGATTCTATAAATGCATGTGGGTAGCACAGATCACTTTCAATACTGTTGATTTTTTCCAATTTGGCATGGATGTATTCCAGACTGGCAATCCTAAGAGCACGGAGAAACATTGAAGAAAATATGGCCGCCTTAATGGGGGGTGTCATGTCCAGAGTAAAAGTGTACGTAGGACAAATTGTTTGTTTTTTTCCAATAGATACTAAACTTAAAACCTGGGCTTTCCCTATGATGCACATCCAAAAATGGGATTGAGTTGTCTTGTTCCACTTCTAAAGTAAACTTAATGGAGGGGACTTGATCATTTAACTGAAGGAGGAAGTCATCCACGTCATGATTCATGGGCCAGATACACTAAATATCATCGACATACTGCAACCATGGGATGCCAACCCCCAGGATTCTCGGAATGTAAGTAATTTTGAAAAACTCCATATAAATATTGGAGAGAAGGGGCGACAAGGGATTGCCCATGGCCATCCCAAAAACCTGTTGATAATATTCGCTGTTGAAAGTGAATTTACAGTCTTTGATGCAAAGCTTAATAAGTTCCAAAACAATGTGTGCAGGTAGTGGCAGGTTGTACTTATGTAATTCTCAGGAGAGAAAGTCAAGCATATCGTCAATTGGCATTTTTGTAAACAATGAACAAACGTCAAAACTGATCAATCTATCATTGGTTTTAGTGTGTACATTATTCAATTTTTCACTAAGATCCATGGAATTTTTTACATGTGAATCAGAAATAGTTCTGAGAATGGGGGACAAGACTTTGACAAGCCATTTGGAAAGTTTATAGATAGTAGAAGAGCCCATCGAGCTAATAATAGTGCACATAGGGTTGCCAAGTTTGTGGGTTTTAATAAGACCATAAAGGTAGGGAAGAGAAGGTGAAGTGGACATGAAAAGCGGAATTAAGTCTTTATGATCTTTGAGAATGCTTTTCAAGCCACTATTGAATGATTTGATGACATCATCTTGCCGGTTCTTCCTAAGTTTTCTGTATGTGGCAGGATCCCGGAGCAGCTCGTTCATCTTTCTGATGTAGTCCACTTTGTCCATAATAACTATGGTGTTAGCCTTGTCTACTTTGGTAATATGGAGCTCACCTTTTTTTTTTTCAATTGTGAGAGTCTATTGTGAAAATGTTTAGGAAAGTTATCTTCATAAGTGCTATTCGCAGCACTATAGACAAGGCGTTTAACTATGTTAACCAAAGACTGAGGAAGATTACACTGTTTTTCAAAACAAGCAAGACTAACAAATTTGTAAAGCAGAAGGTTTTTTAACAATAAAAAAGGACATACCAAATCCAAGGGCACTTTTTGCATCGTCACTATTGTTTTTTGAAGAAAGGTTCAAAACATATTTTGAGCTTGCTTTTTTACTCCACTGACTATTTTGAATGAGATTTAATTTTGCGATCCAAAATGTTACGAAGTGAAGAAGTTCTCTGCGATCTTAGGATCGCCAGTCTGGAATACATTGGTGCCGAATTGGAAAAAAATCAATGGTATTGGAAGTGATCTGTGCTACCCACCTGCGTTTATAGAATCTTGTCTTAACAAGGCAAAATGAACCTTCTATCGTGTGAATAATAACACTTGCACTTTGTCAAAGAATATTTTAGTACTTTCATTTTTCCCTGGCTTTTAGGCATTGCTAATGTACTAAACAATGTGAAAGGATTTGCACATGCGTGTAAAACAGCAGCAATATTCCGTTAGAACGAGACAGTCATCCAGTGCCCTTTCTGTCCATTTGTCAGAGTTATCCCATTGTATTGATTGGAATAATGCTTCAGTTTTGTTTCACTCTAGCAACATTGTTAATAGAAATATTCTTGAGTCTGCTATTATCAAACTTACAAATAACTTTAACTTGAGCAAAGGTCTTTTTCAACTCGATCCCGTTATTTTGAATTTGTTCAGAATGGATTTAGACAAGAAGGGCAGAATGCTAAAACTTTGGTAATTTCCCCTTATAAATTTGTATGATCCTCTTACTATTTTTATTTTTATTTTATTTATTTATTTTTTTTGTGACCCATATATCATTCAGGCATTATCTATAAAATTGGTTGTAAACAATCCATTTGATCTTGTGTTGAATTCGGGTGAAGTGCTAAAATTGGTAGTTTCCTTTACAAATTTGTAATGCTCCTCCCACAATTTTTATTTCTACATTTATTATACAGGGTGGGCCGTAAGTTTCCATACATAGGAAAAATTAAACGTTTGTTTTTATGTTTCAGATACCCTAAGAATATGCGTTTGACGTAAGATCTTGTTTACTGATGAAGCAAATTTTTACGTCAATGGAGAGGTTAATCGGCAAAACATACGTTATTGGAGTAATGCTAACCCTAACTGGCTGAGTCCGACGAAGATGCAAGGTGCCGGTAAAGTGATGGTGTGGGCCGGGATATGGGGTGACAGAATTATTGGACCAATTTTTGTCAGTGGAAATCTTAATGCCGAAAGGTATCTTAACATGTTGCAAGAAGAGATTTTCCCATCCCTGCTAAATGAGGAAGGTAACTTCCCAGTTTACTTCCAGCAAGATGGAGCTCCACCTCATTATGGTCTTCACGTGCGTCGGTATTTGGATCAGCAGTTTCCGGATGCTTGGATTGGTTGGCGTGGTCCTGTGGAGTGGCCTCCCAGATCCCCAGATCTCACCCCCCTTGATTTCTATCTTTGGGGGCACTTGAAGGCCATGGTGTATCAGGAAAAGATACGAGACATAAATCATCTAAAGGAATGTATCACCAACGCCATTACAAGCATAACGTCAACTGTGCTAATGCGTGTTCATCAACAGTGGGGAACACGTATTGAAATGTGTTTTCAAAACAATGGCAACCATGTAGAGCATATTATATAAATAAAAATGGTTGTCCATAAAAAAATGTTTATTTTTCCTATGTATGGAAACTTACGGCCCACCCTGTATATATATATATTTTTTTTTTGTAACCTATATGCATGGGCGCCCGCAGGATTTTTTCCAAGGGGGGGCAAAATTAATGTATTAATAGGTAGGGACCGGAGCAAGCAAAAAACTTTTGACCCCTTAGGAACCAGCAGGTTAATTCTAAGCAAGTTTAGTGTTGCATTTTCTGTAATGGAAAATGCAAATATATATTGTTTATACATACAATGCACATGATAACAATCATTTATTTTATTTATAACAGAAACATGATAGAATGAAGAAAAAAGCACACTGAAGTAAATGTAAGTAATTTTAAGGGGGAATTCTGAACAAATAAAAAGGTAGCAACCTTTTATCATGCACACAAATAAAAATTTTCACCCTTTAGGAGGCAGTTGGATACTTTTCAGCAAGTTTAGGATATAAATATTTTCTTAGAAAATATTTAATATATTTTCTTGGCATTTCCAGGGGGGGGGGGGCAAGCGCCCCCTTGTCCCTACCTGCGGGCGCCCATGCCTATATGTAGTCTTGAACTCTTTATTTACTTCACTGTTCCTGAGGATGTCATTAGACAAAAGCGCTTGAGCACTACTCTGTGTTTCCTCTCCTTCATGGTTTTATTCATCATAAATATTTTCATGTGTTACTTTCGTGAAATAATATATATAGTATATAATATATATATATATATACCAAATGGGTAAAACAGCATAAATGTGTGTGTGTAGAACAGCTAATAATTCCAATGCTTTGTTTAACCATATGTATGGATGTAATCATAGCATCAAGTGGGATAGTTCTAAAGCCCTTGTTGAAAACAGAGATATAATAGAAAGAAATATTTTAGAATGTGCAGTTATCCATTTTAAAAGCAATTTCAATAACAGTGCGGGAATGTATAAAATTGACAATATCTTGTTAAAATTCCTGTTGCCTCTCATTAACTCTTGTTAAGTATATGCTAATTGTTTTGGTTTCTGCTACATTGTATATATTTATGGGCATCTTGCCTTCTCTCTTCATTCCCTGATGAGGTGTAGCTCTGAATACACGAAAGGCCTTGGAATCATTTTTCTTTTTCCTTGTGGGTTTGCAATATATATATATATATATAGTGTCCTATAAGTCTGGAACCATAGGGTAAAATAAGTAATTCATGTTTTTCCATTTATGCAAGTGCCCATGATGTCTTTGAGTAAGGAAGAACGCATCCAGGTAATTCTACTTGTAGGAAATTGGAGTCAGAGGGAGGTTGCTGAGGAATTTAACAGATTGCATCCGGACTGCGCACAGATAACACAGCTGTGTTGACAAACTTGTAGCAAAGTTCAGGGAAATGGGATCCATAGGAGATAAACCACACAGCTGCTACCATCCTCGCTCATTTCACAAACAGTCCCCAAAAGTCTCTTGGGTGGTTGTCCGCTGAGAGAGGAGTGTCGAAAAGCAGCATCCACCACATTCTTCAAGCACACAAATGGCATCCTTACAAACTTCAAATCCTGCAGAAATTAAGCGAAGATGATCCAGACTGACTGATGGAATTTTGTGAATGGGCTATGGAACAATGTGCTCAAAATGCCAATTTCCTGTCCACCTTTCTGTTCAGTGATGAGGCTATTTTTTACGCAAATGGTGAGGTGAACCAACAGAACACCTGCTACTGGTTGCAAAACAACCCTCACTGGTTCACTGCTTCAAAGGAACAAGGTGTCGCTCGTGTGATGGTATGGTGTGCCATTTGGAAAGACCATATCATAGGCCTCTTCTTTTTTGATGACACTGTCACAGGAAACACCTACTTGCATATGCTCAATGAGGAAGCATTCCCCAGTATCTTCAACACAGATAAGGATTTCCCAACATGGTTCCAGCAGGATGGTGCTCCTGCCCATTACAGCATCTGGGTAAGAGAGTGGTTGCACTGACAATTCCCTGGTCATTGGATAGGACATTGAGGGCCTGTGGAGTGGCCAGCAAGGAGCCCCGATCTCACCCTGTTGGATTTTTATCTGGGGTTACTTGAAGGCATTGGTCTACACAGAGAAAATTCAGTGTTGCACATTTGCAGGAGCACATCATGGACGCATGTAACACCATCACTCCTGATACCATTTGCCATGTGTTTGTTGACTGGATATCTTGTCTCCATTTGTGTATCAATAATAATGGTAGACACATTGAACACGTTCTGTGAATAAAAGCTGTTTTTAGTGCCATTTTTATCATTTTGCCCTATGGTTCCAGACTTATGCGACATCCTGTGTGTATATATATATATATATATATATATATACAGTAATACCTTGAACAGCACGGTTTTGATTAGCGCGGGTTTTGATGTAGCACGGTTTGTATTTCATCAATTTTTTTAAATTTAGCGCGCAGTTTTCCTATTATTTTCGAATTTCTTTTCGGTACTATTTCATTCAATGAACTTTTGTACAATGCGGACAAATTCCAGAACCAATTAACCGCTCCGTGCAAGGTATTGCTGTGTGTATATATATATATATATATATATATATATATATAAATACTCGATAAGTCAGACTATATAGGGCTCTAGCCAGTCTGACTCATTGAAAAGTTGGACTCATCGTGAATTACCCTAATTACCCCCCCCCCCCCTATTTACCCCTAAAGAGGCATAAATACTCTCTAACCTTTTAAGTTTGATTAGTGAGATTCTAATACACTGTTCAAAATAAACAAAATAAACATTAAAAAACAATATAACTTTGTTTCACTTACTGTTGCTGGAATTATTTTGAGCGTGAAGAATAAGGCAGTGTTATGGAGGAGGTGGTGGTGGTAGAGGAGGAGGAGGGGGGGAGGGAAGTTGTGAGGAATGGCCACAGCACCATTCAGTTTTGATCATTAAACACACAAAATTTTATTGTTTACCTTTTCGTACAATACAGTATTAAAAAATCACTTCACTTAGTAAAAGAAACAAAATAATAATGGCACTTGACATAGGAAATAAAACACTTCACTGTATGGTACACTTAAGAAATTTATTCTGTGTTAGAGACCTGCCTACCATCACTTGAAGTGTAGACTATGTTCAATGCAGATGAGTCACTGCTAGTAGAAGGAACACATTCACATCAGCATGGAAGTGGCTTGAAAAAGTCGTGAATTTTGAATTGTCATTGCTTATCATGTTGGAGGTGGATAATCAAAGATCTGAATTCCCTTAAATGTGGATAATATTTTGGGCCTCAGGGTTATCCACTCCATCAAGCCATGCCAGAGCCACATCTTTTCCCTTACGCACCTCCGATAACTTGATTGATGCGGAAGGGGGGTTGTCATCATCATCATCATCATCATCATGGGATGTGGATGATATCGTTCCATTTAGTAGCGAGACTATTTTGGAAGAAATAACTGTTTACGAGGCTGAGATTGCGCATTATATCGATAGGCTAAAAGTTAGCAAGGCTCCAGGCCCTGACGCTTTTTATCCCAGACATTTGAAAGAAGTTATCGTAGGCCCCTTAACGAAGATCTTTAATCAGTCACTCGAAACAGGGATTATTCCTGAAGACTTTAAATTAGCTAATGTCACTATTTTTAAAAAAGGCGACCGCGTGGTAGCTAGCAATTATAGGCCCATTAGCTTAACGTCAATTGTAGGTAAACTTTTGGAATCCGGTTAGGGATCGTATTATCGACCACTTAGAAAGTAGAGATTTGATTAATAGTAGTCAGCATGGGTTTCGATGCCATAAGTCTTGTTTAACTAATTTGTTAGAATTTTCTAACGAAATAGTGCGCGAATACGATAGGCATAGAGCAGCTGACGTTATTTATTTAGATTTTAAAAAGGCGTTCGATACAGTTCCGCATAGGAGACTAATTGCGAAGGTTAAAGCGCATGGTATACGCGGTCAGGTAGCTAACTGGTTAGAGGAATGGCTTCGTGCTAGGAGACAGAGGGGTAGTAATGGTAGTGAATCAGGGTGGTTAGATGTAGGTAGCGGTGTCCCACAGGGTTCAGTGTTAGGCCCATTGCTATTCGCAATTTACATTAACGACATAGATGTAGGATTGACTAGTAACGTGTCAAAATTCGCGGATGATACTAAAATAGGCGGTAAGGTTGTTAACGAGGACGATAGAAATAGGATTCAAGACGATGTAAATAGGATTATGGAGTGGACAGATAAGTGGCAGATGCAATTTAACGTAGACAAATGTAAAGTTTTGCATATAGGTTCTCGCAATAATAATTACACGTATACGATGGCTGATAGGGAGTTAGCGAGTGTTGACGAGGAAGTAGATTTAGGCGTACGCGTATCTAAGGATTTAAAGGTTAGGAACCAGTGCCTGGAGTCTTGCGCAAAAGCTAATAGGATGTTAGGTTTCATAGCGCGTAATTTCGAATTTAAATCGAAGGATATTATATTGCCCCTTTACAAGTCCATAGTCAGGCCTCATTTAGAATATGCAGTTCAGTTTTGGTGCCTGTACTTGCGTGAGGATATTGATAGGTTAGAAAGGGTTCAGCGTCGTGCCACGAAACTTATTCCATCATTGCGCAATAAGCCTTATGAAGATAGGATTAATGAGTTAGACCTGTATTCACTCGAAACTAGGAGATTAAGGGGGAGCTTATTGAAGTTTTCAAAATCGTTAATAACATCGATAACGTAAATTTTGACAAATTGTTCACTTTTGATAATAGTAATACTCGCAATAACGGATTTAAGTTGCGTGGCAGGCGTTTTATTACTAATATCGCTAAAAACTTCTTTATGTTTAAAGTAATTGATAAATGGAATAATCTTCCCGCGTCAGTCGTTCATTCTACCAGCGTTAATATGTTTAAGAACCGTCTTGACAGACATTTTAAAGGTATTAACGTTGTTTAATTTAAAAAACAACAAAGTTAGCAACAGAAGCTCTGGTGGTGGTGCTCGAGGATGAGTCTGTTGACGATAAATGCCAGCTTGTGACATGCCAGCGTGTGATGCCAGCAATAAAATTATTAAAAAAATTAGACTAACACGAATGTAGATGTAGCTCATAGCGTAAACTAACCCACTTTTTGTTTAACTTACCTACTTTTTTTTTTTTTTTTTTTTCCTTCTTATCCTCTCCTTACTTTGCATGTCTCTAACTCTTTTCTTGCATGTTTGTAGTTTGCATGGTATGACAGTGAGTTAAGACTGTGTTTGCATGGTTTGTAAGCGTTCTTATTTTACTTCTTTTCATCTTTCACCCCTCTCCTATTCTCTCCGACTATTTTTCTGACTTGTCGGCAGTGGCCGGTGGATGATGATGGTGAGACACTTTTCCTCTTTTTCTGAATGAATGTTAACCCACGAATGATAGGTGTTGCTCCTTACTTAACCCCTTATTCTCTTCTCTTCTCTTAACCCCCTACTCTTTCCTTTCTCTCGGGCTAGCCTTAGAGTGGATCTTAGGGTCTTTGTTAGCCTTAGCTTCTGTAGATCTGTAGATCATCATCATCGCTTTCTTCTTCACTTTCTTGAGTGCCTGCCATGGAAGCAGCAATTTCCTCTTCCATTTGGTAGTGATAGCCTGGTTCATTAGTATCTATTTCTAGCCAGTCAGTGGCGTCTTCTTCACTAACGTCTTTCGCACCTCCCCTATGCAGTGTATCAAGATAATCCGACGTATCAAATCCAGTAAAATCGATAGCAACATCCATATCATGCAAAAGCTTGTTCCAGGTATTACTTAATGTTAGCACAGACACCTGATTCCATGCTTCACTAAGGTTGAACAAAGCATTACGAAGATTATAATTCTTCAAGTTTTCAAGTGTACACTTTCCACGTGTGTCCTCCTCAGCATCCTCCTCCATCTCTAACACCACAAAACACTCGTTCATCAGCTTTTTGCGGTAGTAGCGTTTGCAGCATTCAATTATACCCTGGTCCATGGGTTGTAATACAGATGTAGTATTGGGAGGCAAAACCATCAATTTAATTTTACCATCCCTACTACATAATTCGTCAACACTAGGATGAGAGGGAGCATTGTCTAAAAGAATCGGTGCCTTTACATTTTTGTGAGCGATTTTCAGCTCTTTGACTTGATGAATGGGTCAATTCAGCTACCCAAGAACATGACCATCTCAGATTTTCACAATATTTGGTACATTAGTAGGTATGTGTGAGAAACTGAAATTCCCCAAATTTTAGAGCTGGCTTACCTTTGGTTGCTGAGATACGGGGTCACAAAATTTGGACCTTTGACCTGATTTTTTACTTAGTCAAATTTTAAATTGCTGTAACCACATAACTAATAAAGCTAGAGTTCTGATTCTAGTGTCATTTTGAAGCTCTTAAACAGCTTGTCATATTATCTCTTGTCATAAGCCTCTAAAATAAAAATTAAAAAAAATATCCTTGAACTTGACCTTTGACCTTAAATAAAAAAAAAATATACCATCCCTGATTTTTTTCAATATGTTTTACAAATGTTCACTTACCAAAGTGAAACATGTTCTTAAAAGGTTAGAAGTGGCCAGTGAAAAGTATGAGTAGGAAGTACTTTTAATTAAAACTAACCTTTAAATAAATCCAGATCTTTGTTTTTTTATTGATACAAATCTTCTCTCGAGTAGATTATCCATTAGTTTTGTGCCTGAAAATATATGATTCCTATTATTATTATATTATATATATGTATATATATATATATATATGAAAAATTATTTCACGAAAGTGACACGTGAAAAGTATTTATGATGAATAAAACCACGAAGGAAAAAAGAAACACAAACGGGTGCTCAAGCGCTTTCGTCTAATGACATCCTCAGGAACACTGGAGTGAAAGGACAGATCAAGGCAATATATAGGTTACAAAAATAAACATACATACAACATACATATATATATATACATATTATAATATATATATATATATATATATATATATATATACATATATATATAATATATATATACATATACATATATATAGTAAGCATAGAAAAAATTGTGGGAGGAGCCAACATTTATAGTTTATGAAACAGGTCACAAAAGAATAAGAAATAAAAATAAATATAAATATAATATAAATTGAGAAAAAATTAATTACCAAATAGTGCCTTAGTGATATATATGTCACAGCCTAAATAATCATAAAGAATAAACAGGCAAATAAATAAACCACAAATATATATACATACATATATATATATATATATATATATATATATATATATATATATATATATATATTATCTATATATAAAAAGACACTTTTAGCACTTTGGCCGACCTTCAAATAAATTCAAATGGCTTGTTTATGGAACAGGTCACAAAAGAATAAAGAAATAAAAAAATATAAATATTGTAAGTGGAGTCTACAAATTCAAGCTCAAAAGGGAAGTTTTACAATCAATTTAATAGATGATGCCAAATTGATATATATGTCACAAAGAAATAAAGAAATAAACCAAAAAAAAATTAATTATTAAAAAAATAATAAAAAATAATAATAATAAATTGAAAGATAAATTTTAAGAGAGGCAACCAATTTATAAGGGAAAAAATTACCACATATGCATATTATAGTCACAAACGAATAAAAAAGTACAAGTAAATATAAATTGGAAAACAAAATGATGCCTAGATGATATGTGTGTGTGTATATATATATATGTGTGTGTGTGTGTTCGTATATATGTGTGTATATGTATATATATTTGGTTATGCGGGTATACATGTGTACGTGTATTATTTGTAATTTTTTCAATTTATATTTATTTTTATTTCTTTATTTTTATTTCTTTATTTTTTTGCGACCTACCATTTTTTCAGACAATAATTATAAAAACAAATTTGGTAATTTTTTTCCCTTATGCATATATATATATATATATATATATTCTGTATATATTGCGTTTATATTTCGTATATATACCGTATATATGTTGTATATATATTTTATTGTTCTTTATATATCATCTAGGCATCATTTTGTTTTCCAATTTATATTTACTTGTACTTTTTTATTCGTTTGTGACTATAATATGCATATGTGGTAATTTTTTCCCTTATAAATTGGTTGCCTCTCTTAAAATTTATCTTTCAATTTATTATTATTATTTTTTATTATTTTTTTAATAATTAATTTTTTTTTTGGTTTATTTCTTTATTTCTTTGTGACATATATATCAATTTGGCATCATCTATTAAATTGATTGTAAAACTTCCCTTTTGAGCTTGAATTTGTAGACTCCACTTACAATATTTATATTTATTTTTATTTCTTTATTCTTTTGTGACCTGTTCCATAAACAAGCCATTTGAATTTATATTGAAGGTCGGCCAAAGGGTTCGATTCCCAGGTGGTTACTTCATTTTTCATTTGTTCCGTTTTCTCTCTCGTCTTGCGCGGAATATCTCCTATACAAGCGTCGTTCTTTACGTTATTTATACTGCGTGTTCTTTGCAGTTGAATGTATATATATATATGTATGTATATATATTTGTGGTTTTTTTATTTGCCTATTTATTTCTTTATGATTATTTAGGCTGTGACATATATATCACTAAGGCACTATTTGGTAATTAATTTTTTCTCAATTTATATTTATATTTATTTTTATTTCTTTATTCTTTTGTGACCTGTTTCATAAACTATAAATGTTGCTCCTCCCACAATTTTTTCTATGCTTACTATATATATATTATATATATATATATATATATATATTGTATATGTATATATATATGAATATGTATGTATGTATGTTTATTTTTGTAACCTATATATTGCCTTGATCTGTCCTTTCACTCCAGTGTTCCTGAGGATGTCATTAGACGAAAGCGCTTGAGCACCCGTTTGTGTTCTTTTTTCCTTCGTGGTTTTATTCATCATATATATATATATATGAAAATTATTTCACGAAAGTAACACGTGAAAAATATTTATGATGAATAAAACCACGAAGGAAAGGAAACACAAAATGGTGCTCAAGCGCTTTCATCTAATGACATCCTCAGGATGTCATTAGACGAAAGCGCTTGAGCACCATTTTGTGTTTCCTTTCCTTCGTGGTTTTATTCATCATATATATATATATATATGAAAATTATTTCACGAAAGTAACACGTGAAAAATATTTATGATGAATAAATCCACGAAGGAAAGGAAACACAAAATGGTGCTCAAGTGCTTTCGTCTAATGACATCCTCAGGAACACTGAAGTTCATAAAAAGGGTTACAGCCTATATATAGGTTACAGAAAGAAAAAAAAAAGAAAAAATAAATAACATACATACACACACACATATATACATATATATATATATACATATATATATACAAATACATACATACATACATACATACATATATATACAATAAACAGAGAAGTAAAAATAAAAAATAAAAAATTAAAACCTTAAAGGATTACCAGTGAGGCGTACAGATTTGTAAGGAAAAATATCGATTTTTAGCACAAGATCAAATGGATTATAAAAATACAAATTTATACTGGAACTCTGCCCGGGTTTTAACACACTGCCGACCATAGGCAGCAGTGTGTTAAAACCCGGGCAGAGTTCCAGTATAAATTTGTATTTTTATAATCCATTTGATCTTGTGCTAAAAATCGATATTTTTCCTTACAAATCTGTACGCCTCACTGGTAATCCTTTAAGGTTTTAATTTTTTATTTTTTATTTTTACTTCTCTGTTTATTTATTGTATATATATGTATGTATGTATATATGTATGTATTTGTATATATAGATATGTATGTATATATATATATGTATATATGTGTGTGTGTATGTGTTATTTATTTTTTCTTTTTTTTTTTCTTTCTGTAACCTATATATAGGCTGTAACCCTTTTTATGAACTTCAGTGTTCCTGAGGATGTCATTAGACGAAAGCGCTTGAGCACCATTTTGTGTTTCCTTTCCTTCGTGGATTTATTCATCATATATATATATATATATATATATATATATATATATAGAGGCCCATGGTGTAGTGGATAGCATATCTGACCGGCAATCGGAAGATCCCGGGTTCGATTCCCGGGTGGTTACCTCATTTTTCATTTGTTCGTTCTCCCTCCTCATCTTGTGCGGAACGTTCTTCTATACAAGCATCATTCTTTACATTAATTATACTGTGTTTTGTTTGCAGTTAAAAAAAATATATATATATATATATATATAGGGTGTCCCAAAAAGATATATATATATATATATATATAATTATGCGGGTTGCTTCTACAGAGCTTCAATTTAATATTTAGTAGAAATCCAATGACAATTATTTCACGAAAGTAACACGTGAAAAATATTTATGATGAATAAAACCACGAAGGAAAGGAAACACAAAATGGTGCTTTCGTCTAATGACATCCTCAGGAACACTGAAGTACATAAAAAGGTTACAGCCTATATATAGGTTACAGAAACGTGTGCAGAAAACGTTCCTTAATACTTATGTCGTTTCTATTCACATATATATATATATATATATACATACATACATATCTATATATATACAAATACATACATACATACATACATACATATATATGCAATAAACAGAGAAGTAAAAATAAAAAATAAAAAATTAAAACCTTAAAGGATTACCAGTAAGGCGTACAGATTTGTAAGGAAAAATATCGATTTTTAGCACAAGATCAAATGGATTATAAAAATACAAATCTATACTGGAACTCTGCCCGGGTTTTAACACTCTGCTGCCTATGGTCAGGTTTCGATATATATAAAAAATAAAATGCAAATTAAAAGTTAATAAAGTAGCAGACAAGTTACCAAAGATTTAATGTTTTACCCTTCTTATCTAAATCTGTTTTAAAGGAATTCAAAATAACAGGATCGAGTTGAAAAAGACCTTTGCTTATGTTGAAGTTATTTGAAAGTTGGATAATGGCAGACTCAAGAATATTTCTATTAACAATGTTGCTTGAATGGAATAAAACTGAAGCATATTCCAATCAATACAGTGGGCTAACTCTGACAAATGGACAAAAAGGGCACTGGACAACTGTCCTGTTCTAACGGAATATTGATGCTGTTTTATGCGTGTGTGCAAATCCTTTCCCGTCTGACCTATGTAAAAGGAATCACATTGTTTACACCCAATTTTATAGATAATGCCTGAATTATTGGTAGGGCTATTTTTTACTATGATATTTTTCACAATATTGTTATATGAAAATACTACATTAATATCCAAAAGTTTAAGTACATTAGCAATGCCTAAAAAGCCTGGGAAAAATGGAAGTACTAAAATATTTTTTGACAAAGGACGAGTGTTAATATTGACACAATAGAAAGTTCGTTTTGCCTTGTTGAGACAAGATTCCATAAACGCAGATGGATAACACAAATCACTTCCAATACCGTTGATTTTTTCCAATTTGGCATCGATGTATTCCGGACTGGCGATCCTAAGGGCGCGGAGAAACATTGATGAAAATATGGCCGCCTTAGTGGGGGTATCATGTGCTAGAAGTAAATACTAAAAAATAAAATAACGAGCGAAGGTGTAAGTTTTATTCCCATGCACTAGTAAACCTCTACATGTTTTCCATCATTTACTATAACCAATCTAATTCTACGTTCAAATTCTTCAATGGCACGCTCCAGTACAGATGGGGAGATGGATGTGATAGTTTCCTGAATATGCTGTTTCAATTCCACAATGTTTCTCGGTTTGTTATGGTAAACTTTAGACTTAACATAACCCCAAAGATAAAAATCTAAAGGTGTTAAATTGGGGGAGTGAGTGGGCCATTTGATTGGTCCTCTACCAGTCCATCGTCGTGGGAAAGTCTCATTTAGAAATTCTTGAATGACTCTAGCATAGTGAGGTGGGGCTCTGTCTTGTTGAAAGATTATGGTTTGAAATGATTCAGGAGTTTCTTTTAGTAGTGGCACAAAGAAATCTTTTAACATCTTTAAGTATGAGGCACCTGTAACAGTCCATTCTTCAAATAAATATGGACCATAAATTCGAGAACTTGACATTCCACACCAAACATTCACTTTGGGTGAATCACGTTCATGTTCAAAGGTCTCACGTGCATTTTCTGGTCCCCAAATTCTACAATTGTGGCAGTTAAGTTTTCCAGATGTATGAAACGTTGCCTCGTCAGTGAAGATGACGTTTTTCAGGAAATTTGAGTCTGAATCAATGAACTCAATTAGTTCCTGGCAAGTAGCAATTCTTACTGCGTAATCTTCTTTAAAAAGTTGATGATGCACTTGCACTTTGTAACATTTTAATTTCAGATTTTTGTGAAAGATTCTGTGAACTGATGATCGTGGGATGTTTAACTCAACTGAAACTCTCCTTATTGACGTTTTTGGATCTGTGTGAAATGCTTCCATAACAGCTTGCGACCTTTCTAGAGACTTAATTGGGCATCCACAACTCTTTCTCTTAAGGATGGATCCAGTCTCTTCAAACGTTTTCACCCATCTTTTTATGCTCTTCTTTCCTGGTGCCTGTTTATTGTGTTTAACTTCTTTGTGCTGTGATGATTGATTTACTTTCGTAAACATACCTGACTAGTTCAGCTTTTTCTTGTGGTGTCATCATCTGAGGGTGGGTGAAATTCTGTACAGTTTGTATCATAAGATGTTTTTTGGCCGCCAACTTGCTAGAACGAGTGAGTGAGTGAGTGATTAGACTAGGTCCGGAACAAGCAAGTGAATGATTAGTCTAGTCCAGTCCGTAGGATTTGCCATCACAAGGCCTTTGGTTAGACTAGGCCACCTTTCATGATAAATGATTTCTTTTATGAGAAAATTTTGTAGAATTTTTTTTAACGTTTTAAAGTAACTATGTTTTTGAAATAATTATGTATACAGTATCAAAAACTTACATCTTCACTTATTTTAGTTTTTAGTATTTACTTCTAGCACCTTAATAAAAAAGTTATTAATATTTCTTTTAGGGTCACTTTTTTGGGACACCCTCATATATATATATATATATACCTGCACACATTTCATTCAACACTGCCTTCGGGATAAACACACCACTTCCACATACATAGACAAACACTTTACACTGGGATTAGGGAACCTCTGGGCGAGGCTTGAGTGGCTGTGTTTTTCAGCACTGAGGGTTTTGACCCTGGAGGTTACTAACAACAACAACAACAACAACAACATGACCCATCTTTCCTTGGGTTGATAGGGGCATGCCCAGTGAAAAAAAAAAATATATATATACTGTGCCCGCGAAAAGTATCCGATCACCCTTAAAATTTGTATTTTTTACATAAAAAACAATGTTTAAATGTATACTAACCTTATATTAGTATTTTGTCATCTGTCCTTTGGTTTGGATGACTTGTTCTAGACGTTTTGGCATGGATTTAATCAAGTTTTGACAAACTTCCACTGATATTTCCTTGCACCATACCTTTTTGATGGCCTCTTATAATTTTTCGACTGAGCCAGTGTCGTGGCATTCAACCTTATTTTTTATTATTAGCCACAGATTTTCTATCGGATTGAGATCTGGACTATTACCAGGCCAATCCAAAATATCAAATTTATTGTCAGTAATCCATTTTGTCACTATTTTGGCCCTGTGACATGGTGCACCATCATGCATGTATGTTTTTGTCCTTTGGATTGCCATTGCCATTGGAAGTTTATCCTGTAGCATTGCTAAATACCGTGCACCATTCATAGTTGTGTTCTTCGGAAGAAAATATAAGTTTCCACGCCCATAGTAACCGAAACAACCCCAAACCATCACACTTGGAGGGTGTTTCATTGTCTTTAGGGTGTATTTAGGGTCCATCCTATTTGAGCCAATAGGCCGGTGAACCTTTTTTGGACAACTTCTGAATGTCAAAAATGTCGACTCATCACTAAATAAAACCTTCTTCCAGTCATCAACAGTCCAATGAATGTATTTTTTACAAAATGCGACACGTTTTTTACGCATTTTTTCATTAATGAACGGTTTCTTAGCAGCATGGCGAGATGGTAATCCGAGTTCTTTTTGGAGCCGCTCCTGGATAGTTCGTTCAGAAACACCAGATAACAAATTATTCATATTAAATTTTATTTCTTTCGCAGTTATTGTTGGGTTTTTCAATACTAAACGTTTCATAAGTTTGTCTGTTCGCGAATTTGTTTTTCTCGGTGTGCCAGATCGTTTTTTAGGGACTGGCGTGGTTAGGCCACCATTGTTCTCAGCCCGTGAAACCCATAAATTAACGGTACTTTGGGATATGTTTAATTCCTTAGCTATGTCTCTGTGATTTCCCACATGCATGCAAAGCAACAATAGCACCTCGACAATCACTCTTAAGTTGTTTTTTAGCACACATTATATATAAATTTTATTTACACCACTTTCTGTAAAAAAAAAAAAAATATCAAGAAATTTACACAAACAGTGAAATCTGACAAATTTGAGACACAGACACCCGCAACGAAGGCTACCAGAACACTAATTTGAGAATGCGTTGGATAGCTCTCATATCAGCGAGCAACCTCAAAGTTACCAGATGTCGCTAGAACAAATAGAAAGTGAATTACGTGTCTCTGAATATCAAGGGAAAATATTGTATTTTCTTGAGTGATCGGATACTTTTCGCGGGCACTGTATATGTATATATATATATGCAGTAAAATCACAGAATAACATGTGATCTTATTAATAAGCAAACAACCACAGGGAAAAGGAAAAAGAAACACGAGATCCAAGCACTTTCATGATATATTCACATCTTCAGGGGAAAACAAGTAATAGGCAGATTTTACAAAGTAAATGAGTTAAATACACAATTATCTTTTTTCACTTGTGTATTTAACTCATTTACTTTGTAAAATCTGCCTATTACTTGTTTTTCCCTGAAGATGTGAATATATCACGAAAGCGCTTGGATTTAGTGTTTCTTTTTCCTTTTCCCTGTGGTTGTTTGCTTATATACTATATATATATATATATCTACCATATATAACTTGAATGTGTAACTTACTTTTCTCTGTTGTAATTATATGATGTCCTTGGAGGCCTTAGCAGTTTCCTCCTTGGTAAGTTAGTATAGTCTTCCAGTTGCAGTAGATGCCTCTACCTTTGTCAAAACATCAGAGTATGTAATTGTAAGAATATCTGGTTGATGAGGAAAAAAGAATGATAGGTTGGGACCATGAGGATGAAGAAAAGATATTTTTACTTCCCTCTTCTCAGTTGTTTTGTCCAAAATGCATGCCTAACCACCAAAGGTTATCATATACAGCAGTGACAAAACCATGTAGTTTCTCTTCAGGTAAAAGTTCTTCTTCATTGACTTTCTCAATATGTGAATATCCTGATGCTGAGAAATGCTTAACCTCTAGTGAAGTTAATTATCTTTGGTAAATATATAATCAGATGTTGTGCAGTAAGGATTCGTTTATCATAAGGCCATTGCAGACTAGTTTTAGCAGCTAACCTCTTAACAGTGCCTCCTACACCATCACATGGTCCCTTCCCATGGCTTGTTGTAAAAAAATTCCACTCTGCATCAATTCTAGTGTCATCTTTGTGGTGGCAAAGATTCAGAAATTTTTTGCAGTTTTATATTGTCCAGCACAGCCATCTGAAAAGTATATGATTTTGTTGATGGATGGGATGTTCTCTTTATGAAGTTTATGAGATGCTTTTGAAACAAATGTACTGCAAATGTGTTATGAATATTGCACTCAGATATGACAACAAAGCTTAGGTGAGCAATCTCATTTTGCTTGTTATAATACAAAACAAATGGATGTAGAGTTGCCATCTGATTGTTCCAGTGAAAACTCTGCACCTTATCTTGGAGAACAAAAGAGTAATTTTTGGCAAAATTGCATACTACTAGGACTTCACTTGGTTTCAGTGACATTTTAGTTTTGTCATAATAATTAGCTTGCATCTTTGTCAGGAAATCATGGATTTGGTATTCTTGAAGTTTGCTACAGAAATGTTCAATATATTCATCTAAACTCATGTGAATTGATTCAAGATTGGACCTGTCTGTATTGGTCCACTTCTTAAACTGTACTGAATCAATTCAGTTATCATCAAAAATATTTTGGAGTTTCTCTTTCAATGCTTTTGTGTCTCCACATTGTTTACATTCCCTAAGGCAGCATTGCAATGAGGGTGGATTGCACTCAATCAAAGTAAGACAATGTCATATATGGTTGATTGGATTTTCATTATCTTCGTTGGTTAACTACAGCGATTTGTTTCTGCAGGATTTGGGTTTCCAAACATGCACTGAAGGGCAAAATGCTACAGAATTTGATGTTGATTGTTGAATTTATTATTGGGTTTTATCTTCCTCACTGGTTCAATGTAAAACTTAATCCAATGTGGATGGAGGGGCCCAACCACATCTTGTTTCAATTACAGCTACTGAGAACCCAAAGGAAAGTAGTGGCGGACATCGTGTTACCTGTGGTGAGAAGATCCACTTGGTATGCTAGGCCAGAGGCAGTTTTGTAAGCAATACTCTGCAGCCAATGTACCAAAGAGCGAACTGAGGCTGTGGGAATCATTCTAAAGCTTAGAGGAACATCACTAGATGATGACCAGCTGGGAGACTGCTCTGTTCAGACAAGGAAGGTACCTCCGATAAACATCAATGCCACGAAATTGCCAGAATTAGTTAATTTGAGTTTGGAAGTTTTGGAGCCACCACTGACAACATGTATAACAAACAAAGATTTAACACAACTTAAAGAGGCCCCAATGCAAGTGCCAAAGTGGCCTTCTCACACTCAGAGTGTGGAGAGAGATGTGAAAATGGTCACAGAAGCAGCTAGTCAAGTTTACAGTCACGAGAGGCAAGAAGGCTACATCAAAGCGCAAGTAGCAAGCTGAATACTGATGTCAAGGAACCGCAGCAAAAAGGACATGACTGCATTGGTTACTTTCAAATAAAGACTCTGAATGATATCTTATTGCCACTTTAAATGTTGATAGGATGTTTGCGCACATTTGTTATTTTGTTAGGAATTTACAGAAAAATGGAATATTTGAATTAAAATTGATGTAGGTAGGAGTTATTTTTTATTGTTTTTGAAGCAAGGATATTATTTTGTATGCCAAATGATTACATTAAATTGCTACCAAATCACATGATTTTCAATTTAGTCATTTCACCCCCAAGATTGAGACACCCTACTGTGTATATCGGGCGCTTTAACCTTCGCAATTAATTTCTCTGCGGAACTGTATCGAACGCTTTTTTAAAATCTAAATAAATAACAGCAGCCGCTCTATGCCTATCATATTTGCGCACTATTTCATTATAAAATTCTAACAAATTAGTTAAACAAGATCTATGGCATTGAAACCCATGCTGACTAATATTGATCAAATCGCAACTTTCTAAGTGATCGATGATACGATCCCTAACTACAGATTCCAAACGTTTACCGGCAATTGACGTTAAGCTAATCAGCCTATAATTGCTCGCTACTGTGCGGTTGCCTTTTTTAAAAATGGGCGTGATGTTAGCTAATTTGAAGTCTTCAGGAATAATCCCCGTTTCCAGTGACTGATTAAAAATCTTCGTTAAAGGGTCTGCGATAATGTCTTTCAAATCTTTCAGATGTCTAGGATGAAACATGTCAGGGCCTGGAGCCTTGCTAACCTTTAGCCTATCGATATAATGCGCAATCTCACCCTTGTAAACAGTTATTTCATCCAAAATAGTCTCGCTGCTAAATGGAATGATATCGTCCATATTTGTGACATTATTTACGTCTTCTACAATAAAAACTGTCACAAAAAAGTTATTAAAATACCCGCCATCACCTTAGCGTCGGAACCCAAAGCGCCATTAGTGTCCACGAGAGGGCCTATATTGTCTTTTATCGGCTTAGGATTATTCACGTAATCGAAAAACATTTGGGGGTTATGTTTACTATCCGCAGCTATAAGTATCTCTAAATTATGCTTAGCATTCCTAACTGATCTTTTAACCTGACATCTAAGCTCGATATATCTATTAACGTTAGGTACTGTGCCATTGCGCTTATTAAGTATACGCTCTGTTACACTTGTTTATGAATTTGCCTATTTCCCTAGTCCACCACTTGGGCCTACCATGATTTCTAGCGCGCTTGGGTCTACGAGGAATAAACTCCCTTTTGATATTCAGGAAACTATCTTTAAACGCCTCCCAATGCAAATTTGTGTCATTACCCGTAAATAAGTTATCCCAGTCCACCACACTCAACCTATCCGCAAAACTATCAAAATTGGCCCTACGAAAATCAGGGACTTCTGTTGCGTTACTATCCTTAGTGTTTTTTATCAATAGCTTAAACCTAATAATTTGATGATCACTACATCCTAAACTCTTGCCTACTTCTAAACCTTCAACTATATTTTCGCCGTTTGTCATCACCACGTCTAAAATAGTCACTGCACATTGGTTCGGTAACCCTCTGTTGTAAAAAATTATTTTCCATGAACTCAACCAGTCTCAAACCCTCCTCATTACCAGTACACCATCCCTCTCCTCTGATACAGATCCCACCTACCCGAATAGTTTGCCGGTAGAAGTAATTAGTAGCACGTCTATAAACATGTTTAAAAATTGATTAGACGCGCATGTTGATAGAAAGGGTATAGTTTAAGGTAGTAAAATTAAGCCTTTGTGGGGATAGATCCCACAGCTCAACACAAGTGTTGTGGGATATAGGGAGGCAGCGTCTTGGGTTAGGGGATACTCTCTGTCCTTACACACCCATTTAAAGAGATTCCTCTGCCGAGCGGTGCCCCCCATAGTACTGTGAGGTATTGAAAAACTCATGATCTTCACTTGCCCCACAAACACCTTTAAATGGGAGACCCATAATGGGTGCACACACATTTCTACATTCCTGTACAGTCTTTACAGCCACAACTACACTTTTCCTTGTAAGTGTATATATTGTAATGTATATGGTTGTAAATTTTGACTTGGTCCGCAATCGATATGGACCGTGACTTGATGGATACCGTAATGAAATTGACTGGATTCTTTGGATCTGATATATTTGCATGTCCTTTATAAATAGATATAGAGTGTAACATATTTGTGGATAGTAGTTTATTATGACTTGATCCTCTGGATCGAGAGATTCTATCCTTAGTTTTAAATCGATAATTAATTATTTTTAAATTGATAATTATTTAGTTTCGTAAAAATTGGTCATTGCCAATTTACTGGCAGTTTTACATGAATTTCTTATGTTCTTGTGGTTCGGAACCCACGTAAAATTGTAGGTCCCCTCCGCCACCACGGAGGACATACACGATTACGAACACAGTTAGGTAGACCAGCCATGAGTGGATCCTAGGGTCTTTGTTGGTCTGAAACATTATAACATTATAACATAACAATGTCCAGTGGGAGGCACAAGTCTTGCACCCTCCCGTTGATGCCAATGGGAGGGTTCCAGCACAGGTGAAGCAAAACATTTTCATTTTGACACCCGACCATCTCAGATCTTGCTTATGTTTGGTGTATAAGGTAAGTTTGTGCAAGAAAGCCAGCTGTGAAAGTTTCAGCTTTCTACGACCATTACTTCACGAGTTATGAAGGTCAGAAAAATCAAGGTTAAGGTCAAATAGCTCAAGTCGGCATCTTTGGATGCACCTCACACATTCACTAATTATCGTAACCATATGAAACTATATGTTTTTGGACTCAGAATGAGCTGTAGAATCCAAAAACGCAATAGGAGAACAGCAATAGGAGCAATCAGCAATAGGAGAACACATAAAAATGTTCAACCTTTTTCAAGGAACGAATTGACCTTTTGACCTTGAAGTTCACACATTTTGGGGAAACATTTCTTTACACAAAAAATGAAGTTCCATCATTGCACTTTTAATATAAACAATAAAAATGTATCTTATTCACCAACTATACTGTCTTAAAGAATTTTTCAAATTGGCTATTTTTCAAATTTCTGGCAAAATCGCCATATGTACCGTATATGCATATATGTACTGTTAAAATCTAGAGATATTCATTATTTAAACTACTTAAGCAAAAATAAATATTATTAGAAACGTGATACAAAATCACTTAGATATAAGCTAGGTACCATAGGTATAACTATGATATAGATCTCTATTTTATTGTGGTCTCCTCCACCCCTACAACCACACCTTTCCACCCTTAGAAATATTTTACTTTTTTTTATAATTACTTTTATTAATAATACATTAATACAAACATATATATATAGGAGTATCATATAAAATAGGAGTAAAAAAGGAGTATCATATTATGTAGACCTGTATTCTATAGATACATATTAAACTAGAGCTCTGTACACTTTCGACTCAAGAACAGGAAACTGTGGCAAACAGGTCTGCATGATTACCCTCAGCTGTTAGCATCTCATGATCATCAAAGGCATACTGAATTATTCTTGAACCTGCTGTCAATGATGGAGCAGTCATTGTCTGGATAATATCAGATGATAACATCCAACATGAGTCAGGACGAGAAGGGAAACTATGTTTAGAACGTCTTCCATGTGGAGACATAAAATTGACCTTATAATCACTAAATTCTTCTGATACTTCAACCACTAATCCAAACCAAATTTTATTATCATAGTTACAAGCTACATATACCCCAACTTGTATATCTTCAGTTGAAATGTGCTTTTGCTCATGTAAATTATCTTTAAACGATGGATGCACAACTGTCATAATTTTTGTAGGACCTGAGGAAATCTCACCAACCTCCAACTGGGTATGACTAATAGGCACAAATCTATGAAATCTACGAGTACCTGGGATGGTTACAGAATTTTTATATCTATTTTCCAGGAATTCAGTTGTCTGCTGGACATTTTGTTTCGATAAGAATACAAATTTTGTGCTGGTATCTTTCTCATCCAGAAATTTCATCATGTCAAGTGGTGTCAGAATTTGGTCTTTAAATGTACGTTGAAGACTGGCACGAGCCGTCATTCTTTTTGCTGTGCCTCCGACTCCATCACAAGCACTTTTGCCATGTGAAGTTGCAAAAAAGTGCCATTCAGCATCCAGTCCAAAGTCCTCTTTGTGGTGACACAAATTGGTGAAGTTATATTTATTCTTATACTGCCCTCCGCAACCATCAGTAAAGTAATGAATCTTCCGCAGGCCTGAGCTCTCTTCTTTTATCATGGGGATCAGTTGCTTTAAGAACGCAAAGACAAGGTTTGTACTATGTTTCATGTCATCAGAAATGAAACAATAACTTTTAACTTTAATTTCAACATCATTTTCATTTACTTTATAGTAGAACACAAATGGATGAACTGTTGCCTGACTATTTTCCCAATGGTAACCTTGTGCAGCATCTTGTACAATAAATGAGTAGTTTTCAGAGAAGTCTCCTAGGAGAATACCTTCAGTGACCATCAGATTAGCTTTCAGTTTTTTTAGGAAACTTGCTTGTGCATCAGCCACATAAGTGTGTCTTGTTAGTGCACAAATTCTAGTTGCCAAAGACTTAATGAAGTTTTCAAGGGATTCACCGATGTTAATAAGGGTTGTCCGATCCGTGGAAGTCCACTGCTTGTATGTAATTATGGTGCCGACTGCATCCTGAACAGATTCCAATCCTTCAAGGAATGCAATAACACCTTCTTCTCCTGGACACAATGCACATTTTTGTAGCATACACTCTTCCTTTTCACTGTCACAAACTGCATAGAGAATGAGGTCTTTATATGATAGTTGTTTTTCCCCCAAAGCTGATAGCTGAAGTTTGGGATTTTGGTGGTAGGTACAGACACACACAGTGTGTTCCTCCAGCTCCTGCCAAGACACACCACTTGGGTCTCAATGCAGCAAATGATGAGAAACCTATTTTTGGATTAGTGTCATTTGCCTTGAAAACAGCGAAAATCTCACGTAAATTACCAAGCACCAATCGTTTCTGCTGTAGTTGCTTCTCTCCTTCATGATTCCTAATTGATAGACAATCCTTCTTGCCTGGACATATTCTGCTTATTTCATCTGATTCATAGAAAGTGCACACTGCTTCCTTCTCTTTCTTTGTTATAACCCGACCTTTGCTAATATGTGGAACTTCTGGTAATATGCCATGTTCTTTCTTTATTTTGCGGCTGGTTGAAACCATTCTTGTAGATGCATTGAAGAAAGATGCTGTTCTGTGAATGGTGTATGGTGAGAGTGTTAGTATTTGAATCTTCCTCTTGTAGTCAGTCGTCTCACTGAAGGCATTCTTGAGTGCTTGCATCACTCCTGCATGCCTGCGAAAATGATATACATGTTTGAGTAAATTTATATGCAAACATATGATCTATATATAGGCTTAGTATACTTTAATGAAGGTACTACAGATATATATACAGTACTCACAAATTATTGTCATCCATTTTAGATTGCTTTTCTTCACTTTCTTGTGTAAAACTTGTGTCATATGAAGTTTCTAGCTTTCTCTTCAGGGATGTTGATGCCATTTCAAATTTTGTTTCAGCCTTTGAAGATCTCCCTTTTCGTGACAGACCCTCTGAAAAACAAATAAAATAAATTGTTATAACTTTTTTTAATCAACTGTAGGCCTATAGATGTACATGTACATTACATATGAATTTGGTAAATACCGTATATATAATCATAACTGTATTGATCTTCATTATATAAATTGATATGCATACATCTGAATTTGTCAAATATATAAAGGTTGTAATGTTCATACATGTAGTTATATATATTGATGTTTTGTTGCTATAATATCTACATAAATTAACACTTTAAAAATACTTAAACTTACTTGTCTTCACTGGTGTCACATTCAGCATTGGAAGAATTGTGTCTAAATCTCCTTGGAAATCTTCAAACATTATTTCAGTAGTACACCCATAGGCAGAGGAACGTTTTTCTGTGGCAGTGGCATCAGTGTCTGAGTTCGAATCTGAGACAATATCAGAGACTTTTTTGTCTTCAGCTTTGATTTTATTGATATCATTAACACAATTTTTACAAATGTAATCTCCATATATTAATCCGTGAATTCCTTGCAGTGTATTACGGACTGGCACAAGTGCTTTTTCGATCTTCTTCTTATGTTTTCTAAGAGGATCAGCACAAACTTTTCTACCCATCTTGTTTATCTGTAAGAAAGGCATAAAATAAGTAATTAATTTATGTTCACAAAATATATTATTTAACAGTACAGTACATATATGCATATACATATGGCGATTTTGCCAGAAATTTGAAAAATAGCCAATTTGAAAAATTCTTTAAGACAGTATAGATGGTGAATAAGATACATTTTTATTGTTTATATTAAAAGTGCAATGGTGGAACTTCATTTTGTGTAAAGAAATGTTTCCCCAAAATGTGTGAACTTCAAGGTCAAAGGGTCAATTCGTTCCTTGAAAAAGGGTGAACATTTTTATTTGTTCTCCTATTGCTGTTTTCGTTGCATTTTTGGATTCTACAGCTCATTCTGAGTCCAAAAACATATAGTTTCATATGGTTACGATAATTAGTGAATGTGTGAGGTGCATCCAAAGATGCCGACCTTGAGCTATTTTGACCTTAACCTTGATTTTTCTGACCTTCATAACTCGTGAAGTAATGGTCGTAGAAAGCTGAAACTTTCACAGCTGGCTTTCTTGCACAAACTTACCTTATACACCAAAAATAAGCAAGATCTGAGATGGTCGGGTGTTAAGCACTGATTCACCTGTGCTGGAACCCCTGAATGACCTTACTGAGAGCGTGGTCACTGGCATTCATCCGCGTAAAATACCCATCAACATTCCCCTGTCTTTTAAGTTTTGGATCATCCGCAAGAGACATGATCTCGGTGATGATCCCTTCTGTCGAACCTACCCTACCGCCTTTGAGGAACAGGTCGTTGCCACCAGCGTGGACAGCGATCACAGTCCTCTGACTAACCACGCACTGTTTCTCTAACTCCTTCCTTAAGTGCGCCCGAGTAAGCACTTTACCTTCCTCCTGTCCCGGTTTGCAGAAGTAAGTACTTCTCCTAAACCCTAATATATATATATAATATATATATATATATTATATATTAT